>OX031014.1:3545000-4145000 GCA_943736025.1 Tenthredo mesomela
CACCAGTTCACGATAATCTCACTGTCGGTCTAAAAAAAAAATTAAAAAAATGGACAAGTAATGAGAATCAGAAAGAAAGAAAAATAGAAAAGTCAAAAATAAAAAAAATAAAAATTGAAAAAATTGAAGAAAAAAAAAAAAAAAAAAATCACCTGCACGCCACGTTAGAATTTAAGCATATACTGTAGATATTCCAACGAAGAAGAGAAGGAGGAGGTTGTGTTTCGCTTCCCTCCAGACGCGAAGATCAACGAGGAACACCACCACCTACACAAAGGATACGAAGATCGAGCAGTTTCAAAGGCTTGAAAGTATATTATTTCACAGCCTGCCGGATCCCGTGGCTATTTCCTCGGGAAACTAGCTGGGAAGGGTAAAAGGTTCAAGAGTGTTCTGCCCTCAAAGTTCTCCGCTTAAGGCCCTCGGCGACCTGGTTGACCGGGACTAGCAAATCACGGTGAAGGTCGTTCGTCCGCGTTCACCGCGATTCCAGCGCGGTCGGTTGCCCGGTCGACGGGGTCGTCTCGAAGAAAACCGGTCCCCCGTTATACTCCTCTCTTTACCTCTTGATCCTCCGCGTCCCCGGCGTCTCAGGCGCCCCCGCAGCCTTGCTATACGCTTATAAAAGATACACGGCATGCCGTAGATACGCGAATACTTTTATTTCAACCGTAGTAATGCGCTAATGAATTGATACAGCTCCCAGGTTCTCTTCTTCTCCGCCTTCGTACGTCTTTCGCTCTCTAACCGATTCCTTCTTAGCCGCGCGAGAGTCCGCAGAGTTGGTTAAAGGAACCGGTGTTTAGTACCCGGTGTTCTTCGACGCGTTTATATATACCACCACGTGGAAATTTCTCTTAATTAAGAAAAGGCTCTTAAAATTCTTGGGATTCTTGAAATTCGGCAGTTCGCGCGCTCTGACTAGTATAGGTATATACATATATATATATATATGTACAGGTATTAGGTACGCCTCATTGTTCAATTCCCCATTATAATACAACTGTGAACAAAACCTGACGTGGATTCCTTCACATGTGTAGTTGTTTTTTTTTTTTTCTTTTCTTTCTTTCTTCATCATGTTTCTACCTGATACCTACGTCACGTTCGATTTGTGTCTGTATAAAGGAGTTTATTCGAGTAAATAATAGTGACGGACGAAAAACGAGTATATATGTCTAAGGTATATATGAGGTATTCCACGTGAAAACAAAAGTAATTTGACTTTCGGGTTTTTGATTTCGATCGAAATTTTTTTTCGCATCACTTTTTGCAATCTCAATCGATACCCCGAAGGGTTTTTTGATTGCAGCTGTTTATTCCGATTTATCAATTAATGAAAATATCCCAGAGTTACCATTTGACCAAGTCTTCCATTTTTTTCACCGAAACCTCGTGCTCTGGGGTGAAAATGACCTAGGTACAAAATGTTTGTTTTCGATCGATCTTTCCGAAAAACATTTTTTCGAACCTCCACCATTAAAGATCATAGAAGATATTCCAGTGTAAACACTAAATTTGAAATTCCAAAAAAAGGCCATTTTTGATTTTGATTTTTTTTTTTTCAAAACTAGACAAAAAAAAAAACTAAACTTTCAAGCCCCTAGTCAGGATGGGACGAATTTTCCTTCTATTTTTTTCGAGGGTCTAAAGCCTGTGTTACTGACAAAAAAATGTAATTTTTGAAATGTTTTTAAGAGTAGTCTATCGGATCGCCTAAACATTTGTTTTTTTTTTGTTTCCAGAGCTGAAAAAAAGTGATTGTCAAAAATAAAAAATTCGTTGAAGAAAAAATTTCCATGTTTTTTCCCCAATAACTTTTTTTCGGCGTTAAAAACAGAAAATAAACAAATGATTAGGCGATCCGATGGACCACTCCTAAAAAAATTTTGAAAATTAATTTTTTTTTCCAGTAACACAGGCTTTAGACCCTCGAAAAAAATAGAAGGAAAATTCGTCCCATCCTGATTAGGGGCTTAAAAGTTTAGTTTTTTTTTTGTCTAGTTTTGAAAAAAAAAAAAATGAAAATCAAAAATGGCCTTTTTTGGGAATTTCAAATTTAGTGTTTACACTGGAATATCTTCTATGATCGTTAATGGCGGAGGTTCGAAAAAATGTTTTTCAGAAAGTTCGATCGAAAACAAACATTTTGTATCTAGGTCATTTTCACCCCAGAGTACGAGGTTTCGGTGAAAAAAATGGAAGACTTGGTCAAATGGTAACTCTGGGATATTTTCATTAATTGATAAATCGGAATAAACAGCTGCAATCAAAAAACCCTTCGGGGTATCGATTGAGATTGCAAAAAGTGATGCGAAAAAAAATTTCGATCGAAATCAAAAACCCAAAAGTCAAATTACTTTTGTTTTCACGTGGAATACCTCATATATATATGGGCGCAAAGGTGTATATATATATACTATAGATAGATAAGAGAGCAGAGACGAGAACATCTCTTTCGGCGATTAACAAGACTATTCGTAAGACAGTTGCGATCTTTGTTTCTACAACCTAGAGAAGACAGGAGACGTACAAGTCTGGTTAACGTATTCAATTGTAACCGACGCCGGGAACAATGCGTCTAGTGATTTGATGTCAAGGTTTATTATGCGGATACGTCTGGCTCTTTGGGGTAAACATGTTCGACGATTCTCTACAGGAACGTAACTTCTATTATCCGAGACAATTTCTGTCCCGTATTCGTCTTCTTTATTTCCCCCGGCGTTTTTCCACTTCCCTATCTTCACTCCTGAAGAGATCTTACTGCGCCCCATACTACTGCTTACATATATATATTTCGCTTCTTTCTCTCGCCCCTTTTTCTTTCTCTTATCACCCCCGTCTTAGAATCACACGTTTGTTTTCTTAAACAGACGAGTCGAGTCGTCGCAAGATCCCACGACGGTCGTCGATGGTTTGGCAATCAGTATCAAACCACTTTCAATTTATCAGAGAACTACCTATACACCCATATATCCCGGTATCCCGGTATCGAACAGAACCAAATGATGCTTTCCTCTCCTCTTGATTATTCTATCGAAATTCAAACGTCTTTAATTTCATTCCAATTCCGAATAAATCAATTTGATAGAGACTCGAATGAGGAATAAAAGTAAATAAGAAGATATATAATCGATTCGATTTCACTGCACTGTGTGCCGGTCTCTCGCTCGGCCAAGAAATATATAACTATATACGACGACGCCGACGCGCCAGAAATCTATCAACGAATTTATCGACGATGTATATAATATGAACATATATCACGGTATATTTAGTGTGCCATTCCGCGTATATAGGTACCTACCTACCTACTTGATCGGAGTATATTATATAGGTGGCAAAGTAAGGAGTAGGTATAAGGGTGTATATCGGTATGAATAGCGTAGCTTTAAAATAACCGACGAGCATTTGGTATACATAGGTGCCGCTTAGAATTTTTTTTTTATCTAAATAGTCGAACACTAACCAGGATAATATCATCGTAAATAGGAACGATACATTTTAGAGGAACACGTTTAATTGACTATTTGAATAATTACAAAGTCGGTCATCGACGTAGCGTCGGCATAGTAGGGTAAGGGAAACCTTGCCGTTGAACAAGGGTCGGGTGATGCCTGCCTGGGGCGAAACGCCCGCGGCCAGTAATGAATTCGTCTAATGGGTCGTAAAGAATGCGATCTTATGGGGCGGATGGGATAAAATAAAACACCGAAAGAAGGACTACCGGCGCGGGGCGGCTTCCTTCTAGATATACCGATTCCTCGTTTCAAACATGAAAGGATTCCATAATTTTCATTTTATTTACAGATTTATCTTATACCAGCTATAGGTAGAATTTATTCTCTGTAAAATATATTTAGGTATATATAACGATTTAGGACGAAAACTTATTCGACCTCGGTAAATGATCTTTCTTACTGATCGTGAACTGCCAGAGTCAGATAGGCCGCGAAAAGAAGCGACGCCAAAGACAGCCGGGACAACGGTGGACGGGGGATGGGGGGATGGGGGACGGGGTTGATATGGGGGTATAGGGTGGAAGTCTTTGTAGAACGCTGTAAATTCTCGGGCAATACGGCTGTTCCACGACGAACTCCGTGAACACAAATCTCGGGCGCGTCGCGCGACTCGCGAGTTGCGACGTATCCCATCCCATACCCCATCCTCCCGAAAACCTCCCACGCCTGCAGGAACGATCCCGGTCCCCGCGTAAGCGCCGTCCGTCTCGGACACGTCCGGGCGTTCCTGTTCTTTATGTGCTCAGGAAGAGGTATGGGGTCTCCGCGGGTACTATCTACACCGGCAGTTCGTCCCTTCTCCTCCCTCTTGGTCCCTTCGTTTTCGGTATATAGACGCCCGAACGGCTACCACCAGGAGTGCCAGGGATACAGCGGCGGTCCAGGTCTCGGTAGAGGCATTAGAGCGACCAAAAACCCGCGGAGATCTTGAGATAGTAGAGATTTGTGGTCTCGTGGTCTTCGGGCCCGATAGTCGATTCGACTTTACCGAAGTTAGACTATTTCACGTTCAAATTCTATGCCGATGACAGCTCCTATAGAGGATACTTTTTTAAAGTGGTTTTTAATTATTTTTTATAGTATATCTAATATATACCTTGAAGACTCGATTGGCGAGGTATGGCAGAAGCATAAGTTTTCGAAAGGTTCAAAAAGACAAGTGAAGAAAAATCTGACTATATTTCCTACGGGGTGCTAATCAGATCAGGCTAGTATTTTTCGACCCTTCTTTAAAGATGTATGAAAATTATTAAGATGTCAGAAGACGCGTGGGAGATCCAGCTCGATCCCCTGCAGTGTGCCGCGAAATCCTCGTGGGTGTTCGCAGTTTGCCACCTTCGTGTTCGCGCCATGCTGCTGCCGCGCAGCTTCCTGCAGGTACGATATATACGAATCAAGATGCAACGCTGGGAAAGACCGTGAACTGCAAGAGTCACTTGCGGAGAAGGTTAAAATATTATATAGAGATTGAGATAACTTCCTTCGATCTGATTTCGTATTCTTCTAATTTCTTCTTATTTATACTAGAATGCGACGGTATGATAAAAAATTTTCCTAAATTTTCATCGGTCCAACAGAATTGAAAAATAATTAAACAAACTATAAGATCGTCGAATAATTCTTACGCGAACGAATAACGATATATATAGGTATACAGATATGTGCAGTTAAACTGCCTCTAGTTTAAAATCGCGTATGTTTTGTTGATATCAGGGTTCAGCCTCGTTGTCATATTGAAATGATGAAAAGGTTTGACACTGCATCACGCCTCGTATCGGTATAATATATATGTATAGTTACGTTCAGAAAGCCCCGCGGCCTGTTTCTCGCTGAGACATTCTACAGGTGCGACTTTCTTCCGATACGCAAGTCAAATTGTACCTGTCATGCCTTCCTCATTCTAGCTGACTCCCAAGTCCACGCACGCACGCACGCACGCAGGCAGGCAGGCAGGCAGGCAAGGCAGGCAGGCATGAGAGGGACTAGCATATGTATATGTATATATTGTATATGAATACATGGCGTATATTGGGCGAGGGAGTGACTAACAAAGTACTTTTTCTTTCGGCGGCGCTTCTCAGCTGAGATTCGGGTTAGGATAACATCGTAAAGTGGCCCTGGATATAAGCAATCCGTGCAGAGATCGAATACGCCCTGGCGGGCGTTATGAGTGTATCAATCGGCCAACTAAACGAATATTGTAAATAAATGAAAAATACTACTATCATAACGCCCATCATTTCTTATAACCATTAAATATTTGCCTTCGCATTATGGCTATTAATTTATTACAAATATACCTAATAGTAAATCTTTCGACGTTGTGTACACTATACGAAATACACACGGACGTTCGTCTCGTCTACGTCGTCTCGACGCCTTTCATCCCCCACGTGAACGAAACAGAATTTTTTCTTTGCTCCCGCGCCTTTTAACATATAGCCATGTAATTCATCCTGACCAAATATGATATACATCATTTTCACGATTATCGTAAGCACATGATAGCTGATTATTTTTTCAACAATCTATGTTATATGGTTGGTGAGTACCTGCTTACAGCTTAGCTTTTTATCGATTATAGATATGAATTCAGATTCGTTAAAACAAAAACGATTATAGAAATATTGATATAATTCAAACCGTTAGAGAACGAGAGGAATGAGTGACCTGCATTTACAGATAAATACAAAATTACCAGTCCTATAGATATACGCTACTTGAATAAAGTGCGTTTCAATCAGCCAGAGCTATGGTCTTGTTTAATTAAATTTGTCTGTTAGACTTTTCGAGGAAAACACGAACGTGTTTTTTTCAAACTTCGACACAGTGATCAACGATATCCTGTACAGACCATTGACGATTGTATTAAATCTACAGAGGAAACAGATTTCGTTTGAAACATAACTTAAGCAGATCTGTGTATCGATAGGATCAATAAATCTGAAACGTGTAATTTTATAGTTTAGTTTATAGTATCTATAGATACTTTATTGCATTTTTACCGACAATATAGTTATACATCACACTACAGCTATTATTACGTCTGTGATTCAACTTGAAGAAAAGAGGTAATGAAAACGAAAAAAAAAAAAAAAAGGAAAGAAAAAAAATCTGAGCAACATATCCCGGGCAATATTATACATGGCCGCATATCGCTTCGATATGGGTTTCTGTGATATGGCAATAATCAGGCTAAACGCCATAGTTAATCGATGTCGAATCAAGGTGGTAATTATATGGATAATCGATGTAGTTTTCGAATATGTATATCAGCGAGTCGACCTGAGATCAAAAGTTTTTTTTTTTTTGAGTTTCCGAAAGTTGCGGTAGAGTTGGAGGTATAATACTGGCCGTATGGCTGGCACTTGAAATTGTTACCCGGGATGTATGGAAGCGGAAGAACTCCGTAAATAATTGAAAAGAAAATGGAAAAAAAAAAAAAAAAAGGAAATAGAATTTTTCTGACTTGAGTTTCCTTAAAACCGCAGGAGAGACGCGGACTCTTAGATCCTACACTTGACGTATAGGCTACGACGACGCTACGCGTTGGGTTAACTGACGGCTCACTCACCCCGTGATCTACATCCGTTCTGTAAAACTTTCACACCGACGACACATACACGACGTCGCGTCGTCCCCAAGACTCAACGACAAGAGTCAACGTCGGTGCTGTAGTGACGGAGTTACGAGACATGTGCACACAAACTACTCCGGTATCCTGACTTCTCCTCTATTTGGACAGTCGTCTCGTAGGAAATGCTTGCCTGGGCTACCCGGTTTATCGGGCTGCACCACCGCACCTCGTAATTTCTCGTTTTCTTACAACGCGGACCACCTCGCGTGTCGACGATCGCCCTCAGCGTCGCGGAGGCGATTGAAAAAATCGAATAAGAAAAATAATCGTTGCTTTGAAAATGATGCGTGGGGGTCTTCGACGATTACAGAAGCTCAGAATTTGGATTGCAAGTTCAAAAAATAAAAAATAAAAAAAAAAACAAATCGTTCCGAAATTTTTTTTCAACCCGTTTAACGGAAGCACGCGAGTTTTTATAACCGCGGAGGTAAAGAGGCAGGTAAAAACTCTCTATATCCTATTCAACCCGTTGAATCGCGTCACGCCCTCGTAAGATGAACCTTCTCACCTTTACGAGTCGGGGGACTTTGTGCCTACAAAGTTATAGCCGATTTTCTATACGAGCCACCCGCGTCTGGCCTAAATCCCGGCGGTTATACCTGGTGCCCACCCATAGAGACCCAGGTTCTATGTTTACGACACGATCTCTGTTTCCAAAGATTATGAAAGGATCTTTAATTATCGCACCTCGGACTCGTTACGGTGGCGTTTCAAACGGTGATACACCTTTCCATTATTATTATTATTATTATTATTATTATTTTTTTTTTTTATTTTTTCTCTCTCACTGCAGCATATATATATGTACATATACTTACAGCATATACCTCTACTCTCCTTATCCGTATGTTACAAGATTGTGCAGGGGCCCTCGTTGGATCTCGTATTCGTATAAGACGTAGGAGTAAACGGGGTAAAGTGGGGCTAGAAGGGGGGCCAGAGAATCTGTCAGGACTGCCACACTCGGGCACGGATTTACAGGGCAGCCGGTTACTTTACGACACCACAAAGTGCCGCGCGCCTTATTCGCTTCTCTCTCTATAAGACACGGGACCTCGCTCTCTCGGTTATAGACACGTCATATCCCCCTCAACCTGAACCACGAGCGAACCCCGTTAATCAAAACTTTACAATGGTCTTATACATACATTTATATATATATATATATATATATTTAAGTACGACTTGGGCCACAAATTAGAGACGTCGCTAAGGCATTCCTTTGCATTCGACCGCTTTGATTGTAAATTTTCGCATCGATTGGTGATTGTTAATCAATCGTTATAGTTGTTATAAGTACCCAAAGTACTTTCGTTACACCTTGCACAAAGTCTCGTTGCTATTGCGCCTCCGCGGTAGGCATCTGAGCTGCGATCGTCAATAAAGAAATAAAACTCACGAACGCGAGTTTATCGTCAACAATAAAGAAGCTACCGAGAATATGATGGGGGGGGGGGGGGGGGGGGATGGTGAGGAGGGGTGTAATATGAAAAATTCCACGAACTGTACGCGGATTGGTGTTATAGGAGATAACGGCGAAGGAGAGATAAAAATAACGGGATCATCGTACCTCATCAAAAGGCACCAGCGGCGGTAATAATTATTAAGTAATCCGTATGGATTATGCGCGTGTTGGTTGAGCTGAAAACCTTTAATCAACGGTAAACAATAAACATGCACTTTACCTGTTATAGAGGAGATGAGAGGAGAGAAAAACGACGCTTTGCGTCATCGCAGAGCGCGGCTAGCTCGCTTTGTAGTCAAAGAGCTACAAGGCTTCGATACGATTATAATACTAACGGTGCTAAAGCGCTACTAGCGAGATATTTTTTTTTATCACTTAAATCGCTGCGCAATTTGACTCCTCCGCATTGCGCTTTGATTCCGAGTATAGGTACCTCGCGAGAGAAAAAGAGGGAGAGATATGGCGCGAAATTCACTTTCTCTTCTCTTATATTTTTAGCACGGTTAACCGAGACAGGTGTGGGTCTAGGTCAGATGAGATTTTATCACAGCTGACAAAGGCGCACGTCAACATTATTAGGTCCCGTAGCCGTTACTCGCTTTCTGTACCTACCTTTGTTTTAAGGTAGGTATATGCTGTACGGAGCCTTAAAACTATAATATTCGTAATCTATACGAGCTGTACGATAAATCCATACAGAAATTGGCGATAAACTTGTACGAAGATACGAAGCTAGAATTGCGCGCATGAATATCGATGAAACTTGAGCAGTGCCTGTCGTACCTCTCGTCTTGTTAAACATTGATATCTCAATCCTGAATGCAGCTTGTCGCGATATCGTGTGCGATGGTAATGCCACCATGAATCGAAGTAATATTTACACGAGCAAATACGCAAATAAGTCTCTACATATACTACGTATTATTGTATAAATAGGTATATATATATATATATATATATAAACCTATGTGATGAAAAGTTATCGCAATTGACTGGCATGTGTCACCGTAATATTTGATGAATTTCTTGTTACACCTGGAAACATAAGCCGATAATATTTGTGTAAGTGAGTTTAATTCAACTAACGCGTATACTGTACTATACTATACTATACCCTTGTAACTCGATAGAGTTAAAACGATTGTAACAATCGGCTGTCAAGTGTTGATTTCAACGTTGTTAGGTAGGTATATATAAGGTAGATATACCGTGTATATCTCGGAAGTATATCGTATCGGACAGCTCGGCTTAGGCTAGGATCACTAGAGTTCAATTTCAACGTGAGAATACGAGTGAAATCATTCCTTCATGCAACGTCGTCGGGGTGACGTGAGAACGAAATATACATACCTATATATACTTATGCCTAAAATCTACAGAACGTATGTATATATATACCTATATTACGTAATGTAAGAGAGTTTGCTATAAAAATGAGTCAGCCATATATGAATGACAAGGAATATCTGTTTTGGCGCATATGACAATCGTGTGTGGTCTGACGAGCGTTTCCTGTCGACGCTATCTACGACCACTTCCGGCGTCTCACCGGCACGATTGCACTGTGTAAAATATGACCGTGGCACCTGCAGCAGCAGCAGCAGCAGCGACCTCGGCATGGGCCTGACGAGGACCCGGACTTTGATAACATTACCGTCTACAGAGCTGTCTTTATTGCCTCGACTACTACCTCGGGCAAGAGTTTACCTTAAAACTTTGCAGGTGGATGAAGGAGAAGGAGACGGAGACGGAGACGGAAGTGGAAGTGGAAGTGGAAGTGGATGTGGAATATGGTGATTACGAAAAACGAGCCAGGGATTCAAGTGCGAAATTGTGTTAAACGTGTGTGATGCAGCTGTTCATTCTTTCATTCTTTCTTTATTTTCGTAAAAATGCCGGCTGTTTGAATAACTCACGCCTTCTTCAATTATACTATTGTTACGGTTTTACGACATTTTCTATAGATTAGTTTCCGCAAGTCACGTACTATACCGTTGCGTTGCGTTGGCTTGTCCCTCGAGTAACACCAGCCTCTGTTAAATTATAAGATATTTCGACGACTTATAATTAAGAACAGCGATAGCGACTAAATAGATACTTTGTATGCCGCGGTCTTTCCCCGGGGTGGTGCCTTTCAGGGGTTGAAATAAGGCCTCGGTACGGATTACCTTCGATTAGTCAAACAGACTTTAAAAAAAAACCTATCTTGTCTTACTTGACAGCCGCTTATATACCTATAAGTTACACAATATCAACACTGTGTAAACAACAGGCTGTTGTATCTCCGAACCATCAATAGCAGGTTTCGATGCCTTCACAGAGCTTAGCATCTCTCAGTATCCTGTGAAGTGACATCAAAGGAGTGCGAATATTTTAGGAACACAATTTTTACACCAAGGGTTGACTTGGCAAAAATTCTTCGAACTCTACTCTCTGTGATTAACTTTTTCTGTGCACCACGTTGCGTGTATCTCAAGCTACGGTATATGTGTGTGTGTATTCGACGCCGGTAGCTATCGGTCGATAATTGGACATTACCATTCTCCTGGCACCGTTGGCACCCGCGTTGTGGAACAACGGGCCCTAAATTCAAATCGCTGCTTAGACACTTGGGCTTCTCGTCCCCGCGATCTTCCCCAGTGTCCACCGAGTGTAGTTCGTCCCTTTTGGTATCGTTTTATGAAAGAACAAGTTTGCGTTACTTGAAGAATTTATACACGGCGTGTCCCGAAATCGATAATCTGTGAACAGAAATTTACACGCAGCATGGCATATAAGACGAGGCACTTCTGGCATTGGCGAGTTTCGAGAGTTTCTTAGGCAGATTGGAGTCACTCCTTTTCCTTCAACCCTTGGCTCAAACTTTCACTCGGAATACTATACATATATCCACAGAAAGGGGTATAAGTATCTTCCTTTTTCTCTCAGTGATTTAAACTTTACTTCCGGTTTCCGCTTGGTCTTTCATTAAAGAAAGTTCTCCCGGCAATCAGAGTGACCGACACTTTCAGAAACGCGAATTTCGACGGAATGATTAACCGCTATAGAGACTCGGGGCGAATAGAATTTAGCGCTTTCTCATAAATATTCATATCTCAGCTTCTCCGTCTCGGTCTTCCGTTTCTTCTTCGTCTTATTCTTCTTATTTCGCTTCTTCTTCTACTTCTACTACTACTACTACTTCTTATTCTTATTCTTCTTCTTCTCGTGGTGAGTCACGGCCCCGAACGATAGCTACAGGGTCGGGGGGTGCTCGAGGCGGTAAGTCGCGTTAAGAGCGCTAACGAGCGACCCCTCAGTCGCGAGCGGGTCCTTCTTCCTATTTCCCTCTCTCTCTTTCTCACGTCGCGACGCTCGCGTTCCCCAAGGCGGCGGCACCCTCGCGAGCAATCCTACGGCAACCGCGCCGCGCGCTGAGTTGTGCGAATTTGTTTAATTAGAAGTTAGGCCGGCGATACATTAGCAATGTAAATACCCAGGGCAGGGTGCGCGGGCAAGCGAGGCTGCCACCGACGCGCTACGTGATTTAACGTTTCTGTTTTGACTCGCGCGCTTCGTTTCGCAGTTCTGTTACGATACCTTGGCTGTTATGGGTATCAAGGTATATACGAATACGAAGGTAGGCCCAACGACCTCCGTGTGCGTCCGTTATTATAATAATGATTTATTACATTTATATCGTCTTAGTGATATAAATTCAAAGTTTGTTAACCAGCGACGAGGCTGCGAGCATTGAGTAAAACAAGACCAACGACAACTCCGGCTCTACGTGTTGTCCACACGGTAAATGGAGCCTCAGGGTTTTACATCCCTCGTTCCTCTACGGCGACAAAGCCTCTTTTCAAACATGCGACGATTATTTCGATTCTCTCTTCCGGTATATCATCGTTAGAAAGAGAGAGAGAAAAAATACGTAGCTGAAATATTCGCGTTTTTAAATCGCTTGAAATTATGACGTATATATAGAGTAGCGGCCAGTTTATTGCACGGTAAAATTAAATATGGTTAAATATAGATTTGACGTGCCCGCCTTTCTCACCTATAGCCTCCTTACGATCGACTTCTAATACGGTTAGGCATGTGCGATGACGATTTGAAAAAGTGTTATCCACAAAGCGTGAACGATGCTTGTTGTGACGGGGCGCGTCGCGGCACAGCATCCACCAATTATGCTAAACGATCCCTTCTGGCCGAACAGCACAACCCCTTAGACTCGACGTCGAAAGCAACGTTTCCTATATACCGATAGGATCTATGTAAAATATAAATATAATGTGTGTGTGTGTGTGTGTATTTCACGAATGACGATTCGAAAAGATAAAAATTACATCCGAATCGAATAGTAAAATTAAATCCTGATACGTGGAGTGCGGCCGGCAATCGTTCTTTAAGTTTATATTCTTAATCGGAGCGTGTCGACGACGCACGGCGGTATGGAGATGGGGGAAAATCCATGGAGCGTGCATTCGAGTTGTAATCAGTAGATAATAATCAATGACAAACTACATACCGCGTAACGATCAATTGTGACGACAGTTAAATATACCCAATGAAAGTACGTTCTGCAGTTAAGTTCACCTTACTCCATGGCTCTAATGAGAATGATACCTACGTGCCAGCCAAGATACTGAACCACGGTTAGCATATAGCTGCTCTAAAGGACTGAATGATCTATAGCTGACAGTCCTACCGCGTATGAGTTATACCAGTTATTGTCTAGCCTCCAGCCTCATCCGGCCAGTGTTAACTGCTCGATGTGGAGGGCGTGAATGTGTATATGCTTTAATTTTTAGAGAAAGTTCCCTCGCTATTTATATATTCCACATATTATACTTGATATATATCACGTCGTCATTTTTATAACCGCGCATATATAAATATATATAATAAGTCTTCTTATAGCTGGATTAGGTAAACTACGCGACATTATTGACGACGCAATCATTCGTGATCAGATTTTCGATCGAGACTTGGACATTATGCGTTAGGAGGATCCGAGTTGGCGCGGTCTTCACGAGATTAACACTCGTAACTCATTCGAGACACGGCGTCGTGCGTCACTCGGTTCTGCGGTTATAATTGCTAACATAAATCAATCGGTGGATGAGATCATAAACCCGTTGCGATACATAGCATTCTCCATTTATGTTTGTACCCACGTAGCGTGTTTGGGTAACGCGTGGTTCCCAAATTGTCTCATGATATTCGACTAAAACTTCACCTGTGCGTGTGACGATCAACTATATTTCTGTTCCTTGTTCAACGGCGCCGCCTTCAGTGCCGTTCAATGAGAGATGATTGCCCCAATTATGGTCAGCGTAGTAGAAAATGAGGGACCCGGTATTTCCCAGAAGGAGTCAGCGTCGCGTCGCTTGGACAGCTATGATGGGGTCGTCGAGAACGCCCTCCGCACGCTCGGGACGTTGGGGGTCGCCGGGTCGCCTGATGACCATCCCGATGATTGCTCACGTCACTTTCCCGCTTACCGATAAGATCGCTACTCCCGGGTTAAACCACCTGCTCACTGCCATCTTCCGCCTTCAAGACCACCGACCGACGTCGACCTCAACGATAATCAGACAACTGCAATGAACGCGGTCGCCGCAAGCGTCCGGGGAATTCAATAAGATAACCGATTTGAAAGCAATAAATGAACAAAATGACGTGTTAAAGATGTCCAGTAGTGAGAAACGTCTGCGGTTTTATCATTTCGTTTTTATTTTTGCTCTTTTAATTTTTATTTTTTTTGTTATTTTTAAAGAATCATTCTTTTCGCGTGTGTATACACGCGGGCAGCCATCGTATCCTCGCGATTGTTCTGGTAGGAGAGAAGAGGTCGGACGGAGCGAAGAAATCAGGAATCTTGTGCAGTAGGAGTGTGTGCTGGTAGCTGGGTTCGTTGTTTATCGCCGTCGACGTACGGGCCTCGTCCCGCCCTGCAGCATAACCACGCCGCGTCCAAGTCCGCGTCCGCGTTCGCGTTCGCGTCCAAGTCTTTACCTCTGCACATGAGAGGTAGGTAGGTTGGTAGGTAGGTTGGTACCGTAGCCCGTGGGGACCAGCTAAGGTCCCCAGAAGTCCGAAGTCTAAATATTGAGACGACGTTTATTTAACGGGGAGAGATATATGATATGACGCGGACAATATAATGCATTGTATTCAAATACAGGAGCTGCGCGGATCGTGACCGGGAGCGTACAGCACCCGACCGCTCCACCCATATAAATAATATTGCTTCGGATGCCGTAGGATTAGACACCGCCGTATGCACGTGTGCGCAGTCTTTCCATCCACTTTGGACATACACGTACTTCTATATCATGCCTTCATACGTATAGTCTTACCTATATACCTCTATACTCGTTCATATATATACAAATACATAATACATCTATCCACTTTTACATATATACCACACGTATATATACATATAGCGTTTGTATACATGAACAATCGGCGGAATGCGTGCGCGCGTGTGCCATAGCTTGAAAGATATGGTGGGAGGCACGTGAACGTACCTGCATGACAGCGGGTCCGCGTACGTTACTTGCTATCTGAGGTCCATATCAAATGCGCGGCCCTCCTTCGCGCTAGGCTATAACAATACTTGTGCTACCGCATGGTACGGGTATAGTTATACGGTGACGGGTACAAACCGTCGTCCAACCTCGCTTACTCCTTCCAAGGAAAAGAGATTCGACCAAGGTACGCCTCTTCACGTTTAAAGAATCCTTTTTGGTCAGGCTTCGAATGTATAGGTACGCTCTGGCCTCTCGGGCTGCAGGATACTCATCCTCGAACTTGGTCCGGTGTATAAAATTTGAGTCAGGATGATCTGGAGCGAATTTTTAGATGACCCATGCGGCTACGATGAAGGTAATACATATATGAGAAGCATGCAGGTATTTATTTATTCATTATCATCAAACGATTTACTATGCTACTACTCGACAGAAGAACGTAAAACAAAACTCAGGTGGTCCTAGCCGGGTGGGCCTTAGCGTATTGCGGTAACGCATCGCGAGTATACACGCACGTTTACACGTGTCTCAAATATCAGTATGCAGTTCACAAGTCGACGACTCGCCACGTGCCTCGGAGAATTTCGATTCCTAGAAAACAAACATATCCTCCTTAAATGTAAAACGACTAGACTCATCATAATATATATATCGTGAGTCTAATTGTTAAAAAGACTAAGAAATTACGTAAGTTGTTATATCTATAGATGAATCGTCACACGTTATAGGTATAAGTATATTTTCTATAAAAAAAAAATACTAAACGAATAGGTCACCGTCGTACTTGGCGTCGTCTTCGTTGGTTCGACCTTTTGATAACCGAAGGTCTGACGTTGATAGGTGTATTACGATACGCGAAGACGTCGGGTCTGGTGGTGCAGGAGGAACGTTTACCAATAAAATCGAGCGTTTCTTCGGCTCGCGGGTAGCGCAGGGTTGCGCCTTATCACATTCTCGGCAGACGTCATCAGCGGACTGGACTGGTGCTCCTCGGGATGACATCTGCCTTATGGATAGCATACAACAGGGTCACTAGCAGAAAACGTATATATCGTATATATTCCTTGGCTTCATCAGATGTATATATATATATAATATATATATATCTATATATTTGGTGCGAGAGGTGGACAGAGACGGTGGTGGTGGTGGCGTCGAACACGACGTAATATCGTTCCCATCGGCGGCTCACTCAGCGTCTCGGCACTCCTAGGCAGGACCCTCGTATATCTTTTGTTTCTCAATACTTTTCGCGAGCAGTTTGTTATTGTGAGGCAGTGAAGAGGGACGTGGATAGAGGTTTTCGAGGGCCGAACACCCTTGGCCGAGCATCGGACCGCCGCCAAGCTGCTCCAACTAACAAACTTGCTATCTCGAGAACGGGAGAGAATTCAGGGCAAAGTTTCGTCATTGCGAAATGACACGAGTGGTCTTTATAGCACGCCGCCGGCTGAGCGGCTGTATTGACAAAAGTGTCGGTCGAATGCCTCCGCCTCGCAGTTCCGTACCGCCATTCTCCGATATTACCGCGCGGAGGGTGGCAACGAGGGTAGGTATGGAAGGGAGGTGATTGCGACGGAATCATTGCGAGGAATAGAGGAGGTGCAGACGTAGTTGGAAACTTATAAGACGTAAACCGCCTTATACCAACTGAAACAACTCTAATCAAAAAATGAAAAGTCCGGAGGAGCGTAATCTCCAGCACAGTCAGAACCTATTCAAGACTCTACCAGTAGTATATGTATATGTATGTATAGAATAAAGCCGGAGTAAGATGCGATTTTCACACAGAATCAACTGTTTTCAAAACTCTTTTTGTTACCTCTCGGTATATCGTGCCAGACTAGGTCAGGATTTCTCTCTGTTTCAAGATCCTCGTGTATCTATTTCTGCAATTCGGGTATTACGGAAGGTCCTTACCCAAATACTTTGTCATGTACATGTTTTTTTCTGTTTTTTTTTTTTTTTTTTTTTTCCGGAAAGGACAAGTTCCTGAATAAGAAAAAGGTGATCGTGTATATCGTGTATCGTATAGTCGGGGTTGAGGTAAAGCAGGAGGAAATGGTTAGAGAAAGATGGGGGTAGAATTTTCGCGTGTTTTTCAGCCACCTTCAAAGATTTGTTTCGAAAGATTTCGAAAGTCGTAAGGTATTGGAAACGCTCGGGAACGCCGTGCAGGATAGCGAAGGTTGGCAGAGGCCGGCCACGGTGCGGCGGAGAGGTTGGGGACCAATTTACGAGTTCCATAAGGTGATGGTGATACGTGACCGTTACCGCATCACGCTCGAAATCTGGGGAAAAATATATACGAGGGTGAAAATGTTGGAGAGGTATGGATTATTAGTATTGGCACTAAGGAGGAAGGTGGATCTTTCTCGAGGGGCGCTGCGGAATCGCCCGGGATCGTCCTGGGATCGTTCGGGTGGCCAGATCCACCGCGACGCCTCGTATGTAATACACCTACGTGCTCGCCCAAGGGAATGGCATCCTGGTAGGTACTCCAGTTTCCTGCAGGCGACCCGGCCTTCCCGCAGAGCCATAGGAAAGAATCTTTTATGCGTGCCGAATATTTCCCCTTTACTTCAGTCAGTTGCCCATCATTCGATTCGCTAGGAATTTTTTTTTTTTTTTTTTTTTTTTTATCACTGAAGATAGAAAGAAAGTTTATACTGATTAAAAGAATTCCGAAATTCTTCTTTTTCTAAAATTTTTTTATCCTTTTTTTTTTTTTTTCTTTCGTTCTTAGTTTTTGACTTAAACTAAAGAGATTGTGTCTCATTGCTCGGCGTCACCGCACTCCTTCTCGCTCTAGTAATCTTTCGGTTTTAACCCGTCCCTTTCATTCCTTCTGATTCATTCGCTAGTCAACTCTCCGATGATTAAGCAAATAGATAAAATCCGAACTTTAATTAAAAGTTGGACGCCTGAGTGACATATTTGATTAGCTCAGAATTCAATTAATCACTCTCAAGTGGTTCAATAACTCGCAGATTTGTATTTAAAATTATCTTTTTCTTTCGTTGACCTTTTTCTCGTTCCTTTTTTTTTCTCTCTCTCTCTCTTAATTTACACTCTTCGCCCTTTTCTCTTTTCTCTTTTCCCTTTTCCCTTTTCCCCTTTACCTTTCTTCTTTTTCTTTATTATATCGCGCCTTCGTAAGTAGCTATACAAAAGTGCGATGACTGCTTTTCGACGAGTTTAATTAATTCGCAAAATTATTCATCCGGATTTTATCTCGATTATGAACACACTATTAAAATTTAGACCCGAACGATCGCTACGTCCGCATCCTAACGTAGGTATATCTACCTCCCTCAGAATGTCTCTCCGTATTCCTCGGCCATCAGGAAGGCTCGAGTATATAGTTATATAGATATACAGGTATATGTATAACACATTCAGCACATCCAACTCGTGAGTGTAATTAGAGTCAGTAGGTAGGAGTTAATTTTTCTCTAATTTTTTGCCACGGTAGCAGTTCCGAGTAAAGAAACGAGTTTACGATTGTCGAAGGCTCTGAACTCTTGAATATTTTCAATGAAAAATAAAAAAAGAAGACTTAACCATTTAAAGCACGAAATGGGATTGGAAAAAAGTTCAAAGTCAAGAAGAAGACTCTAGCTGCTACCGTTGGACAGTTAATTTCGCTTCGGCTTTGCCTCTTAATGTGTTGTCGTCCGACATTCGATTAGTCGATAATTCTCTCCGGGTAAAATATAGAAATTAATAATATACAGGGAATATTGCGTGTCACGTGCGCGCGGTAAAATAATAACCCAGGACAAAATCTATTAGACACGTAAGCAAGTTCTTCTTACAGTTTAACGATTGCAAGTCCAACTCGGTTAATGTCTCCGCTCACGTGTGTTTAATAACTCGTGTGTACGGGTCGCGTCTCACCATTTCGCTCCTAGCACCGAAAGATGAAAAGAAAAGGGAAAGGAAAAGGAAAACGAAGAGGAAAAATAAAGAGAAAATGAAAAGGTAAAGGGAAAAATGAAGGAGAGTTGATCTATCGGAGTATTTTATCCGCAATAATTGATAGGGCCGTATTATTAAGCTACCTAAATTAATTCGTAAATGTATTTCATTAATCAAGAACATCAAGGAGATACTGACTCATCCAACTGTAATATCGCATATACTTGCAGATAAACGAACCAGTTTTAATTACATTCATATACGCGAGAACCAGTTCGTTGAAAATTTATATCTACTATACTGCGCACTCTGGACATGTGAAAACTATATACGAACGGCAAAATGACGGTATATATGCACTCTGTCCAGCATCCTTCGAAGATGCTTCCACGGCGGATATTACGATATGTGAACGGTGGACGGTGGACGGTGGACGGTCGACGGTCGACGGTCGACTAATCACGTGAAATAATTACGTTTTGTTTTGGCGGCGTCTGCGGCGCCGGTTGATAGACACTCTCCCGTCACGCGACTGGTCGGTACGATCTCAGTAGCTGTATAACCTCGGTTATAAGGTTCGGTGTTGGCGAAAAAGGGACGCCAGTTTCTTGCTGTGGTATAAGAATACTGGCGAGAGAAGAGACTCCATCAAGGCCCGTCACGCCGACTCAAGATGCAGTCACCCGAGGTACGAGGAGGCAAAAGGTACTCTACATACGTATTCCGATCTCTCGTTTCATATATATATATATATATATAGATATATATTTATTCGTTCACGCCCGTCAATCCATCAATCTCATCTTATTATTGTCTCTCTCTCTCATATAATAGAGACGTGCAAAGATATATACGTCAGACATCATATAATATAGTATTGAGTACCTTTCAACCATTGGAACCAAAAAATAAAAAATAAAAACAAAAAAAGAAGAAAAAGGGAACCAGATTTCATAAGGTATACCAAAGTACTATCATACATATATACATCGAATAATAGTAGCTAGAGGAGGAAGAGTGGGCGAAGAGTCAGCGAGGCGGGTGAACCTCGACCCGAGAGCTGCCGTTGGCGCTGTTGCTCTATTGCCGTTCGCTAAAGGCACCGCTTCGGTATATAACTTCAGGTATATCCACTGCCAGTAAATTATACGCAAAGTGTACGCGGAGGCACCCCTTTCCCTCCCCCCTTTTATTCCCCTCATTCCCTCTTGTCCCTCTTCATCCCGCTCAGCCAGTCCCTCCGACGTCCCTCCGTCGTGGCCCTCCAGAGGCCGTGCGCCTGCCTCACGTACATCATTATGATTGATCGCTTCACCTTACTTTGTAATTAAAACTAGTTGCCATTGTGCCCGGCAGCTCTCTCCCTCACTCTCTAACTCCATCTCTCTCACTCTCTCTCTCTCTGTTCTTTCTTGCTGTCTCTACATTTCCCTCACTCTTTCTCTCTCTCTCTCTCTCACACTCGCTTTTGAACGCGAGCTGCGAGTTGCGAGCCTCGACCCGCACATTTACATACACAGCAGCAACAGCAGCAATAGCAGCAGCAGCAGAGTAGCAGCAGCAGCAACGACGACGACGACGACGACGACGACGTCGACCTATCGCACGGACCCTCATCCCCCGGACCCGTGGTACCCAGGGCACCCCACCGACCCATCGCACCGCCCCTGTCTCTTCCCGGAGAGCCATGCGTCATAGTTATCTATGCTTTTTGCTCGAGACTGATTTAGAGCTGTCTAAGGACCGGGCCCTACGAAATTAAATAATTGCTAATTTATGGCGCAGTCCGCTGTAGATCGTGCTCGATGCTAGCGCTGAATTTGGAGGAACAACACCGTGGGCGATAAGGCGCATGTCGGCTGATTTATGAGAGACGATATTAGTCGTCGATGCCTCCTCTCAACGTTTTGCAATTGCGTTCTCACGCGGCCGTATAACGTCGCCCGAGACATCCTCATATTCGACTTGATCTTGATATCATTTCGAATCTATGAATGACTGAATGACTTGGGACAAAACCGGATGTTGGTATGGTCAGACGCCAAACGGTCTTTCCTGTTGTATTATTATATACTATATATACCCAACTCGACCCATATATGCGCGGTTCAAAGTCGTATTCTTATTTTTGCGATTAGCTCTACCGCGCCTCGCTTTGTACATGTAAAATAACGACAATTGCTTATAGTAACCGTTCGTCGACGCGCAGTATACGGTGTATGCAAAAGTAATGGTGACGCGGTTTAATTCGGCAATAAATAGGGGTTGCCCTTGCAGCCGACGCAAGCCGGCCATCACTCACGGCTTCTTTTTGTCCCACTATACCTGGGAAACACACGGATTTATTTGACGCGCTTCAACGATATTTATAGGTCCGGTTGTCCGCTTGGCTCGTTCGTCGGTTGGATGCTGTGCTTGTTCATGTGGCCGGTTTACCAAACCGCGTCGATCTAACGTACGAAATTAATCCCTGTAAGTCTAGTCCAACGGGACGGGGATTAGTTAAGGAGTTCAGGGTCCAGTTTCGTTCCATTATCACGTGTATACCTCAATCAGAATGATATATACTATCTACAAACGTAGCTCAGATTCATATCAACACGAAATATATATTTCGCTTGCGATTTTCATAAGATATATATATATAGTAACGCGATCACCCTGCAAAGGTCAGGGATTGTGATCCGTGATCCGATTTTCTATATTACCGATTCCCCTCTTTCCTCCACCCCGTAAAAATTTTCCATTGTACTGGATCAATCGGTGTAAAATTCAGTTGACAAACCCGGCGTAGTAATCGGCAGCGTCAAGTGTGAACGTTATATCAAAGCCCGGCTGTTCTGAGCCAGCACGTCCAGAACTTCTGCGGCGTATTATTATAAGAGCCGTTAGCCCGGCAGTCTGCTAATCCATAAAAAATAAAATTTATTGGGAAAAAGAAAAGAGGCCCACGGATATAAATCTCGGGTATTATAATGGGATCTGTCTATTATTAAAGAATGAGTGATTTAGGGAGGGGTGGAGTTGAGCCGCTCTGGCGTTTGGTAGTGGAGGTCCACGTCGGCCCTTGTTCAAGAGGGGTAGGGGTAGGGGTATGGGAAGAGGAAGGGAAGTGAAGTGAAGCTGGTACCCAAGAGGGTGGTGAATATTTTGATAGGCATACTATACCGAGTAGTAGTCCTGTGGACCGATCAGGTTTTACAGATTTTTAGTTTATCGCGAACCTGGTGGCGCGGGGTTGAATGTAATATAATTGCTAGTTAACACTTTAAAAACTCTTAGCCTTTATATATATATATATATATATATAGTATATATGAGTATCGGAGTATTTAAGGTAAAAGAGCTTATTGACTTGCAAACGAATCGATTAACCTGTCGGCTTTAAAATTTCTACTTTATTAGAGGATCCGGTCAGCGCGATATACAGGGATGAGTTTTCATCATCATATTTCGTTTACTTTACGATCATCGTTCAGAAAACTAAATCCTCGGTTATATAGAGAGAAAGCTGATTTAATTCAAAATCAAGATCCGATCTAATCTCCGTAGTATATATCGATTTCTTCGAGAACAAACCGGGGAAATATACCTAACGTGGACATATATCCACATCTCTCTCTCTCTTTCTCTCTCTCTTGAATGTCTCTGTCTCACCTTTGGGCGTGCCGTAACGCGTCAAGTATTCTCAAGAGGGGAAGTAAGCGGAAGGAAGATCGCGAGGCTAGAATCTGGGGCGAGAGGGTGAGAATTGAGAAAAGGTATGAGGGATGAAAGAGAGAAGAGAAAAGAGAGAAGAAAGAAGGAAAACTCGCGTGAATATAATCTCTGCCGAATGCCCTCGCGCGCTCGCGTAACTCGCGTCTCGCGTTTCGCGTATCGCGTTTGCGACGGACTCGTAGTCGTCGCCGTCGCCGTCGTTGCCGTCGTTGTCGTCGTTGGTGTGTAGCACCCATACGTCTCCGGATGACGTTATTTATTGGCAGCAGCTGACATTCAGACGCCCTCCCCACCCTGCCAGTTTCTCTTCTCTCCCGCTGTCACCAATAAGTCAAAGTTATCCCCGGCGGAGAAAAATGCCAGGCGTTTCCCACCGCCGCGGAGAAAGGGCAGCTTTCTCGGAAGCGTGATTTGTGGCGACCGCTCGGCTCGTTCACTTGCCGCGCGGCAATGAGTCGGTCAGTCGTAAATATCCGCCGGACAGACCGACGGACGAATGGTACGACGGATGGACGGGGCGACCGACAGCTTCCTCCTTTACTACCCCGGCCCCTCTATACCTCGGCATTCGTCCAAGGGGATGAAAAAAAAAAAGAAAAGAAAATAAAAGAAAAGAAAAGAACAGAAAAAAAAGGGAAAGGAACAAACAGAAAAGAACCGAGTCAACAATCCTCTGCATTTCGTAACCGAGCTAACGATCTGACCTTAATAATTATCATTCTTATTCAGAATCGTGCGAAGAAACGACAAAAGCGTAAATCGATTGCAAAGCTTTCGTATAGTAATCGTGCGTGAGTAGTTTTTCCGAGTGATTGCCGAACAGTTTGTTTCTATACATAGTGGGTATTTTTCTCGCTTCGAAATGATTGAAAAGTTGCGTGATTAGGATCTGAATTAATTAATGAACTCCACATAGTGGTAACGACGGTTCTAGTCGAGTATAATGCGCGGTGGCCGAACCGATCCGGGTCGGGTGAGGTATCGTTGGAAGTATATAGACCGGATAGACGTCCCAGCACGGCTACCTGCAGTAATAACTCACGGCTCGCTATCTGCGGGCGAACATGTTAAAATAAGTGAGGTATCGTGGGAAAGCTTTCACCCCGCGTCCGTTAATTGGCACGACGGATGATGACGGAGCCTTGGCATAGAGAAGGAGCTAGAGAGAGAGAGAGAGAGAGAGGAATATAGGAATCGTCTTACAAGACTTTGAAGATCGGTACCAAACTTTCGTCGAAAATTCTGAATTCCGCAGGACCTTGTTATCGCTATCTCCTCTGTAAAATAATTTGAAAATTTTTCTTCTGACCTCGGTTAATCTGACTCTCGAGTATAACGAGCGTCGTATTTCTGTTAACTTATCATAGATTTAACAATCGGTCTTTTATGGGCCTGATTCGGGTCCTGCGGTCGCGGTTGGAGTGGCTCGGCGCGCTGGTTGGCATCGCATAAATCACTGCAGTATCTTCTGGTGCGGCGGGCCGCTCATCACGCCGAAGTTCTTGTCGTGCCTTAATAACGCTCGCGGTCTCTTCGTCGCTCCACCCTCATCCCTGAGCCTCCCGCCTCGCTCGCTACGCTACAAATCCTGATTATACTCTGCAAGTGACGTTATACCGTAGGGGTGCGATGGCGGGTTGAAGTCTGGTTTTTGTTGCCCTCACTACCCCTCTCTTCTACCCCCGACCACCTACCACCTACCACCCACCACCCTCTACCCTCTACCCTCAACGCTATCCGCCCGTTGCCTCCGCTTATACCTACGCCATCGCCAGCACCAGGTCTCTCCCCGACTCTCGAGCGCGCTTCTCTCATCTTTACCCGACCGACTGACAGCCTGGACGGCGTAAATCAATTTTCAATTACAGCTTTAGTATGTAGTAGGTCGTCGGTGGGGGTAGGGGAGGGTCAGGGCAAGAGGGGAACGACTCGACTCGACTATCGCGGGTGTGCGAGTGTAAACTTGTAAACGTATAAACGTCTGTATGTGTGTGTCGTGTACACATTCGTAGGAAGGAAGGTAGGTAGGTAGGTAGGAAGGTAGGTAGGTAGGTAGGTAGGTACGTATTATTATACTTCGCTACAGTCATATTTATAAATCAGCGATATAGCACAGCGTGCCACGGAGACGAAGAGGGATGCAATTTATAGCTTCGCTCTCTTCCTCAACCTCCCCTTACCTCCTTCCCCCGTCGTCCCATCCCTAGCCTCATTCTACCTCCGCACCGCGAAGGCCCCTTTACTCGTGATACCCCTCCGACGCTGGCTGCCGACGTCGACGACGCCACCGACGCGACGGAGAGTGCGCGGGCATACAAACTGCCAAGCTCGTACATATGAGCTTAGGTCGACATTTTCCGTCCTCTTTGGCAATAAATCTGCGAGTCTTTTGAGTCGGGCGGGGGTTCCGAGGTTCCGAGGTTCCGAGGTTCCGTGGTTCCGTGGTTCCATCGGGCTGCCCCGGGGCCGAGGGGTGCCAGAGGTCGCTCGCCCGCGCGTCACGGGAATGTATATAATTAGCAGCATTGTGCTTCTCTGGACAGATTTACGGGTCGTATCGCTACCGCGGCTGCATGCATAAGCGCGGTAAATAAGTATTTATCCGTCCCGGGGGGATGACGCGGCTCGCCCGCGGCCGTGACGGATAGATAGAGAGACGCCGCGGCGGAGAGTGTATCTCTCCCTAACTCGCAAAGTATCTTTATCTCGCTCTCTATCTATCTATCTCTCTTTCTCTCTCGGTCTCGTTCTCACACCCTTATTTCATCCCTGTTTCTCTTTCTCTCTCTTTCTCTCGGCAACCCCACGCGAGATTTCTACCTGGTGGTGGTAGTGCGGGTGCGATCTGCTGCTACCTGAAAATAAAGTCGATGAGAACAATAGCCGAACGACAGCGGTCCAGGCGCCGGGTGCCGGGTTGCATCCATCAGCGACCGATCGCACCATTTATCAGTCGACTGCCGCGTTGTGTCGATGTCACGCGCCGCACCTCGGATAAAGCGGCGCCCACAATGAGCCAGCGACTGTGCCACCCGCACGCGCCTCAACGGGGGATTGTGGGGGTCGTAAGGGGATTCCCTAACACGACTCAAAAGGCTGACGGATGGTCGCAACGGGACAGGAAGACGACGAGTTCAAATCCATCATGTTTCCTGTGGCATCCTTGTCCGCTACCAGACTCTCCACGTCTCATAGAGCCTTTATACATACTATGTATTACACGTACATATAAGTATCTATATGGTATACATATACATATATATACATACATATGCAAACATGATACTCAACGCAACCGACGCCACGGAAGATTTCTACCTAACCTTTAGCATCCGGTGCTATTCTACACGTCCTTGATAAAACTGTATTATGAATCTGCTGCTCAATTGAGATAACGCTCGATCCACCGTATTTATTTATTATCGCTCAAAGGCGAAACAATCTTAACTCAGAAACAGCGCTTTCGGAATCTGAATGCTTAATTGATTCTTACAAATTGTAGTCCTTGATAAGATCATTAGTAACATACCAGCCATGAACAAATATTAAAGAAAAATGTCCTTTTTCTCTAACTTCTTTTTTTAGCCCCATCGCCAAACTTATAGGTATTACGAAGACGGACTTGAATCGCAAGGTTGCGATTCGGGGGTGTCGCTTCGATCGGGTCTCGCAGGTCGAACTTCCATCAGTTTGTCTCATTTCCGGGATCCAATCTCTCGGCTCGGTGGCGCATCCCCGGTACCGCGCCTGACACCCAGGACCACTTTACTGTTTCACCGTCTGGACGAACATCTATCCAAACCAAACCCGAGCTGAGTCAAACCATGACAACCAGGACTAACCTTACAGAACAGGGTTAACCTTATCCAGGCGTCGACCTGGGTCGTATGCCCAGGAACCCACGCGGGGAATGTATCGCTTGAGTTTATGTTACCAGATTCCGAGGCGGACAACCTTCACGAGGAAAACTTTGTCCATTTCCATCCTGAAGCCTAGAACCCGGATGTCTCAGACTTTCCTCCATAATTTCATCAGACGTACAATTTGCATGCAGGATACTGATGTGGGCATGAAAATTTCCCACCGTACTATACGCTGAAAATATTTTCAGAATAGCTTGATTATACTTGATTATCGATTTGATTAATGAATTTTTGTTTAATAAATGGAGTTTCTATTTTCACGTGTAGACGAGAATCATTCGTTGTCATATAGGTACGGGAATGTAAAATATTTGAATAAATAAAATGGAATGTTTAGTAGAGAGCGGGTATGTAGTTCTGCGATACTAATCAGTGAAATTTCCATGCAATAAATAATTGAAACACGAAATGTGCGGCACGTGGAGTACGCTAATATTGATATGACGGTCGAACAGCCCACGCTTCGTTTATGGTAAACCAAAATTCGCGTCCCCTCGTAAATCGGCGAATTTTTCGCCGAATTAAAAGTTCATCGATCAATAAACAAATCCCTCTCACCAAACCCGGTCAAAGCATTGTCGGGGAAAACGCTGCAAAGACAGACCAATAAAGCACCCTTGTTTGCCCAATCGTTCAACCATGTACACCTATATACGAGTTAATGAATGCACACACAACTAATTATAATCTTCCATCCTGCACAACCTGCAGTATTAAAAACTTTGTCTTCACCATATAAACGCTATATATATATAGAGAATCACCGGGCAGTTTATTATTCGCTCAATATAATTTAGATAAGCAATAATTATAGTAAAGATGCAGAGACTGAAATTAAGAATAAGAATCATTTCTGAGCTGCAATTTGGTAAGTTATAGTCAAATTACTGGCAAAATTAAAAGCAAGAGATTACGCGAATAGATAGAACCTCGGCGATTGATAAGGAAAGTCGTTAACAAGATGGGTTTCCTTTGGAAGAAGCCTCTCTTATATATAAAAAAAAAAAAAAAGGCACTGCTGTCAGTTGTCTAATTGCGTTCGGACGTTGCCGAGGTCGTTGGGAGACGGCGACGCGCTGCGGACACCGGCACGCCGAAAGTAATGAATGTAACGAGCAGCGAGACTCTTATCTCTTTGCTATTATCTCCGCTTGTAACGGCTCGAGTGTCCCGGGCATCTCGAGTACGTGAACGAAGCTGCGAGCGAGTAGAGGAAGGTATTATGTGATATTGTATGAAATATCATCAGGAGACGAAGCCAACAACAATACATCGGGAATACGCTCGTCACGGGGTCGCGGGCCTCACTACCTCTTTGTCCCTCCTTCTATCTCCTAATATTCTCTCTCTACTACTCTTTCGCCGGATCATTCGTGCGTGACTTTGCTCCGGGACCGAGTCCATCTGTCCATCTTCTGTCTTATGTCTTTCGGATATGTCTCCTCTCACTGTGCGACAAGATCCAGGGCCGGGACGGTTCCAAGTAATCAGACGAGCTTGAGCACCGAGAGTATGAGAGAGCAAGGACAGGAAAGGAAAGGAAAGGAAAGGAAAGGAAAGGAAAGGGTGAAGAGGTTTGCTGATACACTGCCGCATCGTAGAACTCGTTGAAATTGCTCCAGTGAATTACTAGTCGCCACTGCAGCTGCAAAGTGCAGTGAAAATGTATACCTCGACCATCGTCGCCGAGTCACTGGGTCGAACATAGTCAGATCCGGATTGAAATTCGCGGAGGAATGACAGTCGAGGAAGAGAATTACCGTTTCGAAGCCATTGGCCGATATATATACTATGTGGAGAGAAAAGTCCGGAGAGCCAGCCCTGTGGTTATATTTTTGATCGAGGATCGGACGATCCGGACAGCGGCGGCTTTTGTATCGTTGATTGTTCTTTGAAATGAAATATATTGATTACCGTCAGTCAATGAGCATCGCATCTGGTATCTAGAGAACACATCTTATTTTATTTGGCCGCTTAGGGATGACTTGCACACTGATCTGTTTCGGTTCATCCGCGTACCTTGATGTCGCCGCGAACGAAATGATCTCTGGACTCACGCACGCCACAACCCTTTCGTCTCCCGCTGGCGGTCACCGACTCACGCATCAACGACCCTCAATAACTATTACAACAATGGATTCACAGAGTTATAATCTAGCTGCAAAGCGCAGCTCACCAGTCCGTGGAAATAAGGCATTTATCGTTTGTAGCATGTGGCTTTAAGGATCCACGGAAACAAAAATATAATGATGATTCCAAGATACCCGAAGCATGCAGAGATTGAACGACCATGGCCAAATCATTCGAGATCGGTAAGACAAAAGGAAGAGAAAGAATATTGGAGGTAAGAATGAATGAAATGAAGAGAAAAAGAGGGAAAATCGTGGTGCTTGATTAGCACTTGACATTTGACGCCTCGCGTTTCACGACGATCATTTGTTCCCTCGAAAACTGAGGGGTCAACACCGAGTATATATTCAGTTGTGAAGAGTGAAAGCGAGTGAGCAAGAGAATGAGTTAGTGAACGAGTGAGTGAGTGAAAGAGAGAGAGAGAGAGAGAGAGAGAGAGAGAGAAAAAGTGTCCGCGCAATCGAGGTGTTATTGCTCTTCCGGATCACAGTGGATCAGATAAAAAGTGCTGATACCCGCCCACACCAGCGTAGCACGGTGTGGTTTGACACCGTGTTCGTACTCGCGCGGTGCTGGCGGAGGGCCCGTTTTTTTCCAAGCCAACTAATAGACTCCAGCTCGAGCTCGAGCTCGAGCTCGCTCGCGTGGTACACCCTCGCGGACCTGGTGTTCGCTCCCGTTCACTCCTACCCTCGTCGACCGTGTAGCCTCCCCTCGCTCTCTGGCGCAAATAAAAGTTTGCCATGACCCAACGACACCTGTTGAACGGGTAGCCACCGTCCCCGTCGAACCCCACTACCAAAAAAAAATAAAAAATCACCAATTAGCTTATGATATCTTTCGCTTCTGTCCATTGCAGAGGTTCATTTTAAAAAAACAAGCAAAAAAAAGTAATTTTGACAAAAAAATTTGTCGACGTATGTCATACAACGTTTTCATCAACTAGATGCCGTTTTTATCACACGATCTCTTCATCTACGTTACAATCAGTGATTACAGAAGCACATATTTGCATGAAATCGGATTCTATAGTCTGGCTACGTAACGTACTTGTACCTACCACAGAAAGTCAATATCGTTTGACAGTCTGGTCAGTCGAAGCATGGGTGACGGGTGATTGACAGATAAACACGCGTGGACTGAAGCGATGACGAATTGCTCTCGTAAGTTCGGTCGTCAGCTCGTATCGTCCGTCGACCCTAAAACCTGCAGCGTTGTAATCCAGAACGAAATAGATGGTTTGATGGGTTGTTTCATTAGGCATACACATACTGAATATATATGTCCCTCTATTTTACGACCGGGCATCCTGCAGACACTCGCGTTTCATAATTTCAAATAATTTCCGGACTGTCAAATATATGTACGTGACGGATGCTGCGTATATTTATACCTACTATATTTACCATTTTTCGTGTACATACATACGTCGAACAGCCGAATTATTTGACACACGCATGTCTAGCTCGGTGTTTTATTGGCCGATAGAATTATGGAGAATCGATTCGAATCTACAATTCGATTAAACGTGCCATTGCCAACGGCGCGCGAAGTGGCGAGAAGGATATAGAAGACCTTTTTTTACCGAGTAATTTTAACCGTTCGCATAGAAGTTTCGAGCGGAGTTTCATTTTTTGCAGGTCTCTTTGATGTATGAACAGTTTTGGAAATTATTTGATAAACCACTCGGAACGTCCCCTAGATTGTTTCGAGTTAGAATATAATATTCGCTCGGCGCTATACTGGCTGGCGCTACATAAATAACAGAGTTCAAAACAGTCGCTGGGTGTTACGTTTCTCCGTAATTTCTAACAGGTCTACGAAACTTTGACGCCTCTCTCTAATTGCTCGTACTACAGATGTCCGATCGATTTGGCGAAGATGACCTGGACATGCAATGAAAGATATCGTTTGAATATCGGTGGAGTTAAAAGAGCGAAAGATCAGCTGAGAGATTGCGGGACATAGATGCAGGGAGCGTCGCGACGCTGCAGAACTTCCCCAGCCCCAGCCTTCGGAGTAGGGGATGGCTGGTAGCTGGGGTATGTTTATTGCTCCGAGCTATCTCTTCTGGCGAGGGCGATGGCGAGGGTGGGTCGCGTCCTCTGCGTCCTCCACGCGTCACACGGAGTCATTTTCATAATTCGGCCGTTCGTATTCTCGTCCGCTAGTCGGGCCGAATCGAACAACAGGCCGGAGGCCGCGGCAGAGCTGCGCGAGGACCTTCTTCCCTTACTCCCTTCCTCAGCGTCCTGGTCCCGCTACCACCCTCGCCCTCACCCCGTACCTAGTTCTTCTTCCGTCTGTCCTTCGCGCTCTCTCGCAGTTGCCTCAACCGTAGGTTCAGCGACACCCCTGTTCCCCGTTGTCCAAACGCCTTTCTCGACTCTCGCCTTCCACAGCGATCCTGAGAGAGGTCCCAGCATGGCGTCAGCGTCTCCGCTGATCTATTGCCGTTCGAGTCGCCGGATCGATGTCAGCCAATCAACTCCCGGCCCCATCGTCGATGGCCGTTGCTGACCACCATTCTATGGATCTTAGGGCGAACAGTTACGTACAACCGCGTATCCAACGTCGAGGAAAACGTATTTTATGTTTACTTATTTATTATAATTGGAGATGGAACGTCGGGGGTCTTAGTCTGCGCTGGTGGTCGGAGGTGGGAACGTCGCCAAGAAAACCACCTCGGTCCTTCTTCATCCGGTTGACTAACGACGAGTGCCGTTTGGCAGGTGCAACTCGAGACGAACTTCTCGTCTTTGTGTCTCGCCTCTTCTCATCGGATTTTTGGGAGTCCGGAAGATGGTTTAGTCGAGGCAGGGGGCACACGCCGCAGTCACAGTTAACTGGCAACGTCAACTTTGTCTCAGGGTGGCCCCTCCACTATATTAACCCTAATGGCTCGCGCGGATATAAAGCACAGCCCGCGCATACACTAACTCGTTATTATTGCGGCATAAATAACGCGATAATCCCACAACCCGGGTGACAGAGGGAGGAATACGGGGTTATACTCGCTATACTACCGCCAAACTTATCCCCTCCCTAGGCCTTCCTCCCTTACGGAAACCGCGCGAGTAGATATCCACCCCGTAATCCATACGCCAGACTTACACCCCGTAATAGGTGCCCTCGAAAAATTTTACCCCATTCGTTGGATGGTCGAGGAAGTTTCTATTCCTTCCTTCTCGTCTATTCTAATTCTTTTCATTTCAATCCAGGAATGATATTCCCTGTCCTCGTCTATCTAGTCGCATACAGTCGCATCCAACGTTCGGCTCGTTATAAGCAGCCGTTTAGTTTCCAGAACGAATATTATCGTCGGGGTTCAAAGTGCAGACACGTCTCGATACTAAAACGTGTATTCAGACGTGGTTCAGACGTTGCGTCGATGCACACCGTATAGATAGGTATAGCTAACGATCTTGAAATGAAAAACTGAATAATAAATAAATAAATAAATAAAATGTTGAATCTTGCGTTCGACGTAGGTAAGAGGGAAATTTCCTTCCTCGGACTACCGCAGCCCTTGCGATCCTCTATAGCGGGTTTTACTCTCGTCGCTTGGCTCGTTTGAAAAACGTGGAGGTTTCCCGAGGTATCGCGTTAGCGGCTCGCGTCAGCATCGGTGACGACGAAGGTGGTACCCAGGGGTGCGACCCCGAGGCAACTCTAGGGGTGAAATACGGGGGAAGAGAGGAAGAGGGCTCGCGTCAATAAGCGTCCATCAGCCGTAATAGCAGGCACCGCCACCACGGATGCATTTAGATGGCTGTTTAGCCTCGCTTGTCTCGGTGTGGCTCCCTTTCCCTCCCCCTCCACCTTCACCTCCTCTTCTTCCTTTTCCTCCTTTCCTCTTTTCCCTCCACATCATCCCCTTTTACCCTTACCCGGCTGTGCTATAGCTCTCCTCTTCCCGTACTCGTTCCTATCTTATTCTTCCACCGAGTTTCACCCGGTACTGGAGCTCCTGCCTCTAGTTCTTCTCATCTGTATAGACGTCTCTTTGCCGCCTCTACATAGCCTGCTGTTGCCCGTGAAAAACCCCTACCCTTACACTTACCCCGTCGCTTCGCGGAGTCGCCGTGGTTCCTTTGTAGGTACCGATGGGGGCGCCCTACCGTCGAGTAATTAGACGGTCCGGTTCCATTTTACCGTCTTTTAATTAATTTGTATAAATTGTCTCAGTAGCAGCAGTTTACTTTATCTCCGTTGCATCTATACGGCGTCACGTCTCTCCTATACCCATCTCGGTCCATATCTCTACTTCTCTCTCATCCGTATATAATAAGAATGAAAGGGAAGGTCTGGATCCGAAACGCTTTGACGAAAATTTACAGAGAATTAGTCGGAATGTTTTTCTCTCATAATCCAAATGCCTCGCAGCGATCCTCGAATATACGCGTATATATACAGGAATCGCGAAATGGTCCCGTCAAGAGAGGATTAAGAAGTGTATAAGGTAGGTGTGTATGCATGTTATTGGCTTCGACGTAGGTCTCCTCTTAGGCGGAAAGTGGTTGAGGTCCGATACACGGGTTTGCTCTCGTACGCGATCAACGCGGGTATATGTAGGTATACTTATGGGTACAGGAATGCTCGGTGATAAATACCTCGAAAGGGGCGAGAGCATTTAAATAAAATAAGCATTTTATGTTACGACGGGTTTGGATTGAAGTTGATCGTACGTGTTCAGAGCAGACGGGTGGACAAGCGGACAGCCGGACGCACCTAATGGTAATGATCCGTTCGGTCCGATCCGGCGGTATTTACATTTACTAGAAATCAATGGAGAATACGAAAACACAATTATAAATCACGCGGGAGGGTCGATCCGAGCCCCGGACTCTCCGAGGACGAGATAAGGCGGAGGCTAATGAATGCTGACGTCCTGCTCCGATCCGGTCTGACTCCTCGGGTGCGTATAAGTGAGTGCATGCGTGCGTGCGTGCATGAGGAATATATACAAATACACATATCCTGGCTGGATATACGTGCGGGTGAATTTCGTTCCTTCCTTCGTCGGTCAGTCCGTTTCGTCCACCAATACCTGGGGAATCACTTATTCACCGACGCCACCCACCGGCCTCCGCGGGGCCCGGTTTGGTAAATGTGGGTCGTAATGTATTCCGTTGACACGGCCGCCCTGTGCGACGCCATCGCCAACACTAAACAATCCGATGGCTCGCGATATCCTGCCACCGCCACACGTCAGAAAGAGAATTTCTATAATGGGGTATATAGGTGCCTGGCAGGAAAATAGTGACTCGTCTCTCGTCTTTCGTCCTTCGTATTTCGTCTTTCGTATTTCGTCTTATAGGCTCATAGAAATAGATTTTATTGTGTAAAGTCTGTGATAGTCCGCGGAGACAAGGCGGTTTCGGGTTATTGGCAATTTTGTCAGAAGCTTGGCGAACTGAAACCAGGAGCGACGATCAACCGTTGGCTTTAATTAACCCACGAAGCGTAATTAATATCCGGTTCTGAGAAGGTAGTGGCGCAAACGTTGACACCGGGAGGCTTCGTCTGACGGTAATTAAGGCATAGCCCGACGACTTACTTATCTGTCGGTTAATCTGTCACCCTTCATTCTGGTGCTTCGACGTTCAGACTCGAATCTCGATAACAACCGACGCACTTGAATCCCTCGGCTGCAAAACCTCGAGACTTTAGACAGCGCGCGGAGATTGGAAACCGAATGTCCAGAAACGAAATATTAACCTCAAGTTTGCGAGGCCGTTTTCCCAACCGACGTTCCTGCACCAGGGAACCAACGAAAAGGGGCGGGAGAATAGAACCGAGTTGTGGCTACAACGATGATTTAGCCGCAGTTTTAATGGAGCTATAAATACTGGCTTTTCAATATATCTGTAGATGGGATACGAGAGCCCAGAGATGGGGTATAGGAGAACTGGAAGCCAAGAGTCAAAGCTCTTGAAACGGTATACGGAATTGATCGTTGATTTTGAGACGCGGTGATAAAAGAAATGAAGAAAAAAAAATATTTTTCCCAACCCAAACGTAGAAATAGGCGAGTTTGTCGCCTGCTGAAAATGAACAAAACACGGTATTTCTCAATGAAGACGTGCGCGTTGGGAAATAGCGAACCATTTCTCCACTAGTGGGCAAAAACAGTTTTTGCCCACTAGTGGAGAAATGGTTCGCCGTTTCCCAACTTGCACGTCATTCATTGAGAAATAACGTGTGTTGTTTATTTTTAGCAGACGACAAAATCGCCTAATTTCACATTTTTGTTGGGAAAAATAGTATGTGGAACTCGTGGGCAATGACGATTTGAGGTGAGTGTGATATCCGCACTCGCCTTCGGCTCGTGCAGATAACTTCACACTCACTCAGAATCGTCATTTTTGCCCACTCGTTGCACAATATACTATTCCGAAACTCTGTTATGGTGAAAAGTTGTCATGTTATAGATACTACCTATTCCGTGAGAGCGGGGGTGGAAGCTTTTGTTCGATAGACATTATATATATTTTCGCCTGGTTTTTACAGCTGGTCGGAAATAAATCGTGTTGATCAATTCAAATTGCTCTGCAGGCTATAAAGCGGGGGATAGACTGTCTCAATATTTCGGAAAATGATAAAATACCGAGGAGATCATTGATTTGTGAAAGTATGCTCTGCCGAGATTATACGGGTTGAATCGACCGAGAAATTGTCGATAAATATCGTTGACACCCACGCGGCAAGTCCGATGGATAGTATAAACTGTCGTACAGCAGTGCAGTTTGATACTGAAGACGATGCGATTGCAATTGCTATTGCTATTGGTATTGGTATTGCAACCTGGTGCACGTGGCTGTTTTCTAAGCGTGCGGCCTCGTGACCTTTGAAACAGAGAATGAACCGCGTTACATATTAAGATTTTCTCTAACATCTTCTTCGTCCCAGATATAGTTATATAGAAAAATTACTCCACTCCGATGCCAGGTGATAAACCAATCATCCGAGTGGGGGATCACGTCCGTATAGAAGACATAAGTCATCCGAAATGGCGTCTGGTGTAGCTACATTGAAGTTGTTAGAAAACGAAAGGCACCAAAATGGCTGCCCACGTGCATCGTGGCAGACACAGACTCTATCACGAGACACCCTCCCGCGGCGTTGCACCAACACAAACATTCACACTTATCTTTACGCCCGTAAATATTGCTCATAGAATATTACAGGGCCATAGATCTCGAGGCCCGCCACCCTCGGGCACCGTGGTTCGAAACCTTTATCAAATAAACGGCTTGTATAATCACCTCTCTCCTTTTGTGTGACATTCGTGAGTCGATAAATCGATTTCGCTGCCGCGTAACCGTTCGAGTTTACCCCGTCTCTATTCCGGCGAGGTATACATACGTAAATGGTATCTGCGGGTATATATATGATATCTACCTATATATACCTTAACGTATATACGTATATAAGAATCGACATGAGTTTCCCCCATTGTTATTAAAACGTGCACAGCGTGTATGACTCGTTGAGATTTCAACGTCTCAAAGAGTCACGAATTATTATTCATTATGGGATATATAGGTAACTATATATGCGCTTGCATGGGACCTATAAATCGTTATTAGAATCTTTCCGCGTTTCTTATATTACCATTAATTTCTGAATTATAAGACAGGCCAAAGTCCACGCTTCTCACTTCGCGCATGCTTCAGGGACCCGGGCCAGCGCGCTATCGGCTCTATTTAAATACATGTCCACCGAGTGAGTTATAGGACGGAGCGCGTGATTTGTGACGAGCTCGCTCTCCCATTAATTACCGCAGCATCTTTCTTCACCCTTCCTTGCCTCTCCATGTCTCTCCACGCCTCTCCGCTTCGCCACTCTTCGTCTCTCATGATCGTGGCCCCCTCTTCCTCTTCCTCTTCCTCTACATATACATACATTTATATATATTATATATACCTACCTCTATCTACTGTATATATGTTTACATCGATACATGTACATATATACGAGCATAAACACTATCTCAAAGGTTTTTAATCTCTCCATTAATTGCTGCCCTTGTGCGATGCATCGGTTAAGAACGCGCTCCGGAGGCAGCAGATTGGAAATGCGTCCGCGTATGATGGACCGACCATGATGTCCGACTGCTCCGGACGCAAGGGCCAGCCTAACTTAACTTTACGATGTAACGCAAGGCGCATAAGGCAAGGCAAAGCGCTTAGTTACATATATATATAGCATCATATGTCTGTAGCGCAACACAACGCCGGTGTCAATGGAAAAGCAATTTGTTACTAAATTTTTATCGAGGAATCTCGGCGTCCAGGCTAATCATTAGGGTGTAATAATTATAACCACACCACCGCAGACGCCCCCCCCTGACTTGCCATACGTTATGCCAGGTTTTAGTCGTTAGTTTATTCCATTCACGCCCTTTTTCTATCATATTCTATTCGTATTCGTATACTGACACGCGTGTCTATCGTACCTTACCGACTTCGAGAAGTAGAGGCAAGTTTTAACCGTGAAATGTAAACTCGAAGGTATTTCTCGAATGAAAAATTGATTTCACTCAAAAGTGACGATCTCTCCTTCTTCTTCTTCTTCTTCTTCATCTTCATCTTCATCTTCTTCATCTTCTTCTTTTTCGTCTTTGTACAGCATCGTAAAAGAAGTAAATTGAGTGGCGTAACACGACGTGGTACGAAGCTAGCTTTTGATTTCGGTTTGGTTAAGGTTTTCCACGTTGAGAAGTTGAGCGACGCGATGAACAAAGCGTGCGTAACAACTCGCGCAGAGTGATTGTGGCGAAAGACTTTGTATTTCAGATTGTCGAAGACGCGTTTCATTTGCGATCGTTTCACACCGACGCCTCGGATACGACGTTATATAGTCTGGAGTATATTTGTATATACATATATACCTATATATCTACGGCTTTCGATCCAATCACAGAGATCTTCCCCACCAGATGAAAGTCTCATCCGTGAAGTGAAAGATGACAAATAGAAGGACCGCCCGTTGCTTTCATCTCGTGGAACGTTCAACCAGAGCAAAGACAGAAATTATTACCAACTGTTAATCCCATAGGAGATTATAGCTCGAGGAATAATATCTCTGTAATTGCATATAATACGTGGTAACTTGAAGAAAAAAAAAAAAATCTAAATCCGTAGTATATATGTCATCAAAAGAAATCACGTACTTCGCATACAAGAACTCGAAAAGTCAGGGAACGGTTTGTTTTTTGTTTTTTGTTTTTTATTTTTTAAAGAAATTAAGACTGACTGATCTTCCACGATCTGGGAAATCGTGGTCTAGTAATTCGGAAGATCATTCACTGTCCATCTCTGCGTCTGGCCTCCGCAGGCTTTGCCAGTATTATACATAGTAGGTGCACACGCCGACACTGTAAACAGAAAATGTTTATTTCTCTGCTTGGCACTCTCCGACAGGCGTGCCTGCGCCGAGCCACGTTGTATATCAATCAAGATTCGTGTAATTTACATCCTGGTTCGCTTGGAGCGTCGACCACGCTGCATAATTTGTCTTTTCCACCCAGCCAACGCCGCACATTCTTTCGCTGAAAATTGGGCACCATGTCCCACGCACATCCCGTATTCCACGCTTTATTACGTTAAATAAAATTCGTTCAAATACATGACCTATACTAGGTATATGTATGTACGTAGGTATATTACATATTACATGTACGCCATATGCTAGAATTCGAAATCGTCATTCATTCTCAGTAATCAATTTTTGCGTGCCTTTGGCGAGCCGCAATCGCATATTACAACTGTTAGCTAAAGAGACTTTGCGAGAATCGCGTAGGCGGGCGGGAAACGCCCGACACACATCCATCCTCTGTACTCTGTAATTATCCCCTAGATTCTCGCCGAGTATTCACGTTTCCTGTATTCGATGTGGTGGTATAGGATCAAGCGCATAAACGCGGAGGTCAGAGGGTCTCGCCGCACGTATATACCTACTCCGGGTAACCCTCGGAATGAGGCGATGAGTAATTCCGGAAAACCAGTCTAAGCATATCTTTTTTTCACCCCGTATTACAAACTCAGGACTCAGACTCAGAGATCTAGAATTCGACGCTTCCGACGCGACTCGACTCGACGCTGGACGACTGGGGACAATTAATGAAAGGGTCGGCCTTGGCTAATTACTGACAAGTCGTAAGAGAAAGAGACGGGCAGGGACGGCTGATTGTCAAAGTTCCAGAAGCCACTCAGTCATCCAAGCGAATAATCACGCTTTTATAATTAGCGTCTATCGCTACTTTCAAATAAAACTAGACGGTTTTTGTCTTTCTTTTTTTCTTTCTTTCTTTCTTTTTCTTGAGTCAAACGTTTCGTGGTAAGAAAAAAACTGATTTCAAAGTAAATAATGACTCGATACTTCCGGGTCCGTATGCTCATTGTACACAAGATCGTTATATACTACACAGTGTCTGTTGCATTTGTCGGTATCGATCAACCTCCGGCTTGTATAATAGGAGTTTCCGCTTCACCGCTGGACCATTGTCGTCTTGATGCGTTTGAACCGACCGCTCCGAGGTTAATCTCATCTCGAATCTACTTCTCAAGTACAACAGAGAGCGAGAGATCTAATTGTCCGAAATTAAGAGGTCCGAGATGGTGCGATAAGGCGGCCTCAATTTCCCCCTAAAAAATATGATCGGCCGATTCGCAAACCCAGCAAATTTTCAATTAGAAATCTCGACGTGTCCGACATACCCAGCAGAGCTTTCATCTCATATTATTATAATCGCAGATGCGTAGGTAAAGTGGGCGCGATAAATTCCCGAAGTATATTTGATGCATATAAACGACTTGATCGAAGATTAATTTCAAAAAAAAATCTGCAACCGCGCAATTATTTAACGTCAGTTTAATTAACGTCACTGAGCGCAGCATCGGACCAGATAAAATTTTACACTATAACTAAGAACTAGAGGTGGAATAGCTCCGCGCTGCAGCTTGAGAACCGCGACTAAATCAACGCTGGACTACTATCCACCGTGAATCTGATTTATTGCGAGTAAGAATCGCTGCACGTATGTGATTTTCGCCAAAGCTGAGACCAAGTTCAACCGAATGTCATGAAGTCGAGGCGTGGGGGTAGCTGAATGAGTATAATAAAAATGAGAAAAAAATTAATTCAGGCGCAGGTGATGGCGCGGTAGTCAACTTATTCTGTACTACAGGTCGGTGACCCTACATCGTGCCATCTTTCGTTGAGCCCGCATGAAGATTATTAGCTCAAGGACATACGATATGCCAAATTTAAACGTCGTTAATAATTATAGGTATAATGTAAATGGTAATTTTTTAAACAGTGAATTATACTGTTATAATTGAATATGTGTATTCACTGGATGAATAGCTGTGGTCAGGTATAGTACATATAGGAAACTGAGAGCTATGCAGGATGTGTGTGTGAAAAGTTTATCAGAGTCATACATGCATCACATAGGTAGGTACCTATACCTATTTTAAAAAATGTTAATAAAATAAAATTTTCTTGACTAAGTGCTTGTCAACATAACGATACCTACTTATTAGGGTGAATATATTCATGTAGTAGATATTACATCGGGCTTTAGTTGAGTAAATGCATTGTCGTCGGTTAAGGTTTATACTTTGATAGGGAATAGTACGTGCATACGTATATATAATACGTGATGATGTTTAGAACTATGATTTAATGTGATAATTATTCCTAGTAGGTAGGTATTATATATAAGTTGAAAGTCTAAAAAAGGAATGGATCGGTATGTTTCATGATAAAAATCTCTTATAGGGGTAACGTACCTACCTATATATACCTACGCTAGTCGTGACTGCAATAACATTAACAGCTATTTGAAGTTACCGATTCGTCATCGTTCACATCCAATTAACGACATTTATCCAACCACTCAGTGGTTGTAAATTCAAAGAGGACATTTTTTTTTTCTTCTTCCGTTCTACCCGTATACCCTCCGTGTGATCATCTTGCTTACGGTACTTTCTAATTGTAAGCAGACGGCTATCAGCGAGTAAGACAAGCGACAAACAGACTTCTAAGCTTCAAGACGCGTATCGTAGGCATAATCAATAAAATGCTTTGGTGAAAGATTTTTTTTAAATGATATTCGATATACGAAAGTAGGTAAAAAAAAAAAGGAGAGAGGGAGAGAGAAAAAAAAAGAAACACGTGAATTTTGAAATGATGGATTTTTTTTTTTTTTTTTTTGTTTTAACTAAGAATAGAAAATATACCTTACCTTATATAAATGAGACGTATGACTGTTGTCAAATAGCTATCGTATATTATTATTGAGAATTCTAAATTAGACATGACTCGTGAATTTTATTGCTTTTACAAGAGTGTTAATAATTTATCGTATACAAATCTAAATTTATAATATTAAAATTTACAATTTCAAATATATAAATCTCTGGTTAATTTTCAACCGCGCTCACCTTTTCACCTTGTCACTCCAGGCGCCATCTCTTCGCCCACGGCGAAACCAACGGCGTCACCTGCAATCAATGTATTATTATTATACCTTTTAAGTGTAATCGCGGGTAGGTAGGTATATATAATATTTATTTATTTCCCTAGTTTGACGATTTGAAATCCGATATTACTGGATGTACGAACGCAGACACGCTCCTCTGCCAAAATAATAATTCATATATAGCTGCACCACCATCCACCAGCAGTAGCAGCAGCAACAGCAGCATCATCAGCGTACGAGGGCAATTTCAATAATAAATTACTAATTAGCGGCGAGTGATGCATTCGAAATGAATCAAAATCATTTTCCATTATGTATAAATAAAGAAAAAAAAAAAAAAATTCTGAATGAATTTTTAAACGTATATAAACGTCCGACAAATTCAACGTTATTTATTATTCAACATTAATTTGGCACTCGCGTGTGTTTCAAATGAGTTTTAAACCAATCGTTCGATGACCGTTCTAATTAAAAAACAAAGACGAGTCGAACGAGTGGAATTATTAAAAAATTATCTTCAATTTATTATAACCAGTTATAATTAAACGCACGCTCTTCGTGGTTCCTTATAATATGTTCATTATAAAACCTGTGGAATCCCAACTCTGACAACTGGTTTTTTTAGACAAATATTTTTGAAACCACTTATGGACAGCGCAAAGTTAATAATTGATCTAGTGATCGATCATTATCCTCGCATATGAGGACGAAAAACTAAAAGATAGCAAAGCGAGGCTAACGTGCAGCCGTTCGCTAAAGATAGCCAAAAGTCAATTTGTTTTTTGAGGATATTTGTCAACTCGGCACTCCGCTAATTGTGAATGCGATACAATCCGAGCGTATAATTACGACAGCTAACAAATCGCGTTAAATTTCAATGTGCCTAGTACTACTATGCCCTGTAGCCAATTCCTAGAATCTGTTTTTGGATTCCAAAGATTCTTTTTGTTTGAACAAAGTGAGTCGTCCTATACTATAGCACTGCTACTACACGTGATTCACGATGCTTGAGTATAACTAGAGGCCCGATCCGGTGGCGCCGACCTCTTAGGTTCTCTTTTCTACGATGGGTCACTAGGATAAGGACTAGGTCAGGTAAATACCGCTTTAACCAAGCTTATAGTTATATTAACTCGAACTATCTACGCGTTCTATGCTTCTGTCGGCGGTTTTACGACCGCATTAACCTTACCAATTTATCCACATAGAGCATATAATTAGCCTCGAGGAACTCGAGGCCGCATCTAATCACATCACCTAGCTGACCGACTTAAATTCAATCGGAATAAAAAAAATTAAACAACGCGCAGAATTCATTTTTCTCCTCATTTTTACCGAGTCGAATATATTGAGGGTGCGCGTAGAAAATCTGTAATAGTTAATAAGCGGAAGGGTTTCCCCTGCACCCTTGGTCAAGCGGGACCGCAATTTGTCGACGATGCGTATCTCTCGAGCACCTCAATCTACAAGCTGCGTAAACCCGTCCGGTTTTCTTGATCGACGAGGTGCATGAAGACTATGTCGTCGTATAGGAGAAGACGAATAAGTTGACAAGGGCGATAAGACAGTAGGTGAAATATCTATTACGATATTTTTAGAGTGAAATATATATGTGGGGAACTGCAGCAAGGATGCAAAGGCGATTCGATTACTTCGCGTCTGGTTTTTCAAACGATCATATAATATATCGCGCGGGGGCGTAAGTCTATAAGGCAGTGTAAAGTTAATCAAATTTACACGATGTCGTAGTTTTTGGTCCGGTTGCATCGAGGAGGAGCAAGGACACTTGTAAAAGGACGTAGGTATAAACCGCGGGGTAAAAGCTGGCCGCGCAGATATAATAAAGACGGCGATATAGTAGGCATAAAGTAGCGTTGGCGACACGGTGCAGTTCAGTTGACGGTGGCGAAGCTGGCGTACCTACTCAGTGATGCCCGCGGTCGGTGTGCATTCCGACGCTCCCACGGGGACGAACACGCCGTCATCCTCTCACTCACTACGAAGCGAGACAAGCCCTTACTAATGGAGGAAATAAATTCCGGATTAAATCGTACCCTGGCTACTTTATAAGGCTGCTTGCGTGGCCAAGCCAGGCCGGCATGGGCATGGGCATGGGCATGGGTACCACCGCGCCACATACATGTGTGACCCGCCCCGGGCCCAGGCTTGGGGCCTGACGTACGTTTTCTTTTCCATCGTTCTCCAGCAGCAGCCAGGCTCAACGGACACGTCTCGAAGAGATACAGGGGGGGTCTTGACTGTTGGAAGGGAGTGAATGAGGAAAGGAGGACCAGGACGTATCTCAGTCGACGAAGAAGCACCAGTATATGTACAAGAAGTTAGGGGGGGAGTATGAAGAGGAGGTGAAGGGCAAAGGGAGCTCAGAGGGCGGCCGAAGCTGAAGGAACGAAGCAAGATGGTAGAGAGAAGAGAAGAGAAGAGAAGTGAAGTGAAGAGAAGAGAAGAGAAGAGCGTGAGTTCAGTGAGGGCGAGAGGAGATGAGGAGGAGGAAGGTAGCGGGAGGAGGCGGAGGGACCACGCTGCGCTGTCCCCCATAAATCTATCAACCGTGGTTGTATAAATACGACTCAATGAGGCGGCCGTGAATCACCGTGACGGGCTTCATAAGTCCCGGGAGTTTATTAAACTGGTGAGCATTTCTCATGTCTGGGATAAGATCAATACGGCCGCCATCCTTCCAGCCTCGCGGACCTAAATAATAACGTAAATAATACCAAATAATCGTACCAGGTCCGCACTGAAGCCAGGGGCGGCTAGGCTACTCGATACCCCAAACTGAAAGAACGTTCATGCATCCGTACAGGAATGAACATCTCGTTCAAGAATACTCGGCTCTTCCACCGCAACCCGAACGCTACTCTCTTTTAGGGAAAAGCGATTTTCTAATCAACAACCATATTATCTTCTCCCACTTCTTCTATTTGCCTTCGAAATTGGTAATTGCATGGCTGCGTGATAAGTTTGAAGGATGTCTCTTTATATTTCGTCAATATAATAATCAGATGTAAAAAATCTGTTATAAAATTGTGTAAAAATGTTAGCGAACTTAAATAGCTCCTCGATAAAGAGAGCCGGGGTCCACGTAGCTCGAGGTAGCGCTCACGTGGGTGCGGGCGATCCTTGGTGCGGTCATTAGTCAAGAAGCAAGAGCGTGCTCCGGGGCGAGCAAGTCTCTCGCCTCGGTGTGAATGTCTCCATTACTTGGCCCCGTCTGATCTGCGCACCGTACACTTTCCTCTACATATATAATATCTCCATATGTATACATATATATACCTATATATACATATCATATATTTTATACATATACATGGAATGCATTTCTGTATGTGTATATCCACTCCCGCTTAGGGCCTCGTTATAATATAGACAGCACGCGTGGGTGGCTATATACAGGATTATTGGTGCAGCAGCTTACGACGGGTTAGGATAAGACCAGGGTGTATATACGTACATACGTCTACATATGTATGTATGTACGTTGATTATTACTACCTATATCCTACCTACCTTGGTACTTCAGATTCATAAACTATGCAAGGTTGTGTCACACGGCGCCTGCGTCGTCACTATATTGGGATTAAGGCAATTGGACATTATCTCTCGACTATATTCGTGGGTTATCCCTAAACCTGGCTGCTGATAGTTTACCTTCTATTTTTTTTTTTTTTTTTTTTTTAATCCTCGTACGAAACGTTGCCCCTTATATACGAAGACTTGAACAGCTAAAGATAAAATTGATCAAAAACAAAGAAGATAGAGAAAGGGAATGAAGAAAAAAAAAAAAAAAAAGAAACAGAACAGAGGACCCAAGATACTAGGGGGTCAAAAGTTCGAACGGCAATTGAATGCCTCGCGGAGAGTCCATTAGGATGAAATTTATTAGTTGATCTGAGTGGGGTGGTTGAAGGGTCAGTGTTACTTTTTGTTCGTTTGAACTGGTCGATTTTGATAATATTTCTTGTAACGTAGGTAGTACGTATAGGTGGAGCGCAATAATGTTTCCCATACCCTAGTATATTAGATTTAAGGTACTTTCGGTTCGTTACATACAGTTGTTTCGTCCCGATTATCTACTAGGCCGCATCAGTAAAGTTATGATTTAGTATTTTCCGTGTCGTTAATTTATTGCCAAGCCTACCACGTTACGGTTAAACATAGTTCATTACCGCAAGCTGTAATTAAAGCATATAATAACAAGTCGTAACCCTTGGGGCCTCCAGTCTTGTAAATCTTCCAGCCGACAACCCTGCCCTCCTCCCCCACAGAGGCGTCTTCAAAATCCACCATGTCTACTATACACCATACCACTTCAACCTACCTCTCGCGTATCCTCATCGCATCTATTTGTATCCCTCGCACTCCGATCCGCATCCCCCTCTCTCAACGAACTCGAACCCTTCCTTGATTGATACCCGTCAATCGACGTCACGGTTGAACTTACCCTATACGAACGCGGGATACGCGGGATACGCGGGATCAGAGAGTGATTAGGTTCTAGGAGACATTAAGCTTCTGGATATAAGAGGGTGTCGCGGGGTATTCGGAAGTGAAAGAAAACTTGGCGGGGGAGGTAAGGTTCAAGACTGGATGGAAGAGGTTGAATGTTTCTTCTAGCAGGCCGCTGCTTCGCGCGATTTATGGAGCGAAGTGACGGGAGGTGTTTATTGTGTTTATTGTGCAGCATCTGTTGGGTTACTTCGCTCCGCTGCCTGTCTTCCCCGCTCTTTCCCTTCCGCTTCTTCATCCTCGTCCATGAACCAGCCTCGACGCCATCATACATACAACAGATGCCCCCGATTTATAGTTTTGAATTAGACGAAGTAAGAAAGGTCTTGCTCGCGAACGGCAACGGGTTTTATAAATTCTCACCTCGAGCTCGGCTCTTATACTACTTTGCAGCAAAAGCGCGGAATAGCGAGGAGGCGGATATAGGAGCGAAACGGCAGATACGCCGCATGCTCGTCTTCCGCGACGCGGGCCTGGAAAAATAAAGGTGTAAATCTACGGAAGACGTCGTCGCCGAGAACGATATGTCTGTAAGGTTTCTGCCGTAGCTCCTTCTGCCCTTCCCGTTGTCGCCATAGATTCAGAGCATCTAGTATCGCTGTGTATACGACTTACAGAATTTCTGCGATAAGACAACAAATTTTTATGCAAATTTTCACAAAAACGGAAGAAAAAAAAAAAAATTCAAGCCCGTGTTTAACCGCGTAAGAAAAAAAAGCTCAGAGGAAGCGTCGAGGCAGCATCGGCCAAGCCGTCGATGATTAACGGGTGTATATTTGAGATTCGTAGCCTCGTTTATTTAGGCTCAGTACGTATAGCGCAGCAAACGCTGAAGGTAAAGTGTAAAGCGTCATGAGTCGACCAGGCAGCGAAACGGGCTTCGTACGCAGCGTGTCAAGTGCAGTTCGTATGACGTCAACGACAGCCAACAAAGACTCCGGACTACCGATGGCTAGAGAGCTGGCGAGAGGACGAGAGGGCAGAGAGGAAGGCAAGAGGGATGTCAGTCACTCACTCATTCCATGCGTCACTTACACAAACAGCACGCGTGCCTCTACACATTTCCATCCCCACATCCAGGACCTTTTATGTTAGCCACATATACATATATACATGTATGTACCTATGGTACATGTACACACATGAACGCACGCGCTCCCGCTCAACCTGAGCACATAAGCCTGTCAGTCTCTTGTCACACGCAGAGCAGTCAGTCACTGTCGCCGCCAGCGCGACTCCCACTCCACTAAACCGTATGTCTGTATTTCGAGCAGTCTATATGGGTGTTCCTATACACGCATTGTAGGTACGATACTTTGCTTGAGTAACGAGCACGATAGACGAGGTTTCTATAGAGAAGATTCTATTCCTTGGGGCTACTGTTTCTCTGTTCTAATACACCGGTCTTGTATATGTGATAGACTCAGAGAATTGCGAACGACTGATTATACTGACGGAACAATTTCCGCAAAATGATCATCCCAAGATAGTGATAAATTATTCTTCTTTCGATTTTTTTTATTTTTCTTAAAAATAAGAAGACGAAGTAGTTCTGCCGGACTCTATTTCTACACTCTATAGAATCGCGAGTCCTAATATCCCAGGATTATATCGATCTAAGGATTTATGGTGTGGAATAAGGAAGGAGCCTTTCTCCCCAGTGTGGAAGATGGTGTTTAATAAGTGCGTGAAGGAATTTACTTAGTTCGTTTGGTATTGAAGGTAAATTGCATATAGTGGCACGTATACGGTTCAGTATACGATAAATTTAATTAACCAGAACTATAAGAGTGCAGTGCGATGACGCAGCGAACGTAATTGTATGAGGCTTTGTACTACTACGGTGCCATGAGTCGGGAACTGGGTACTAGGTAATAAATTATATCTCCTTCTCTGTGAATCTAAGGGTAACCACTTTGGTTGACCAATGGCCACTGGGTTATTACTTATGTGGTAATGGGTAGCCACGATCACATCTTCCTCGATCAAATTTATACTCGAGGTACTACATACATATATTGTACACTACCTATTTACTTTGAATTATTAAATTATCCGAAGTCCTTGGGACTGGTAGGAGTTCAGGGGTGATAGTTTCACGTTTAAATGCTGCAGGATGGAAATTGAACAAAAACTGTACGCCGGTAGAACCCTGGATGATACGTGATCCGCGTATATAAGGGTATCTCTAAAGAGGAAAGGACAAAGAGCGAGAGAGAAAAGAAAAAAAAGGGAAGAAAGACAAAAAGGGAAAAGAGGAGAGTGTATGAGATATGAAAATGAGAACCAGAGCAATAAAAGTGATGTAGGGGGCTCCTCACAGTCGTTTCTGAAGGCGCCACAAGTCACTCGTCAGGTTTATGCGAAGATGTCCGTCATCTTCTTGACGGGCTTCATTGCTTCTGGCGGTAGTACGATCCTCGGAGTCTTTCATACCGGATAAAGTACTGGGTCCTCACTTTATCCCTTCGATATAGGAAGTATTTTCAAACATTTTTACACACCATTATTGTGAATATCTTTAAATATGATAATGTCCCTAATATGAGGATGTTAACGTTCTGCATCTAGGATAATGCTCAAATTCTATTTTCAACCATCAAAATCGCTACGGGTTTTCGTCACACCCGTGGCAGACGGGTTACGTAATTAAAATAGTTTCAAATTGTTAACAGATGTATGAAAGGCTCGAGATGACTAACACTAACGATAAATCGCCACCGGTTTGTTAAGAGAAGACGATATGCTGCAGCCGGGACTCTCCGGGTTCTGGAGTAGCTATCTTTTGTTAAGTATCTCTTACACCACACAGTGCCTTAACTCTGGAGAAGTTTATGCACGAACATATATGCTACGAAGCGAAGTTAAGCTCTACTTTCTACGGTGTGAATGCCGCCTAAGCTCAAGCGCGAAAAGTTAAGTAGATATGCAAGCCTGACTTACGTGAGCGGATGGTATGAGATGACTGGTTGATGGACAGGGAAGCCAGTGACCCGAGACTACGTTCGATTCTTTTTAGTTTTATCGTCAGTTTCTTGCACACGCACATAGCGCTCTTCGCAGATACCTTTATCCGTTTTGCTTTGAGATGAAGGCATATTAGAGACATTAATTAGAGACATTCCTTTGGACCATGTGCTTCAATCGTTTTTATGATCGTAACCTACGGTACTCGTAGTTTGAATTCTGTACTCAAATTACAAGTTTTCCCTTTTTTTTTTTTTTGTTCTCCTTTGCTGTGTTCTTTTGTAGATCTACAGATGAGATGATATATCGAACGTGGCTACGAACCCCAGCCAATTGGTTGACGGAGATATTTGTCGGATCAAATGCCCCCTGACCTTTTCCTTTTGATTAAACCTCAACAAAGAGATATAAGTCTCTGGCATTCGCGGAGGATCCAGTTCCAAAAGGTTCGGGTATTCCCCACCCTGAATCCGCACGACGGTCGCCTGGGGGTGAAATATAATAAAGGATTTAAATAAAGGGAAGAAAGTGTATGTGAATAAAACAAGAGCTGAGTAAAAACGGGAATGAAAGGGATGAAAGTTAACGAGACTCGCCACTTTTTCGTTTTTACAAATCAATATACCCATAGTAATCTTTTAGCGCGTCTTGTATTGACGTTCGTTCATTTTTTTTACGTCAAAAGTTTATCGGAAAAAATCCATCGCTAATTTTACACCAAGAACCAGTAAGTACGGCTGTATCCGCATTGCGCGTCTCTTCACTATAAACTGAGGTAATTAGGAAAGTAAAGTTTTCAGCGCAGTCGAGCGCGCCCGGGTAAAATGATCAAGAGCTTAGTGACACACTTAGTGGGCCCCTGTCAGTGCCTCTGCAGGTCCCGATCTTCTTCCCTCCTCCCTCTTTCCTCTTCTCCCCGTGTTTTCCGTCTTACGTTTGAGGAGGAAGAGAAGGACTATTTTAGCTCGTGTGATCGTCCGAGCAGGCATTCTTCATCCATTTACCAGAAGGAACCAACAGAACGACAAAAAGACAGCGAGGAAAGGAAAATAAGGAATTGAAGAAGGTAGAACAGAAAGAGGGATGCCAAAAGTCGGCTGGGGAAGGGCGCAGGAGGAACTCGACACTCGATGACAATCCAAAATACGACAGTTCGACACGGCCACTTGTCTCTATCGCGTTGCAAAATAAAATGGCAAGGATACGAGAAACGTACTACAGTATACAAGAGCCAGCGAGCTGGTATATTTACCGCCTTCTGTCGCCGAGTGGATCTTGTTTGTATCACACCGCTAGTCGGCTGCCTCCGCGCTCCTCCCTCAGCCTCTTCTTTTCTCTCTTCTCTTCTCTTCTCTTCTCTTCTCTTCTCTTCTCTTCTCTTCTCTTCTCTTCTCTTCTCTCTTTCTTCCCTTCCTCCCTCGTCCCCTCTCGCCCGCCCCAAATGTGTCGCGTCTTGTGAATTTATGTTTCCTCTGCCGCCGGATTGATCCCTTTTTGTTGTCGTGCTGGTGGTGCCCCTCTCGAAGCACGATACGACATTTAAACATTCCCCGTTACACCGAGATGCTATTCTCTTTTGCTATTTATTTTTCTGTTTTCTTTTTTCCCTTTGCGAAGTGAATTTTCTGCGCATGATTTTGTTTGCGGGATGTCAATTTGTTCTTTTTCCTTTTATTTCGTGAATGTGGAACGTTTAAATCGTTGCGATATCGTGAAATTAATTCCCATTAGGCGATGTAGAGTTTTGAACGAGTTGCTCCGAATTGAAACAAATCGCTATCAGCCTAAGCGGTCCAATGAAGACGATTAATGAATAAGAGGCTGCGGCTCTCCAGCCCTTGGCCAGACCCAGGCCCTCCGCCAGGCTGCCGCCACTCTTCGGACAGCCACTAAATTTTGTCGTCTTCATTGAAACGTTTAGACCCCAGGCAACAGAAACCTTGAATACGTTTTTCACCGTGAACGTGATGTGACCGCAGGTTTATTTACGCTCTTTGGTAAGCGATAATGAAATTTATCACCGAGGCAATTGCGCAGCAATCGTACGATGTAAAGTGACCGATAACTCGTCGTGGAATCATCTATACGTTAAAAACGAGTGGAAGTAAAAATTTCCAACTTACGTTAGTCTTAAATCTCTCAAGCCACACAACTCCAATTCCACAAGCATTTGTAAGCTCGGCACGTTCGGCTTTTAAACCTATCTACACGACACGCAGATCGCGGGCAGGACGCGGGCAACCAACTACACTACAGGACGACGAGGCCGGGACGGAGCAGGTCTGCACTTTCAAGTTACGACCGTGGCAGTTTCGATAAATGCTAAACACGAACACGTGAGCTTTCTCGTTCAGCTACACTTTATTACGGTTCGCTGTCGCGCGCGTCAAACGCACTGATATAGGTCCCCACGTCGTCCCTTCTCCACACGCGTCTACGTAGGCGCGTATGTACCTTACTTTACGTGTTCGTTATTTCAACCAATTTATGATATCCAGGTTAAGTACCAACCGGCTGCAACTTGGATCCCGAGGTGAATATAATATATAAAACTCATACTCATGCAGCCCACTTACTTACATTTATTAATCTCATGCATTAATTATTATATATTGAGTATATTCTCTACATAATATATTAGTATATCATTATCATAATAGTTTTCTTTTCTTTTTTTTTTTTTTTTTTTTTTTTGTTCTCTTTTTTCCTTATTTACTTAAAATGATCAAAACATATCACTTTTTTCTCACAATTATCAACTGTCAAGTTAATTATAAATCGACGATACGTGTAATCACTGGTTCTCGTCTAATTAGCAAGTAGAACTAGATCGACCACTGAGTGTGCACTGACGCGTGAATATCTTTGAATTGAATCAGCCATATCTTACAATTTTTTTATTTATTTTTTTTTTTTTCTTAAAAATATCAGAAAGGATATAAATTTTCATGCTGGCGCCGATGATCGAATCCCATGTATAGTTATGTATTATACAAAATAGAATATATTTCATCTGACAACAATGAGTTATGGTTAGTGGAAACGGAAAACGCCTAGTAGCGAGCAACTCTGTTGCTATTGATGCAGCGGGCTTGCAGCTGGTTGAGTGACTTCCTTAAGCCAGAGAAGAACGGGCAGAGTATGGTAGTATATACATATAACATAGCGATTGCGTAAAGCGATATCCAGGAAGGTATATAAGGCGCGGGTTCTTGCTTATAAGCGCATGTTCCCTTCACACGTACATCTTAAGACGAGTCATGTTTTATCACTGACAAGAAACACGTGTCCCATCGATCGGTGGCATAATTTCTTTGGAATATATTATCCATGCTAGAGTTAGAAGCGAATATATAGGCAAGTTGTTAATTAGGAATTACTAATTAGTTTAAACTACTCCCACGCTCGAGTATCATTACGTAATATATATGTAGCTATAAGAAGCGATAGTAAAGTAAGTTTTCTTCATTGAATGCCTATACCTATACCTATATCGACCGCAAATTTATAGTTACAAATGATTTTCCTACTCTGTAAACCAGAGCCAGTCAGTAGTCACCCGGAACGAGACCACAGACCGTTGAGGATTACCGTTATTTTAAATACACAATAAATGAATAGCTGATGTCAGAGTCAAGCTAGGTTCTATAAAATGACGCCAGTCGTCTGCATGGAAACCTGAGTTGTGACAGGGAGCGTGTTAAGAGATTGGCCTTTGATACGATCGCGCTATTTCTCGTGTGCGACGCGTCCTCTGCAGCACAGTGACGGAGAACGTCGCGACTGTGATCCAATTTATGATAATGAATCTCTCGATTTATAACCGTCTTATAATAGAGATACAAGTCCGGTCCGATCCTGTGCTATAAATTTAGAACCCACGTCCGCGAGTCGTTCCACTTCTCTTCTTCTTCTTCTTCTTCTTCTTCTTCTTCTTCTTCTTCGTCTACTTCACTTTAGCCATCATAGATGTTAAAGTCACTAAAGCATACAAATTTTCAATCCAATCCTCACGATGTGATAAATTTTGAAAATCAAATTCCACTTCCATATAGATATAAGAACTCTCCTCTATACCTCCTTATACATTCTCTGTATGAACCTAATCTTATATACCTATATAGGGAAACTTCCCACTCAACTTAGCGCGTGTAGGTATATAGTTAATGTGGCGTTGTCAGACCCGGAAGCTCTGCCTGTCGCCCCGGTAGCCACCACGACGCGGTGCGGCACGGCGGCCTGGTGTGACCCAAGCTTGGCGGCGTGGACAGGGTACAGAGAGGAAGCTCTGAGGGCTGAAGAGGAAGAGTTTGTCCACTTCCACCTCCACCTCTACCTCCACCTCCAGCTCCACTAAAGCTCGCTCTCGCTCTTCGTTCGTATATATATGTATAGATAATATGTATATAGATACGGTTGCAGAGACTCCTCTCTCGGCGATCTATACATGCGGCGCTATAGTTGCGGCTAGTTGGCCGTCACCTCTGTGTCGGCGGTCCCTTGTCTCTTCGACTGATTCAATTTGCCCCGCGCTCGTGGCTGTTTAATTACTGGCCCGGTCGGAGTGGACCCCGAGGTGGGGTTGCGGGGGTTTTCGCGTCCAGTCATCCAGGGCGGAGGGTTGAAGCGGGGGGTGGTAGCGGTGCCGCTAAGACACTAACGGAATAACAGAATAACGCTGGGGGCGCGAGCAGTGGTGGAGATTGTTGTTGATGCCGAAGTAACGGGCAGCCCTCAGGGGCCTGAGAGGAGTACGGAGAGAGAGGAGAGACCCCGAGCGACGTGTCTTGCAAACCAAGTGACCGCAGACCCTCACCACCATAACCCGATGTCCCTCTTACGTTAGACGACAACGTTCGAGACTAGAGGCAATCGATATAGCGCGAAACGTAACCATCCTTCGGGTCGCTAATGAGGAATGGTGCATTTTTTTATTTTTTTATTTTTTTTTTTTCGTTTTAGACTTTTCGATTTTTGCAAATTCTGGTAATGGAATCTTTGGATAGGTTGTGACGTTGGCACGTTTGAAATCATTACTAAAATAGAACCACCGAATCTTTTTCTGACGTTTGCAATTTTATTACTACCTAGTGCGGGCTGGCGACACCATGGCACAACCTCCTGTCGACGCCAGACGCCGGTAACTTAAAAGTGTTATATTTCATTCGGTAAATTCGTGGCGGTATTAGAGTTTTTACTGTTTAAGGAGCCGGGGCTACTGGCATTTCCGCATGTTTATAATAGCGTGAGAATCATCTGTCCGAGAATTTCTTATACTGAACAACGAGTGTCGCTGTTGGTACGCGGAGCTGTTAAGACTGATTACAACCCGCATATTATAGGTAGGTATGCGTGCATGAGTTAAACGAGTTGTTGACACTTGATAAGCGTCTGAAAGTTGCGGTAAAGAAATCGGTTGTCGACAGGCAGTCGCTAACCAGGTTTTAGTCTTCTCTTTGTAAGACGTGTTTTCCGCTCACTATACTTGTGTTAGATAATCATAAAACCGATCGAGACACGTAGCGACAGAAACTTTAATCTAGCTTGGACAGGTTCATCATGGGGTATCCGCAAACCAGAGCTTGACATGATGGATTGATATCGATGGGTTGACGTTTTACAAAATGATGCCTCTATCAGTAAAAATATATGAAAGAAAAAAAAAAAAACAAAAAAAAAAAAAAAACACCAAAGGAAGATGCTGTCGACGAAGTAGGAAGAAAAAATTTCTGATAAAACGACGTTGATTAACCGATAGTGATATTAGAGGACATTAGTTAGGCATATGATTATGCAAATTCGGTCGAGCCCCGTTCTCGAACTTTTCTATAAAGAATTAAACGCAATAGGAAGAGGCGGAGCAGTTTGGAAGGAATGAAAAAGAGAGTAAGAAGAAAAGGAAAAAAAAAAAAAAAAATTCACATTATTGGCGAAATTTCGTAGTTCAAGTTTCCTCATAGGTTCCTATTGCTCGGGATTCATTGAAGCCTTCCTCGTTACCTAGGTCTAATGAAAATATAACAGCTTCTATGCTTCGGAGTTTGTCTGGCAGCCTTCTGCCGCATCAACCTGACACATAAACTCTTATTATACTACACATTACGAACCAGGAGCTGGGGGTGCTAATGGAGCCACAAGTCAGCGCCGTATCGCGGTAAGCCCCCGCAGCACCCCTCGTCGGGCCACTGCACCAACCGTCTCTTATTTTATATTTAACCGTTGTAAAGAACGAGCTACTTACAGGATGGAAGGATATTTAATAATTTTTACCCCTAGGCCTTGCCTCGCCTTCGTTGCCTTGCTCACCTGCAAATGAGAACCGAAAACCGTTACCAAATCTCATTTTCCCCATGCCGGTGAAACTAAAAAAACCTCGAGAGTCGAGGTAGTAGGTTCCTAATTTTTTAACACGACAGACTTACTCGCATGCTTGGCTTACGCTCACGGGGGTTCTACCACTCGTATTTAAGACGATGATCAGGCCATGATCCACACTGTGTCCATGGTAATTATTATTTGATAAAATTGACGGTGCACGAAGGGCGCATACCTAGTGGGCGTTGTAGACGTTTGCGTAATTCGTATTCTAGACCGTGGTACTTGGTAGCGTGTAAAGGTGATTATTTCCATCCGATGTAAACCCGAATCGATAATGTGCAAACGTATCCATAAATTTCGTACTATAACTGCGGCTGTATGAAAATTACAAAGCTATTAATTATGACTGCTATAAATTAAGCGGGGGGCCATTATAGAGCGAGCGGCGGTGAATTGTTGGTAAACTTGGACCGAGTGCGCAACACTGGCCCCGGACTCTACCGTTTCTACCCGCGTTTCTACTGCCCGTTTCTGCTCTGCTCGGCTCTACTCGGCTCGGCTTTGCTCAACGGCATATAATAATGGTTGGTTAGAATGCTAATATATGTCCGGACGAGGATGCCGCCAGCCACCAGGGGACCTTGCATCATCGAGGGACCCAACTGGGCAGCTGGGCAGCTGCCTTCCCGCTGGACACCATCTACCTCCTCATACACTTACCTACATAATGTATGTGGCTACCTACAATCTACATGGTATAGAGGCGTTGGTCACGAATATATGCTATACATACTAACAACGACATCTCTGCTCCATCGAGGCTAAAAGCTTCCGTAGTGGTCCAGTATTCTAGCTTCCGGTGGTTCATCCTCGATTGAAGCATAATTCACACCATGGCTGTGAGCTTCACATGAGGTTGAGGAAATATGAGAATATCTTTATCAAGTGGTGTTTTTTTTTCCTTTCTTTTTTTTTTTTTTTTTTTTCTGTTCTGTTTCAGAAGAGAAGGATTTATTTCTGTATACCTACCTAACACGTTGCGTCGAAGAAAGATGAACTGACTGCAAGCCAGACGTTTGCGAATGGCACCAACGAGACGGAGGGTTGTATAAGCAAGAAGAAGATTCCCTTGCTGTCACAACCACATGGTAAATTCAGAATTCAGGATTCAGGATTCAGTGCTTGGTTATACTTGGTCGAGAGGTGGTGGTCGGACGGGACAATGTCCGACCCCTAGTATCACCCCCCCAGTTCCAGAGTCCAGGACGTCGTTGAGGAGAGGACAGAGAAGTCCACGGGGTGCTTTGTGCTACGGTCGTACTAAGAAAGGCAGCCGACGGTTCGCAAACACAAACCTACTGGCGTCACCCGTCAACATGACACCTGACACGTCCACCGTCGTACCGCCCATCCTGGCCTATTAATTATCCCCAGAACTTGATCTCAGAGTTTCAAACCATCTCTTTCACTCTCTCGCTCTTTCTCTTTATCCCTGTATATAGTCAAGTATAACTCATACCACGTTTCCTCGCGCAATAGTAAAAACAAAAAAGAAGAAGAAGAAGAAGAAGAAGAAGAAGAAAAATAAAGAAAAAAATAACTAAAAAGGAGACAGTGGAAACAAGTAACTTCAAGCTTTGTTTCAAGTACAGAGGTATTACACCGGTGCAGGCTTAATTGCAGTTTTGGAATGGAAATGCAAAGGGTTAATCGGCGCGAGGCATCGGGTTTGTATAAAAGTAAAAGATTGATGATTAGCTGGTGGGAATGATAACCCAAAATGCATTGGTTGCGTGCGGGTGGGACGGTACCAGGCATGCGGTAGCTACGGGGCGAAGCGAGGCGACAGGACGCATAATGTAACGGACGTCCATAAATTCACGTGCCAGTCAACAATGTGCATAAATACTGGCCCTTGTAGCGTGGCCAGGGGGATGACGCGGGGTGGTTGGGAGTTACTGGGGGTTCTACAGGGTTGGGGGTTGGGGTCTCGAGGTTCGAGGTTCGAGGTTGGAGGTTGGAGGTTGGAGGTTGGAGTTGCGCTACCATCGTCCCTCGGTAGACTTGGGCAACAACTATGCGAGAGCTTGCGACGTGGTTCCATACTGCAAGGAGACAGCCTGCGGTTCTACTTGTCAGGATGTTAAACGCCGCCTACTTCCTTACTCAACAGCGTCTCTACTGAGTTATTTTCTTGGTTGAAAAAACTAGCCGTATGAAAAAAGCGTTCGTTATGACGAAAGGTTACGAAAAATGACTACGATTTTGTTCCAATTTTTGTATTCGTCTCAAATATACCTGAAGAAGTAAAGACTTTTCGAAATTCTTCTGGTCAACTTGGTCGAGTATAGAGCAATCAAGCTGAAGGTTTGCGGCGTAACGAGGGCAGATTACAGTTTACAGGGGTAACTATACTAGGCAAATAACTCAGTTGAACGGCAAGGAATTCCCTCAAGCAATATCCGAAAAGCGGACGTTCGTACGTTTCAATTCCGAATGTAATCTAGGACAGTAGCCAGTAGTATTAGAAAAGTTTGGAAGGTAGGTGTGTATCTACCGCGCGGCATCGTTGCGGATGGTTTAGTTTGGATTTGGGGCGACGCGTTAGGCCGTATAACTAAGCAATCTTTTCTCGAAACAATATCGTTCTTTTACACCGCTATTTCAAGGTACCAACAACCAGCGACGATTACCAGAGCCAGACAACCAGGAGGTACGACCGTCGGAGAAGACAGTAACGCAAACTACGACGGGATCCTTATGTTACCCTCCCTTATACACCGCGTGTAGCTTACTTGTATCTCAATGTTTCGTAGTTCGGAGATTATCTTAGGTCGAAGGAGCTAAAGTACACCAGGGACCGCATCCTCCGCAATCCTATCCCGTTGGTCAACGGTCGCCCTGAGGACGGAGTTCCGTTCTTCGTTCTTCGTTCTACGTTCTTCGTTCTCCGTTCTCCGTTCTCCGTTCTACGACCAACTACGACTACGACGAGGAAGAGAGTTTCCGAGAGGCAAGGCGGTAGGGTGAATCGAACCGAATCGCAGCCGGCCTCGTAAATAGTTGAACCAATACTGATACACCCGCGAGGATATCGGCTAATATTCGAAAAGACGCGCAGTCTCGACTTGTGGGAGCCATTGCTCGACGGTCAAGATTCCTCGCTCTCCAGCTATACTATCTACTCGTGCAGGGATATCCCACCTCCCTTCCCATGCGACAACTATACAATATTTATCCCAACAGGACACTCTGAGTAACACGGACATGATTGCAATCCCGTTCATATATCTCTAGGTATATGACCAGTCGGCCAGTCTACGCCACGCTGGGGACATATTAAACTGGACACAAGGCCTACCGCGCGGCATCATCTTCTTCGGCGTAACTACCACCGTATACGACTATATTCCATCGTTTCAACGTTTTCCTTGTTGTTTGATTGGATTATGACACTTTTACCTACTACCGTATATATAGTACCTTTCTATAACGACAAAAGGAATCTTTACGGCTCCGCATGCAGTCAGTTTGTTATTCCTTTCCTCTGAGGCACGATTTTGTTACGGTAATCCAGTTCGAGGTTTTAGTTATAAAACGTTTTTGCGCCGTGTACCAAGGTCGGTATAAAAAGGGGTAAGGTTCGTGGTAGAGCGTTGTGCAGGAAATGGAATAAAGGATAAAGAGTATTGGCGGCTAAGGAGAAGGATAGGGTGGTAAATGAGCCGGAGCCAATCGTTTCATTGCATCAATAGTCGCGGAGAAGTTATACCAACTTTCTTGATAAATCTCGCTTACTTTGCGCCATAACATAACTTTAGAGAATCGGAACCACGGCCATGGAAGAATTGCGATTTGTAACTTTAGATGAGATCCGACTTTAACGGTATCAGACCCCCGTAGACTGTCGTTCCCTATAGTCCCTTGTACAGCTATACGTACCCGTTTCGCATCCGCATATCATCCTCCGCCGTTGCCAAATGACGAAGCAAATTGCATCATCCAAAGAGGGCGATAATTATAAACGCGGTAATTACTTTATAATTAATTCTTTCCACCCCGGTTTACGAGGTGGTTTGCCACTTTTATTCTTTCGCATTAAACGCGAATCGCTCATATTTCGCGGGACTGATGAGTGAGTGACTAAGTAACCCTGCAACGGATTCGCATACCTCAAACCAGTACTTTGCCTTTTTTTTTTTTGTTTTTTCTTCTTCTCTCGATTTGTGCAAAAAATATTCAGAACGATGTGTACCCGCGTAACATCCTACATCCAGAGTTTAATTACACTCCACTTGCTGTCGACGACAGTAACTCTGGGCGATCATTATTTCTCGTGTTTATTGTCCGCTATTAAATGGACCGTTAATTGGAGCGCGTTGAATCAGCGGAGGTGAGCGTCTGATCCTGTATAAACTAAAGCTGCTGCACCTCGACCAGAAGCAATTGAAACATTCGACGAAGATTTAGGTCGACTTGTCTTATCCTATCAGCTATGGGGAAAAATGAAAAAAAAATAAATAAAACTGAATATTGTTGATAAACCCATTTAGAAGCTGGAGCTTTTGAAGTTTGGCAGGACTCGGCGCTACTTCGAGGTAGAATTTATAAAGACGGTGGTAATTACGAACAGCGTGGGCTGACAATGCTCCTGCGAATTGAACGCCGCGCTGTGCAGGACGATCGGCGGTTTATAAGTGCTTCCTTTTGGTTCCATCTTGAATAAACCACGAACTGAGAGATAATTCCTATCAAAATTCGTCCGCACGTCTGTCTGTCCGTCTGTTCGATTCCAAGCAACGACGCGATGCGAAATCGTAGGGTATCGCCATGGCCAAATAGCGTTTGGGAAAATTAGCATTCTTTTGAGTTTTCCTCGTGTGAAACGGCTGACGTCTCTGAGCCTGAATAAAATCTAGAAATGGAGTAGCGGGTATATATTCTACGGTGAAGCGATCTCCTCCACCCAAACGATCGCCCTGGCCTCAGTCCCTCCGCTCCCTTATAGACACTCTTCACCCCGTCTCCGTTTCAGCAGCAGCAGCATTGTGTGCGACTAATTAGTCGAAGCGCGAGATCGAGCAGCGAACTGCTTTAATTAACATTCCGCGTTCACCCAGCCTCTCCACCCTCCTTTCCTCCCTTTATCTCTCCTTCCTCTTGCCGATCCCGCCACCCATCGCCACCCAGCTTCTCGGAAGAGGCAAATTGAAGGCTGTAAATGTCGGGGAATCACTAAATGGTCGCTTCCAAAATTAGACTCGCCTCCGCAACCGGGTGGGATTCGCGGACTAATTTTTCTCCCGGCTAACGTACCGAAATGAGATCCCCTATACGATTTCTAATTTTCCAAGGCGTCTTGAGTGCCACGACACTCTGACGCTTGCCTAATATACTGTACTGCCATTTCACGGCTACAATGATCGTTATCCGGTGCCATTGCACAGTTTTTAATCCCAGATAAAGAGAGAGAGAGAGAGAAATACAGGAGAGTGAAGAGCGGGGAACTTGGAACTGGGAGTGGTCCCTCTTTCCTGGAAACTGGCTGTCGTGGAAAGGAATAAAAAATAAGAAATAAAAATAAAATTGTAAAAACGACAATTGTCCTTGATGCGGAAGAGTGCCCTCTCGTGCATCCAGCGAACTGTCGCTGATGTGCTGAGCGCGGAATCGTTCGCTTGAGAGGTGCGAGGTGCGAGGTACCAGAGATCGCGGGGGTCTTCCTCAACGTACATACGTCTATACTTTTCATAAGACGTTTTGAATACGACAAAATTTATAAAATTCTGATGGATGTTCATTTTTTAATTTGTTTCTTATTTTCTACACTTATAATAGCGAGATGCAGATGTTCCTCTGAACGAAAGTTAGGTAACAGATCATGAGGTAAGATGAATTGGGTGTAAGATAGCGAACATCAAACGGATCGATTGAGTAAATCAAGCGATGTTAATTTCGCGAGAATAATTGGTCCACGATCAGTCGAACGAGCTGTTGAGAGAAGACAGTTTGCCGGCGGCTAGGAGTCCCGCAGTTTCACACCGTCTAAGATACTCTGACTCTCATTCGTCTTGGCGAAGCTACCTACTCCTCAAGGGATCATCGATTCTGGTGCGGTGCGCGGTGATGCTAAGGAAAATTAAATGATGCAGACCCCATCCGACGAAGGAGAGTTATTTGTCAAGGCTGAAGGCACCACCGTCAGCTCACGACCCCTCTCACCCTCTTCGCGCCCCTGCCCTCGTAGCTCTGATCCCAATGTTTAACCCTACTGAACCGCTATTTGTACCGACTCTATTATCCACATTGAATAACCACGAAGAGTATATCTGACGAAGGGGTGAGAACACTTTTGCGATTTAATGAAAAAAAAAAAAAGACAACGTGTCAGTATAGGAATATATACATATATATTTCGAGATCGTAAACACGCGAGCTTTTCATTTGCAATTAAAGAGTGGCGAGATGATAGTATAATGTAGTACTAGTGAGTCTGTGAGAGGGCCCGACGCACCCGATCACCAATATTGGCAAGTTTTAACAAAAACCTCTGATATAGTGGAAAATCGGGTATACAGGTTTGCGATAATATAGCTGGTGCGTCAGGACGGGGTTCGAGGGTGTAGGAGGGATTCAAAAGTGGGGCGCTCTGAGCGTGGCGGTGGGTACCGTGGCTGCAGCATACTACTCCGATAAACAACGGAGCATCGAGTGAGGGTATCCACCCCCGTGTCATATCTGTTCGTATAAATTCACAACACTTGCGAATAACTGGCGAGCGTTGTTAAATTGATGAGGACACGGGGTGGTCAAGAACGGCTTACAGAACAGATATTATTTATGTATTGTTTAGTTATTTTTATTATTTTCTCTCCCGCAGGATTATTCGGCACAATCATCAATCGACATCCCTTTTTTCCATTTCGCGGGATGTTTAGTAAAATTGTTAATAAAAATCAACCCTTAATCAAAAATTCGGAGTACAAATCGTCCGGAAAAAATTTCCTCGCCATTATACAGGGCATCGCGTGATTCCAAGTGGTGCATGCTTAAATCTCGTCGATCTCAAGACCACGTCAAACCCAAGACACCTAGGTGCATCACGTAGTTGAAATACGTAAGGTGTGCTTCGTAACCGTCTGCCTAAGGCGTTGCAGGTGCGCGTAAGTCTCTCTGAGGGCCTGCACTTCCTGCATGCTCTCAGCCCTCACACGTTCACTATGCATTAATGTTTCCCCACGTCTTTTTCACAGGTACATCCTTCCATACACACATACACGTATATGGAGGCGAATGTGGATACTCTTCAAAGTTTGGAGGACAATAAAAAATATATTTTGTCCCGAGAAGAGAAATAAAGAGAAAGAGGGAGGGAGAAGGAAAAGTGGATATGAGGAAGGAATGGAGAGAGAGTGAGAGAGATAGATATTCGACGATGACGCGGATGTTATTGGCAGCGTGGCCATTCGTCGCGATGATGGATGCCTGACAGGCGCTAGCGTTCGCCGTTCGCCCGCGCTCGTTCGCTCGTTCACTCGCCAGGCAGTTATAATAAGTAATGGCTTCACTTCCGCCGCCATCGCTGGGCTGCCTTCGGGTCGGATCTGAGCTGGCCTGACTGAGGCGAGTGGCCCACTCGTCTTCCACGAGTTCGTAATAACTACAAATCTGTCAAGCATTAATTCTCTGGGCAGCATAAATTTCGTCGTACGCGCCGACGAAAAAACTTACCTACCTACCTACCTACCTACCTACCTACTTCCCGGTTTCAGTCAGCTCCGATAGCTTCTAGGGCTCGCGGAGTACGAGGAAGACATGGAAATCGAAAATCATAAATATCGTTCGACTATGAGACACCCGAAATGAATGTTACGATGAATTGCGTCATCCGGAACAAAGGGAGAGACAAACGAAATGAATAAATATCCGTTTGTTTTATACTATATAACTTGTGAGAAATCGCTATCAAACCTGGAGAATTCTTGCGTACAATTTATCGGCTTTGGGTTCAAATTTGGATCCTGTATCGAGCATATCTCGAAGTCAGCTTCCGGTGAAATAACACGCTATCCTTAACCAAAATGGGATCAGAACTCCTGGTTTTGGTATAAGTATACATACGTAGGTAGGTAGGTAGATAGGTTATATGGGTTACGTCAGATATCGGTACTCATAAAATGTTTTGGCTCGAAGATTCCGCGCAGTCGTTCGATCGGCGAGAGAACCCTGCAGGAGTTTCAGCATAGAACGCGCTTGTCTTGCGGTCTTGGACGAGGGTAGGTATATCCTGACGGGTGGTGGTGGTACGCCGTGGTAGTCGCCATAGCTTCCATATCGCATATATACACCAGCATATATATTTACGATATCGTAATCCTTGGATTGGGCTAGATAGTATTTCTGCCGTACGATATCGACGCTACTTCAGAAAGTTCGGCTCTACTATTTTTTTCTTTTCGCTTTATTATATAGAGACGCGGTCCTACTGCCACAACTAACAATGTCACAATACCGAAGCCACAGTCTAGTTCCCATTTAGAAATCGCGGAAGAACTTATATATGTATTACGGAATTAGCAATAAATCAGTCGCCTTTTTATCGCCACAGGAAAATAGCGCGAACCGTAGTTGCTCAACGGGACACCATGGTACCAGACAACTCTATTAATACCCATGGCGTTCTCGTCTAATAGTCCTACGAGTAAAGTAGCTCGGTATCAACCAACGCTTTATTACACAGCTTCTATATGGAGCACTTGATCCGTTAGGGTGACATTCTATCATCATACTCCCGCCCAGACCAAGACCGTATCATATACCTACTGCACATATATAGGTACGTGCAGCATCCAGGATCGCTCCTATCTGCTTGACCAACGCGACAACCAGAGTGACTCATGGCGGATTACAGTGATTGCTTGTTTATGGCCATTAACATCGTACCGGTTCCATAACTACGCCACCTATTGTCCCAGCGCATCGTTCTGGGTTATGACCGGCGCTGACCAGGATGCTGGGAGCAGATCGATTGACGTTTGCCGATCATATGGGACATTTGTGGGAAATTGTTGTGTCGATTTATAGATATAACTACACAGAACCGATTCTGATTTAACATCGTGACTCGTCGGGGGTCGAGGATTTGGCCAACGCGCTGTTAGAATTCAGATTCGCAGTTCCGTGCCAATCGTTGGCGACGTTTCAAGTGTCCAAACACTGAGAGTCGACGTGAATCTGGGGTCGTCCAGCCGCGAATGGTACATTCGCCATTCGCCATTCGCCACTAGGTGATCCCAGTCCGGAGCATTTAACTCGTTGATTGATGGAATGGCCTTCCAGAGCTACGACGACCGAGCTGCAATTATACAACGTGGACCGCATTGTCCGGTGCACAGATCGACCGTTCTCACTAGCGTGGCATTAACACTAATACGTACGAGACCGACGTCCAGCGTCGCCGTAACATTGCCGTGCCGCGCCACACACACCATCAATATCCACCCCAGACCAACCCCCTTGATTGCCTCATTGGATCGCATTATGTTACCACCATTATCATAATTCAGGGATTTTTACCGATACGGTAGCTCGCTTGTCCACGAACCGTGCCACCCAGGCGCTCGTGCCAATAGTATATGTGCACGCAGACCTGTGCGAAATATATCGAGTATATATTATCAACAAGGATATCGACAATCTTTTATGTACTAATGCGGGCTTAAATTATTTAATAATGAAAAAAATGTTTGCTTTTATTTTAGTATGTATCTTACTTTTATAATTGCCAAATTGCAATGGCACGCACGTGGCATACCGTTTATATAACTAGTGAGACTGTATCGAGTGACGGTTTGGATAGGGCTAGGATAACGTAGTATAATATGATAATAACGCCCACCGCGGGCGAACGGGTATAATTGTCGAGCATAACTCAGGGCGGAGAGCCCCGCCAGAGGACGGGTGTGATCTACGCCTTTGCAAAGCTAAAGCTAGCTAGCTAGCCGCTAGTGTATATAAGTGTTCGCATGAGGGTTGTGAGAAAGAGAAATAGAAAGAGAAAGAGAATGGCTACAAGGGTAAGGGAAATTAGAACGGGTCTATAACTTGGAGGTAGGTAGTATAGAAATCCATTTAATTTATCGATACAATCAGCTAGGCTTTGTTAAACGCATATCTATAATAAGACGCGAGATGAATTTCCCTAATCGCTGCATAAAGAGAAATTCCCGATCGAAAGTAAAGCTAACAGATTTTTATTGAAAAAATAAAAAAACCAACTTTCAACCCTGTCGGAAGTAGTCTCCGATGTATGAGGGCAGGCAAAAGGGTTTTGACGAGAGGAAGGGGTATGAAGCTAGAGGTTAATATAGCTTGCGGGGTAGACAGCTACGGCGAGTCAATCATCCGTGGTGTAGTAAGGGAGGAAGAGAACAAGGGAGTAACCACCCTCACACGGTTTGTACCAGCCGTGGTGGTTGAGGAGGGTGAGTGCGGACGCTCGAGAGGTAATCACTCGGTGATGTAGTCGCAGCGTCGCGACGCCCCGCGCCGCAATGCGTGAGTATTAGACCGATTGACTGCCGGACGCGGGCCGTACGTGCGGGTCGGCAACACGTGTAACATACTGGCGCCATGTATCTCCCTTCGTCGACGTGTTTGCGCTACGCGGTGTTCCCAGCACCGAGCGAGTTGCAACGCGTGACGAAGTCAGCTTCCCCGCTAGTATATATCTGTATATTATATTTGTATATTACACGGTACATACGTAACAAACCTACACATCTCACTCACACCTGGTGCGGTGATAAAATTTGAACTGGAACACGTCGCTTTGATTTCATATAATATTTTGACGAGTAGATCATAAGATTTTGGTTCTTCATATTTTCCTCCTCTTATATTATATTATATAGTATCTAGGTAAGTAATATCGTAATATTTCGTTTAAATTTATGATAGAAAAATGAAGAACGAATGATTATTATTTTATTATTTTAGTAATGTATGTATCGCGGGGCTGTTAGATCGTATAAAGGTATAGATATATATATATATATATATATATTATGATATGGCGAGGGAATAAGTTAGTGAAATAAAGACAAAGCCCGTTTCGATTATGAATTATACGTGCGGGTAGTAGCTCGGGTGTATTCGGTCCGTGTAGGATATAGAGCCGGCAACTACCTATTTTATAGTGATGCGACAAAAATGTAAATGCGATCGCGATTCCGTGGTATAAATCTTCGGTTAATGTGTAGAGGAGCGGGCGGTAGACGCGGCGTGGTTCGTAGAGCGCCGGGCGTTCATTAGGAATCTCTCTCCTCAGCTCCGGTCGCGTCTCTCTTCTCCCTATACTCTCCCACAGTTCTGTTGGTGCTGGATGCTGCGCTCCTCCTGGCGAAGGAAACGAAGGATAGGAGGAAGGAGGGAGAGCGATAGATCACGCGGGCGGCAGCGCTCCTTCGAAAAACATCCATAAAATCCAGTAGGGCGGACTCAGCGACAATAAACTCTACATATAAATCTTGTCGGCTGACGCCGTGATACGCTGATGGCGAGCACGATAATCTCTGAGAATGCGTTTCCCCTTTTCTCTACCCCGCTACGCCTCGCGTTCCCCTTTGGTTACAGCCTTTGGCCTTTCACAGCCCTCGAAACTCGAAACGCAACGCTTCGATGTCGCATTAGCATTCGGCATGGCCGAAATATTATCAACTACGTCAACCGCTTTCAACCCGAGGCAAAATCCCCTTAAAAACTACCCTGAGATAGAAAAACCGTTTTTATACGACGTAACGCGCAGAAAATATCGAAAATATGAAGAAAATCGGGTTACGCGATCTCTATAAATCGAGAAAAGTATTCGTCGAGCTTTTGAGACCCGAAATGCATCAGAAACTGATTAATCTCCTTCGACTGTAGTGGAATCAGAGACGGTTGGGTCAGAGAGACGCGTAAAGCGACTGCGGTAAGGTGTAGCTGGAATTAAAGTCTCAGTCCGGGCCGCCCTCCGTCGGCTCCATCTCCTGGTATCTCGAACAGTAATTCACCGCCCCATGGCCGTCCGCCTGCCTGCCTGCCTGCCTGCCTGCTTCCTAAATGCTCCTAACTCCTATTCCTCGGCTGGATTGAACAATGGCGCGTGAAATTTCAACTTTGAACCCACGCGGGGCCCGTGGGGGCTCTGGGTCGCGTAATTTAATTATTCACTCGAAAGCCAAGACTCCGCTAAGATCTCGGCTGAGCCTTATATACCTACCCCCGGCTAGTATTTATTCTCGAATGGGTGTTGTGTGTCTTAATACGATTAAAACTATCCCCGAACGTGGTTGAATCCGAAAGTTTTTACTCCCCCACGATTAAAACCACCCCAAAGATCATGAAATTCTATCCATGATCATTGATTTGGAAACAAAGAAAGAGAGAGAGAGAGAGAGAGAAAGTAGAGAGAATTGCTAGGCAGAAAGTCACTCTTCGTCTTCGAATTCGAATCTGAAGGGTTTATCGACACAGGCAGCGGTACGGTCGTATGGGATGGATTTGTCATACATCGCTGTCAGTTAACCGATAAAGCGGTGAGCGCCGAGAACCGTCGCTAACTAGACAGAGCAGCACTCAATTATTACCGTCAGACTTCGTGTAGTTTAGCCCACACCATACCATACCATACCATACCACACCGATCCCTCCGTACTCCGCACGGTTCGCACTCGACACTTGGCACCACTCCCTCCCAACCTCGAACCTCGAACCTCGAATCCACCCAACCCTCTAGTCTCCTATCCCCAGTCCTCAACCCCCGAACTAAACACTTTACGAGCAGGTTGCCTGCACGTCACACGCCATGAGTGTCAACGATGCAACTTGCTTATCCAAAATGTCATCCAATTAACGCGAGGTACTAAGATGAGGCAAGAATACCGGCAAATGCAGGGGGTTCATTTAAAAGATATGCAGTTTTGTGTTTTTTGTTTTGTTTTTTTGTTTTTTTCTCTTATCGAGGAACAAAAAGTTACATTTTAACATAACAGACAAAGATCCATGATAGAAATTTCTCACGCCATTTACCTTCGTCTCGTAAAGTAGAAGAAGAAGAAGAAGAAGAAGAAGAAGCTGATGGTTTGTGTCAATGGGAAAGAAATTTGTTTACCGATGGATGATGAAACGTGGTGAAGATTTCTCTAAGGAACAACCTGCATATCTATACAGTATACATACATGGCATATATATATTTGTATATGTATATACGATAGACACGGAGAACTAACAACTCGATATATACGGACTATTCGCACACTTGAGATCAGAAGGAAATTGGATGTTGAATTGGATACCGTTTCGCGAAACGCGCGTAGATACGACGCGCTATGTAACGTATGTATACCTACGGTTTCTAAGGACCGCACCATTTGTGGTAGGAAACAATTGCACTTGGTCAGTTTAATGGACGACACTTAGCCGTTATTAAGGGTGCTTAGCGGAACGTCATTTGTTTTCAGTTAAGAAGCAAACCTCCGTTTTGCGGTGAGCTCCAAAATTATTTCCTTACTGTTATACGGAGCTAACGACCGACCACTGTCTCCTTCATTTACTTTCATTCCTTTCTAAAATTATGAAAAAGAAAAAAAAAAAAAAAAAAAAAACTTTATACGGTTATATAATTTGATCAAATTTCATGTCTTCTTGGGATTCATAATATTAGCCTCTCTTTCACTGTATTATACACTACCTTCCGCATTGCTCTGGGCACACATATATGTACGTACTACCTACCAGTTCTGATCGCAACGCGATATCAAATCAATAAACAACGATCTGATAGCGATCTTCGGTGCTTCTATGCGCGGCTGCCCACCAGTAAACGTGGAACGTGCCTCGAAACATCGACGCAACAAAGGTTGAAGGTTCACGTAACAAGGACACCTGTGTTTAGTCTGGGCTCAGTGCCTACGAAATTTAATTAATTGACATCGAGTGTAATTAGACTCCTCAATTGGATGTAGCCGATGTAATTACGCTGTGGAATGAGAAAAAACACATAATAATACTTGTGCGAGAAATAAGATGAAAATAAAATTAATAAAAGAGAAAACAACGAATTGTATTGCGAGTTAAAATTATGGTACGTCCGTCCGTAGATCTGTGACTCCAAGTAAGACCGGGGCTAGAAAGAAAGAGAGATTTCTTACGGACGAAGAAACGGCTACGGGAATAAAGAGGGCACGGATTAAGAATGCTTCCTCGGAGACGAGTTATAGTCGCTTCCTTCCCGTAGTTGGAATTAATCGGCCATTCCGGAGGCGATGCATTAACAGAGACAGAGGGCGAGTCAGCCACCCCCAGAAAACCCCCCCACAATGCGCCAACCGATCTTAGAATACAGAGGCAACGATTCTCAACCCAATTCTTCGAGGTAGATATCTGTCACTAATGATACGAGGGGTCAGTCGATACTCAGGTGTTTCCAAAAATTCCGTAGATTTGTGCGAATATTGAAATTGTAGAAATTCCCGGATAACTTCTTCGTTTTATTACACGACCTCGTTGTACAATGGGGATGGAGATTTTTTGGAGTTTCTTAAATCTCGAGGCACCGTGACACCTAATTCAGTCTGCCTCTCCCACGTTTCGTATTTATTTATTTTTTTTTCGTGTCGTCCCTAACACCCGGGACGTTTTATGCTGTTGAATTCAGAGTTAGCCTCTCGGTATGCTCTCTCCGTCCGAGTACCACTCGTCACCCTTACAGAATCACGTGAACGGGGGGTTGAACTCCCTCAGTACTAATCTTGAAATTAGAATTTCTTGCCTCTGGAAAAATGCAAACTTGGTACAACAACAAGGAGTAGAAGTAGAAGGAGAAATTCAAGCGGATAAAAAGTTGTTCGCTGGTTTTTTGATCAGGATATAGAGATGCAGCGTCTTTGCGATCTCACCCCGCAGCTTACCTGGGGATTATAAAAATGAGAAACTCGAAACTCGAAGCGTGGAACTCGAAACTCGAAGGCGTGAGAGACCACGCAGTCGTTACCACCGCACACAATAGCAAATTTTGATACGTGCTAGGCATTTCTAGCGCCCCTTGTGTGTATTCGGTTTACCTTGTACCTAAGAGGCGAACGAACCAGGTGGGAGGAGAGTGAATGCAAATATCCTCAGCCGGTGTACGCGGAACGCCAAAACTTGGAGAGAGAGCTAATTACAATCTTGACTTCACCCGGGAGCTTCATAACGTGGAACGGCCACCACCCGCTACCTAACTTTTTGGCTTATTGTCTTTACATACTGTCCACTAGGGATATCTTACCCCACGAACGCAGAGCCGCGCCCGTCTCTCTTCTCTCCCTTATACCTGTATTATACATATCTATATATACAAACTGAACCCGCAGCTCGTGGATATCCCTACCTCAAAGTTGAAAGTCCAGACAGTACCTCGACTGGTTCTCCTGCATTCGTAACGACCTCCAGTCACACCGGGATGGTGTTGAGAAAGCTTTCGAGTTTCCACACTTTCCTTTTCATTTTCATAGCTTACTTTTTATTGATTAATTATTGAATAAGAAATATCGCCTTGAGTATTATAGGATATAGAAATACGCAGGGAAATAATATAAAAATTATATGCGCTTGCGCGGAGGAGTTTAACTACCGTCTGTCCAGGACAAGACGAGACGAAAGCTTCGTCTGACGGTCATGGGGACGCGGTCCACTTAATCGATACACTGCACCGTCTCCCGTCAGTGACGTAACATTGGCTAAAATATAATAGAAATGCATATAAGACGTGAAACAGTAAGTGAAATTCTAGTCTAAGGGTGGAAAGTCGTCGTTTATTTACCTAGGTATATGGAAAGTATTTAAGTTTTAGTCAAACAACGTGGATTTAGTAGTAAGATTAGTGCAGAATTCTGTTTGTTTAAATTCCCATAGGAAATTGTCTCAGCTGGAGATCGCGTGTACCCAAGTAGTTTCTCAGTTATACTGCTAATAAAAACGGCGCTCATTCAGTGCGAAGTACTGTAAGCTTAATTTTATTTGACGTACTAACATATATACATATCCGTATGCATATTAATTAACGACCCAAATGGCGAAAGGTTTAACGTGGTATATTCTTTTTTTTACATATGAAAATTTAATAATCAAACCAGGAATGAAATAATTTACAACACTGTTCGTTTTAATAACGGTTCCAAAATCTCCGCATTTTGTTGTATGAGAATATTAAAAATCCGTTAAATTTCTCTTAAACAAAAAAGAGAATTTCTTTCTTTTTTTTTTTTTTTAATTAATTATATAATTATATAAAAGCGGAGAAGATCGAGTTTGATCGATCTGATGAAACGAAGGCTATTAATTATGATCGGTGTCTCAACCTAGGCTGGATCTACACGCGGTGACTTTCGTGGGCCATACGATATATGCGATGGTGGGGATCGTTCGCGCCTAGCCAGGCATCTCACCCATTATTATGCTGAGTGATTATATACGCAACTCTCGTGTACTAATTATCTGGGCATGATGGATTATTTCCGTACAGAAGGCACGCACCTGAACAATACTTAGTTATTTCCATTATGGTCGGTGAAAATTATTGCTACAATTAATAGCTATGTATGATAATAAACTCCGGGATGCGACCGTGGCTACACACTACAAGTATACGGCGTAACTTCGGAGGTCATCAGAGCGTCGCAGTCTATACTTATAAGCATTAAATAGTAATATGGTAAAAGGGAATAAAATGGACTGATTAACAAACTTTTTCATTCTTTTTCTTGTAACACCGCGTATCCGCCTCTCAACGCAGATGTGGGCGTTCGTGTCCTTGGCACGAAGTTTGGTCAGATAGTTCTTCCTCTTCCGGGGAAAAAATAAAAATAAACGCGTGATACTAATTGAAGATATTTATTACAGGGAGGGTAGAGGTCGAACGACAGGATATTAAATTAAATATTTTTCTCATGTGGTTAGTCGACAGCTTTTATAAGGGGAACACGAATTAAATTGAAAAACGATGCAGCGCGCGCAAGGGGATCGTGCCAGTGAAAAGTGAGTGAGGCTGGCTGCATATCGCGTATACACGACAGGGACATAAGTATCCTGCAGTAGAAACCTGAAAATAAGCCTGAAGTAAGCCCAGAATAAGCTGAGTACCATTTCGCAACATCTGTCCCAGCGAATCTCGCGGGACAGATTGTCCACGGACAAAACCATCACTAAAGCTAAGTAGCTAGTCATCACCGAGCTTTGCAGCTGCCGGCCCATGACTACGTTCTCTCTTTTACTCTTTTTCCCTTTTTTTTTATTTTTTTATTTTTATTTTTATTCGCCTCCTCGCAAGAGGCCACAACATATATTTATTTATGTCAATCACGTAAAAATATCGAGTGAAAAGTGACCGTCACTATTTTTTAGCTGTAGGGTGAAGTTTAATCTCAGAAAACACTTCGGTGAGAAGAAAAATGGAAAACTGCAGGTTATATCAAACGAAATTATTTTCTGCTTTGCCTTTGTGTGAAAAAAAAAAAAAAAGAATTTGAAAAAAATTTATATAGAAGACGAGCTTAAAATATTTGATATCGAATCTTTTAGACGTGAAAATTTCTCTCGGAGTTTTGAACTTTGAGTATAATTACTTGACAAATGTGGCTCAAGTTTCGAAGTTAAAAAGAATTATACGAACAACTATTCTGACATCAAGAAAACGTATATATATAATATCATGTACGCAATTCTTCAACTCCATCGTATTCGTAAGTGTCACGATATTTTTCCCTGTCACTCTTTGAGTCGGTCGGTTATTCGCCCTCTTGGAAACTTGCGTCAGTTGGATTTGATACGTACGAACGAAACGCAGGCGTAAGGCCCGCAATACTTCTTTTACTTTCTACTTTGATCTGTCGTCCGTCGTCTGTCGTCTGTCGTCTGTCGTCCCGTTGTCCGTTGTCCGTCGTCGGTAAAACCGGAGCAACCCGGCGTCAACATCAACTCGCGATGCTGAGCCAATTTATGATAATGAATCCAAAGATTTATTGCGGTTCTTCGCCGCGGCGATATTAGGCGAGCCACGACGAAATTAGAATTGGCGCTTCGGTGGTGCTGCTCTGGCCGCTTCTCAATGTCTGTCTCATACCTACTCTACATCCTACCACCGTACCTCGCGACGACTCTTACTACTCCCGCACACCAGAGCACATTCCCTTTCGTCTTTCTTGTGTCTCATTCGCCACACCCGACTCCGCAAGGCTATACAGAAACGCTGGTTCCTTCTGCGTCCTAATCGGAATGCAAAGCTTTCGCCTTACTCAACCTCCGCGAAAGTTATCCTATTGGCTCCGATTAGAGGGCGAGGGTTTCCCGCGTGCAAAATAAGGTGTACTTTCGCGGCGAGACTTTTCGCGTTTGAACTTTCGCCGTTTTATCATTCAGAAGATATTCTTTACGACCTACACATCCATGGAGATTTATTTTGAATTTTCGAATACGATAATTGCGATTTTATTATAGAAAACACGGTCTTCATACTATATAGACTAAGGGAGAGGAAAAATTGAATGAAAACCATAACCGTAGATCATAGAACGTCGGATCTTCTAGGTCCCTTGTGAGCAACACGTTTCAGATCAATACACACTTGTGCCTAATGCAGAGGAAGAACCGCCTATTGGAATGCCAATGCCTACATGGATGAACGAACGGGTAGGAACGACTGTGGCTCTGGTCGTCTTGTGGTCGACGAAAACAAGTCTCGTCCTTACGTCTGCAGGGAATGATGAAGACCAAATCGATGTCGAATTTCATCGATTAGGTATTCAAGAATTCAGATGCGACGAAGAAGAGAAGGGATGAAATTTTAAGACTTCAAAGCTGATGGGAAAGCTTCGTGGTCAAGATTCCTCGAACGAATGGTAACGCAACGGGGTGGTTTTTTGGTGTAATTACATGAAGACTTGGACTTTTACACGAAGGGTGTTAGAAAAATATAATTAATTCCAGCTACCCTTGGAGAGATGGGATACAACGTTTGCGAGCAAAGTCGTTTCAGGAAACGAGGAAATTTGGTTTCCGTGTTTTCCCAAGCACTTTGTAGACACTGCAGGTATGAGCTTCTAAAGAGAAACGATACGTTAGAAGGAACCCGTCGTTCCATTCAGCTACGCTAATGAAACGTAGTAGAAATATCTCGGTCGTTTAATTAGAAGCAATAAACGGAAAGGAGTTCAATTGCCTGGTGTATCCGTACCATCGCCCCAGAGTCGTTTACCGTCTAGTGAATACCCTTCCTTCGTTGGCAGAGTTTCCCGCACCCCTCGTACCTCGCTCGACTGAAGCACCTTCCTCGAGGACTACACGGGGAACTCGGTAAGAAAAGTGCCAGGAAGGAGGAGGCCAGCCAAGGCAGCAAGGCGAGGCCTTCTCTTCGACGGCCAACCCACTCTTGTATAATTCTAACTTGGTAACTGTAATATTTAAACCCACCGCTAGTTCTTTCGAGGGAATACCCTGGTGGATGGTACGTTGGACCAGGGGGCTTCGGGTGGTTTAAGAAACGGGGCAACCAGCCAACCGGTAACCAACGTATTCGATAAGTATGTGTATATAGAAGAGTAAGAGGGTGTTAACATTTCACGAGACTTTCTCTGCCCCCAGAAGTTATATGTGTAAGTCTGTGTGGTCCATGGCCTATGCTGGGTTGTCATTTTGTATGCACAGACAACCGTGTGACAAGACTCCGTTACTGTCCCCCAAAGGCCACAGCCTTTCCCTTACTATGCAATATCGTCGGAAAAACAGAACTAGAAAAGGGAAGTGGCAGTCGGTGGGAGCAGGGAGTCGGCCTCTACTATGAGACGCAAACCCAGACTCGTCCCAGGAGCCTTGCATTTATAACGAGTAGATTTCCACGGGTTGAAATCGCTTGTAGGTGTACGCCTCGACGTCAGATCCTAGCCACAGTTAAACCCGTTGAAGGAATCTTTGCCCGCGTTGTCATAATCGAATCAGGAGACTCCAGTGCCTCTGTATTACGAAGCTATGGTCGAAGTAATCACATTAGCCTTCTCTCTCCCCTCCTACAAACGTGGACCTGGACTTGGACGTGGACCTGGACTTGGACGTGGACGTGGACGTGGAAGTGGAAGTGGACGAGGACGAGAAGGAGTAGAGCTGGAATCACCAAACGATTCCGTAATTTTTTTTCACTATGTTTTATTTGGCGCTTGGTGGCTTGGCACTGGTTTCAGACCGCTACCACCAGGCAATAGAACGTGAGGTAGTTGATGATCATGAAGGGAGGAGGGTCACTCTGAGGAGACAATGAACGTGTCCGGTGAACCAAGTGCCTAGTGCCTCCCCTGGGTGGACAATCTCAGGAATCAATATAGGTCCGAAAGGACCACTGAGATCCGTGAGCACTCGACTCTGAGCCGGCTACTAGAAGCTCGTAATTAAACCTCTTCTAATATTTCAGCGAGAGAGTAGCTCCTCCCTGTCTTTACGCCGAGTTATTTTGCACCATTACAGAGACGAAGAGGATCAGACATGTTACTGTAGTGGAATGTGTCGAGAAATAGATCAAGCATGAGTTGAATTTGTGACCAACAAAGTTTTATAGAGCTCGGAAGCCGTGTTTGGGGGGTAAATTATGGTCCATTTTCGGCGGTTTCAGTTCGCAGGGTTTCCTTGACGGGCTGGTAGAACGACAGTTAACGTCGTGGTCGTCGGCTGGGCGACAGCCCCCCGCGTCTTAATTTTCTGTGGCATGAAAAGGGCGAGTGATGGAAATCTCGTAGCAGTTTTCAAACTGGGATCATAAATATAACCTCTGCTCTGCACAGGGAAAGAAATGTGCCCCCAAAACTTTCGTCCGTTCCTTCATTCCTTTCTCCTTTCTCCTTTCTCCTTTCTCCTTCCTCCTTCCTCTTTGCTTGCCTTCCAGCTTCGCCATTTTCATTCAATTACAATAAAGTTCGGGATCATTGCATGCCTCCTGTCGGCGCGCTCAACTCCTAGCCCAGAAGTTGACTGTATATTTCAAACCCATACATATACATGGGCGAGCTGAAAGGATCAAATTAAACTTTATCACCGAGAGGAGAACAACGGTATACGCGATAGTTTTCCTCTCGAACGGAAGTGGATTAGATTTGACGACGCGAAATTCTTGACGGTATAAAATAGTCGGAAAATTTACCTAGCTACCGGATTCCTTCTGCAACTATATGGGATACGACAACGCACGGGGCCCGAGGGTGGATATGGATGTGGATGTGGATGTGAATGTATGTTGCATAGCTATTCGAACATTGGACAATATAGCTCAGAAATAAATCGCCGCGAGAAACGGCGAGGTCCAACGATGTAACGGGGAACTTACGATGCAAGATTCGGAGCAGAAAGACAAGACGCATCCTATGAATAATGGATCGACGAGGCTCATTATGCGGGTTGGAGGTCAAGGGCAGTTTTATGTGGAAACATGGCGAGGCAAGTAGCCGGTAGGGCGTCCCGCTGCAACAACCACAGCAAAATCTCTGGCCCCCGAGTCCGCGAGGCGAACCATTCCACGCTCGTAAATATCTGAACGCCGCGCGATGCTAATCTGAATGCAGATGCGCCCTCGACCTGTCCACCGGCAATCTATATGAAGGGCATTAAACGCCCGGCTACCGGTCCGCAGAGACGACAATGGCACCGTCGGTCGGCTTCCATTTTCCACGCTGTTGAACCCCGTGTGTACATGTATTATACACTCTTGCCAGTTACTATATACTAGTAAATACACCTGTGCATATAGAACCCAGAAGTTAATTACAAGGTACACGCTGCTCTCTCTCCACCAGCGATTGGTTGCGTGGTGAACACATGAAATTCAGGGGGACGGCCACATTTCTATATATGTGCTGAAATCCAAGAATAACGCGTAATGAGAATAACTATGCATACCTATATAGTACGTATATTGCACGTAAAGTATAGAGAAGAATGAACACCCTTGACCACTGAACATCTTTGACAATCGAAGGCGTACGATAATCGAGGACAAAGTAGAGGGTCCTGCAGCTATGGGCATCACCGGGGTATAATTAAGCAGAGAGACGCAAGGGATTGGGGAAAGGCCGCTCTAGATCACCGGACGTCTAGCAGCAGCAGAGCTGTGAGCACAGATAAGGGCCGCCCCGGCGACGTCCAAGATGGACGGCCAACCGGCTTCAGCGCCGTCGCCTCGGCCGGTTTTCCCGGTGCCGCAACCGACGGCGAACCTTACTTCTCCAATGTTTCTCGACTATGGGTGGTGGTGGTGGTAGTGGTGGTAGTGGTGGTGGGTTACTCGGGGCGATCCTTATTTATACGCCGTCGTGGAGACTAGCGCCCATTGTCCCATTTCACCCGCGGTAATCTGGCGGACGCAAATCTTAGGCTTGATCCTGCGGGCTCTCCGGGAAATCTATGATGCCTTTAATTCGCGTGCGTTTAAGCCGCGAAAAGTTTGTCTTAGCGTGACTTCGAGCCTAGTTTTGCGCCGAGGCGAGGGTCCCTTTCCTTCTTGGGTCAGAGGTTACGGGGGCAAGGAGGGCTAAGTGGTCGCGGTATCAACCGCAAACAGAACTCTCGTACTTCGGTTCCACCAAATTCGTGTACCAATATCGGTCAATTCGAACCCTCTATAATAACGGGGCACGTTGATCTTTCACACAAGATAGATCGGTTTACATTTATGTGTTCTCCTCAAGCTGAGAATCTTGCCGGGGTATATCCTGCCCCCGCAGTATCGTTCAAGGGTCTCGGAATTGATACCGGGGGTGAGAAGAACGTTTCGAGTTTGATAATTGTTGCCTGTCGCAAAGTTGTTAATTGAAAATACCCGCTTTGTCGTTGCTTTCTCTCCCCCGCTGTCCTACCCTCGGTGGGTTTAACAGAAGAGAAAGAGGATATTTTACACCCACGCGTTTCTTTTACCCCTAGACACTCGAAATCTCATTGACGATCCTGACGTACAGGTGATCATTTTACCCGCGCTGTAAAAGAATCGTAATTTATCGAAAAGTTGTTAACTATCGTACTGAAATCGCCTCCTGAAGGCGCGCACAGTTGTTCATTAAGCGAAGATTCCCGAAACGATTGTCATTCGATAAGGAGTAGGTATCTGGTAGCACTTACTTTTTGACTTTGGATTTACTCGAACGACCAAGTCAAATATTAACGTTATCCTCGATAATTGCGAAGTAAATTGTACCCACGGAGAAGAGAGCTGGGCAGGGGGTTTGAAAGCGAAGTATAACTTCAGGGCGAAGCAAAGGTTTGGAGTAAGGCCGAAGCGAGGAAGGGTGGTTTGCTGCAGCAGCGCTCGGGTGCTGGCGGATGATAGCATCTCGCCATGTCCATAAATATGTCGCGGCGGGCTTAACCCCCTTGCCTATCTGCACGGCGAAGTAGGGGAGTTTTACGGGGGGGAATATGGGGTAGCTGAGAGCGAAGAGGGAAGGAGAGGAAGCATTAACGTCAAACCGAGATGGAAGTTATGGCTCCCCCGTCAATTCCCAATGAATTCGACGTTTTCGGATGGGAATCAATACGTTTCGTGGCACCGCTCCGCCTTTCGTCAGATTGCTCTCCGAATCGGAGCTTTGAAAGATCGGATTAAGTTTCCTCTACGTGCCGGTGCCGAATTGAAACCTTTACGAAACTATTACATCCACGTCCGACTCGGATATCGCGTAGAAATATCATACTTACCTTAGGGTCATTTTTTTCTTTTTTTTTTTTTTTTTTTTTTTCCCTTACTCTTTTCCCCTACCGATTTTATTCCGCACCTTTACTAAACGCTGTAGCGTTGTTCTCGTCGTGATAATAACCGTGAGCTTCAGCCTCCCTTGTTCGAGGGTGATGATGATGAATAAAATTCACCGCTATACCCCCGCGTACCGGGAAATGGCTCCTTATTTAAAGAATTCAGGATATTCGGGAGGAAACAAAACGAGAGTAACAAAATAGCGGAAAAAGACGGTACGCCGAACTTGAACAAGAACAGAGCCTGACTTATTCAACAATTTGTTGTTTATTAAGACGCTGGTTTCTCTTACCTTATAACGGATGACACCAGACAGTTACATCTCTGTATATGCCAAAGAGCCTCTCGCCGACTACGTTTAGTGGCGCGCAGCAGAAAACGAAAATAAAACAAACGATCGTTAAAATATAAAAGCCAACAGACGATATAATAACCACGTGTGTAAAAGCATATATACGCACACATATGCTATATACCTACATATATATATATATATACATGTGTGCATCCATCCTCGAAAGTAAAATATAAAAATTTATTTTTATTACACTTTTATAAGACCGAAGATTTACGTGAGGCGGAAATTATAAATATATATACCCTACCCACAAATAATCGGCTGATCATATACCTACTTTCCCTAAATTTTCATATAATTCGTCGGCTCAATTCACATTCTATAGATAAAATAAATTCTTATATTTTACTGACAGAAATCGTTTGCGGAATAGTGGGGAAATAATTTCTAATAACACGCATCATTTCGTGTCAGAGTATTGAAAACGTGGCTAAAGTTCGACCCTGAACGACCCAACCCACTTGTCACTTGATCTTGGTATGTTCCATCACTGTCAAGCCACGTCAATCGGTCTTCTGTTTGTGACACGCGAGTTCCGTTCTTAGAAACAGACCACCAAGTGATTGATGATTATTGATCGACATTTATTAAGCGACTGTTCCTAACTCTTCTCAATATATCGCGTGCGCCTTGACTCTAACGGGTTATCAATCGATTTATGCGAAATATTAGTATAATAATAGCTGACTATGCCTTTGAACCGGGTCGAACTGAGCAATTCCCTTCTATATTTTTTTAGGGTGAATTCGTTTCGACCAATTTAATCTCATTTCCTCCACCCTTAATTATATACCCTATACTTATGTTGCAACAAACACTTAAATATACGATGATACTGTGGAAATTCATGTACTTCGTGTGTAAGGGGGGCATCGCTCTCCAAATGGTTGAGATGTAGAATTTAATAAAATAAATATAACGAGTAGAATGAGGCGAAGGGGAAGAGTGGTAGAGGCACGTAATTCGGAACGTGCAAGTGGTTTTACGGTTTTACAGCAACGCAGCGGGTGATACAAATAATATAATCAGTATGCAGAGCTCATGCATATTTTAAAGATGACTGAGGAAAGGGGGGGGGGGGGGGGGCCCAGGCCGTCAAGGGGTGCTGAGGGTTTCGCAGGGGGTAGAAGCCGCTAAGAAGGGTTTATGACGGGGGTTCAAGCCAGGATTGGCGTCAAACCGCACCAGGAGGCTACCCCGCGTATCGACCTGCTAGGGCCAGCCGGAACAGTCCAGACCTCTTAACTCCTGCAACTCATTACGATAAATCAAGCTTTGTTCTACGTCGATTCGAGCCGGTTGAATTTCGCGGGGTAGAGCTATAACTGCCGAACGAGCTTTTCGGCATATATCCAATTTGCCAGACCCCATCGCTACCCCCTTTCGTCCCCTACTGACACGAATTAACTAACATTTTCAACCTTTCATCTCATTGAAAGATTTTCAAAGAAAATCAATGAAAAGATTCTGACATTGCGAATTTTTTTTTCGTATTTTTGTTTTTTCGAAAAACACGACGTTGGGTTAAATGTTCGCCACTGGTGGCAGCACTCTGCAATTCAACCGTGAATCTCTCTCACCATTACGTTATAAAGTATCTCTAACTTTGGAGTCTGACTAATGATGAACACGTGTCCGAATCAGTCGCGGTGATCCACGGGCAGCTGAGTCCGTCTTAACTTGTCCACGGGAGTTGGAAGTCTGTAGAGGCATCGCATCCTCCTCGTATACGTTTTAACGAGAAAATCCAGATGCAAGCAGACGCGTCAACCTTAATCATTACATATCGATTATCAAGCACAGGAAACCGCTCTGCTTCCGATCAGCTTATATATAAATCATTTGGTCACTTTGACATATACGAGATTATAGAACGGATTGGTAAATCTGATGATATAATGAGCTATTTAAGTGTATGTCGAAATCGAAGATTTGTGTCTTTGCTTCAGAGTTCAGTTAGCGATGAAAAATTTCATTTTATTAATCATTTTCTATATATATATATATATATATATATACCAGTGGAAGTGAAGTCGAACAGATTTCATTTATTTTCAAAAGTTGAAAGAGGGACAAGGAAAATGAATGAAAGAAAGGGTTCCAACTTTGGTCGAGATTTTGACCTCTTTCAAAATAGAATAGAATGACTTTTTGTTTTTTTATTTTTTTGGTTTTTTCTTTATTTCTTTTTTCTGACAAACAAATCTGACCTCCCGCGATACGGTTTGGTACGCGAATACAAAGACATACTGACGAAGCAGATGGTACGCGGTCCGCTACCGGGCTGGCTTCACGTGCCACAAGCGTCGACATTGACTAATGATGGCGAGGTTGAAACGGGGCGAGGAGGCCGAGGCGGAGGGGCGAACGTACCCTGGAACAGAAAATTCAGCCAAGTTCACGAGACCTGTTGCACCCCCTAGCTCACCGTTTAACCTATAACCCACTCGCCAAACATAGGTTTAACCTCGGTTTATCGTGTTATCAGCTGCATCGCGCTTCAGTTATCTTTATAAAGAAAAATTACTCGGTTTATTCAAACAGCCGGCGATATTCGTGTTTACATTTATTTTTTGGCTATAAAAATTTTTTGTACATACACGTTTCAATTATTCCCGCGTTAATCGTATACAAATATAGAAAGATTTCTCTTTTGATTTTATATTATGTTGTATATAAGAAAATTTGATTGGTTCGTAAAATCGTTTTATTATTTTTATTGATTAACTCGTTAATATTGTTCAATCGCAGGATTTAATAGAACATGGTGCTGATGCGGTTAACGAATATTATATATATATATATATATATATGAATTTTTCACGGTACTATTAACTACTTCGACGTTGAGAACAAACTGTGGCTATATGGCCATGGCATGACGTCTTCGGAACGCCTCCTCCGTGCCTTTCCTTATTGCCGATCATTCTAGCGGGAGATTTATTTCGCCAATTACCGCAGCTGTGTAACTCCTCGATGAAATCGGCTGACCCGCAACGATGCACTCGCATTCAGAACTACGACATACTGTGCTAAATGAAAATACTCAATCTTCATATATGTGCGGGGCATTAATCCTGAAAATAATAAAAAAAAAAAAAAAAAAGAGAAGAAAAGAAGAAAAAGAAAAAGAAAAAAAAAAAAAAAAATACCCGTACACAGACGTAATCGTTACTTCTTGCGTGCCGAAGAACTCTTAAAGTCGATATTCGAAAGAATTAGCCTTCTCTCGATTTAAGATATGCCGAGTAACGACCAATAAAACAAACTTTCTCAATGCATGCAAACTACCGAGTGCACTACTCAGATGAGTGGGGGAAATTACTTTAGCAAAATATGTATATAATTGGCATAATTAAATGAATAATGAAGTCGTTATAATTTTTCGTACGGTTTAATATATTAATAGAGCATAGGTACCTACGTATAGAAAATATGTTGATAACAATTAATATGAACGTATGTCTATATAATTTGGCTCAGAATTTCCCGCAAACTTTCTCTATACCAAATTTGTTAGTAATGGCAAGTAAAAGGGGCAGGATATGGAGAGAGGATGAGGTCTCCAGGCGTACCGCGCGCTGAACCAGACCATCAACAATTTCATTCTACTTCGGCCCTGGGCATGGGTAGGTAAATGTTAAAATGGTTTCATGAATATTTATGCTGGTATATTATAACATTTTTGAGCCACTGCTTAGCTAATCCTCTGAACTCATTTATCGTCGAGGCAAGGACAGCTATAATTCTTGAAAATGTTCCAAGGTATTATTATGTGAATAAATACTGAGGGATTAAGTTATGCGATGGGTCCAGCCCCCTATGAAGCATACTGCCGTTACGATTCCGAAGCTCAGAAATACAACGAATTCTACGTATATATACGAATTCTCCGCATTTATACCGTATTCCAATATTATAACTAATTAATTTTACAAACAAAATCTTTCCAACGAATCTCCAATAATCGCCTAAAATAAAACCGAGTGAAATTCTTTATTTATCTTCACGATTCTTTGACGGAGAAAAAAACTGGATCGTCTGGCAAGTTCTTGCGTCACGTGCGACGTTAAGTTGGGTCCAGCCTTTCTTTCGCATAAAAAGAAGAGAGAGAGCAAAATAAAAATAAAAAAAATTTGGAAATATCACTTCGTTAGAATGGACTGTTTCAGTACAAAGAAAAAAAAAGGTTAACAATTGAGCCAAGAAAATTATTCTTGATTCAAGATAATTTTGCGGTCCAAAAATTTTGATTTGATCCGAGAAAATTTCTGTCCTCATTTTTGGAACTCAAAATTATCTTGAATCAAGTCAACCTTTCTTTCTGTGTATATATAGGGATATCGTATAACGAACTCGGGGTGCAGTAGGCCTTGCGGAGATTATAATAATCTCATTTTACGTAACGCTTCTACCACTTGGCTAATTTGAAAGGGGAAACTTAAGGCTATGCAGGATCGTAACTATACAGAAGTGACTTTAGTGTTGCTAGAGTTTGAGTCTCGGCGAGCGGGCCGCAGGTACCTAAGCTGCCGCTTATGTCACTCGCGTCTTAATCTTTGGTAAGCTTTGAATCCCCATTCTGCAAAATGGTGCAGCTCTATGGGTAGAGAATAAATAACTAACTTTGTTCAATTGCGTAGTGGAAGGTATAGGTACCTTATATAGGATATACAAAAATCAATTAATCAAGGTATACGGGGGAATAATAGGATAGTGAAGTGAAATAGTGGAGATTAAAATGGCGGCTATGTCATTCGTGGTCTTTGTTGTAAGTTGCACTAGCGCAGGAGCCTCTGCGAGCGCCCCCATAATTTGAAGAAACTCAAACAAAAGATCAGTAAATAATAGAAGAAGCAGATATCAAAGGCGGCGTAGACTTACGAGTTTAATTCACTAATTGAACTCGTGGGGTGAAGGCGGGATAATAATTCCAGCTTGAATAAAGTTTCAAATACTTTCAATTCACTTCAAGTCAAAGAAGGTTTGAGACAAAGCTTTGCGCCGCGGCGCCTCGCGTCTCTCCTCGTTAAGGCGTCGAACCGAGAGTGCATCACCTTAACCAGCTTGCCCTGTACATAATGTGTATTATGTGTTGTACACAAAGGTTCGAGATAGTGGACAAGATCCTTCGAATACGCCAAAGCGTTTTTCTCATTCCCTTCGCTTGTTTCTCATATTCTCTTTTTATTTCGCTCTTAGTTTCCTATGGATATATATACCGCAAGATGAAAGGCGTATCAAAGATATTTTTCATCCCCCGAGATTTTACCGCGCGGATTTACCACACCGCAGCGAAGTAGTAGGTAGATAGGTACTTTTAGTCGGCAAAGATCACTCATTCTTTGGCATGCCTCGAGTGTACGCGCGACGCTATCGCTAAACTTTTAGAATTTCAAATCGCACTCGGTGACGAGACTTTCCTGTTTTTCCTAGAGCGGGAAAAGTATTCTAGGAGGTGGAGGAGATCTGACTTCGGGAAAGGGAGACCCGGAGGAAAGGCATCTTACGGTCCATTGGGCGGACAGAATGACACAAGTCGGGGCCACACATCGCGAGCTATACGTACGGGCCATTCATTTTCAGACGACAGACGATGATCTATGGTAAAGTCCTGAGTTTTATGATTTTTATGTCCCTATTGGTACAACAGCACCGTCTCGACGCCGGACACTGATTCGTCTTAGAAAATTCAAACTTAAATACTATGTCAAACTAGAAATAATATCAATTAATATATATAATATACTGCATTCATTAAATTCTATATAGTCACTCATATATACAGCCACGTATGATTTAGGACTACACAAATCCTTATGATATTCTCCAAGCACGTCTAAATTTCTCCTTACGTCGAGCTGTGAAGTTTGAGCCAAGTTTAAGCTAGCACGGCTCGTACCAACATCCTAGATGATATGTGTCAGGTCCATAATGCGCGCGACTCTGCTAAGTAAATGTTACTTCCGCTTATGCATAATTTTGACTCTCAGTAACGTTGTGATGTACACTTCTATACACACTTGTTCATGTGACACATAAGCTACGCCCGAAGCGTGTCCCACGCACATATATATAAACACCATACAAAAGAGAGACAAGAAATTAAGAGAAGAAATTAAACAAATTAGGAATAAGATATAAGATGCAGGATATATTTTTTTTGTTTTTCACATACAAAGCGAGTCTTAAATTTTTAAAGTTAAAAATGTGACCGCAGTAATTATTTTCGACGCGTATTCAATGAAGGGTAGATTGGGAGTGAAGATGAGGGTTTGGTACGGTTGGAGTTGAGGAAGGGAGATTAACAGGTGGACTTGCTGTTTAGAGCAGCAAAGTCGTAATCATCCGCAGATGAAAGAGCTGCCAGAGATTCAGGCGGAAAGGCCTGCGTCTATACCATCACGAAGCTTTATCACGCCACGCCAAAAGCCACAACCAAAAGCGAACACAAGGCGGAAGAGCGAACCTCTCGACGCTTTCTACTCCCCCACAGGACGACCTCGGCTCAACGTTCTTCCGACCGCATGCCTCTAAATTAACCGATCAATCGACCTTTCAACATTTCACCGGCTTCAAACACACGTCACTCTGCACTTGTTGTATAATTAATTAATAATCTTTTGCTATAAGCTTAGGGCACAAAGTCTCCTAAGTTCCGGTTATTGGCAGGCCAACAAACGAGATAACTTTTCTTTTATTATATTTTCCATACATTTTTTTTTTTTTTTTTTTTTCTCGTTTTCTTTTCATTTTTTTCGTTTTGTTTTCAATCCTTATCAGATCAGATCCCTCGCAAACTTCCAAAGATTTCAAAGCTCGCGTTATTTTCGTTGCCAAAACATTTACAATAAAATTATTATTGTAACAATCTAACAAAAATTTCACTGTGCAATAATTCAGAATCTAATATTTGTTATCGCGAAAACTTTATTCATTACCATAGTAATTATAACGATAATTATTGACGTCTAAGGCCGGTTTTGCAATTACTCAAAATCCCTAAGCAAGCTTTTAGGTGGTCAGAAACAAAGGTGCCTGATTATAGCGCCTGTCCAGCTTGTGGTTCTCGAGGTTACAGTGTAACAGTCTGGGTAATCCAGGTTCCAATAACGTCTTCCTCTTAGGCAGGATGACAGCCGAGGTGTAGGTATGTACCTGAAGGTGTGACGCTTCAAACAGAATCATCAACGCCGTTGGTCGCCGGTATACCCAGAGAATGAAGCTCTTCGATTCTTGCGGTAAGGCGGGAGAGTCCTGACTCTAAGTAGTCAGAGTCTGGCTTAGGTCAGACAAGACAAGGCGCTAGGAACTAACGCGATCGTGGCTCGTTCACGGTACATGAATGATGTAATGATTATTTTTCCACACAATTTTGAGGCCGGACTTTTATTCTGTATATAAAATTAGCGAGTTCACATAGGAAAGATAACGGCACTTCAACCCTTTGACCACATCAGCCGGATCATGTGTAATCCCATAGGAATTGCTACGTCGAGTATAGCTATAGCTATAGGTACTAAATACTTCGAGATTAGGAAACTGCGAGTAACGTATAGGGTGGCGAGTAGGGATCGTTTGAGATTCGCAAAGCTAATGTGAGTACAAGATGTGGGTGAAAGATGTAGTAGGTACATACATACGTATACAAGATACTTACGAATAGGTATATATGTATTATGTATATATGTGTTTATCGGTGAGAGGAGAAGCTCCCACAGAGAAACGGTTAGATACCTAAGGCTATTCTTCGGCCTAGTAGCAATAACTGGGTTACAAATCCGCGTTGTGTGTATATATATATCGTGTACGTTTATTATTTAATAAAAATGTTATTGTGGCAAATACAGAGACACAAATCGCACAATAACGCCGGGGCCAAACTAAGATTGGCGTCGGTATCAGGGACGCGTTGAGGGCGAACCTTCCGAGGATGTAGGGGCTGAGGAGAGAGAGGAAAGGAAAGGAAAGCAAAGGAAAGGAAAGGAAAGGACAAACAGACGAGCACATATTGGGTCCGTCTCATCGGCGACGTGGCGGTGAGATGGCCCGTGTGTAGATATCCATATCCGTGCGTGTTCGTGGCCCCAGATGGCAGCGGTCCCCATTCCCGGAGACGCTTTCCTGGCTATATAGAGACGAAAGAGAAAATATATATATATATATTATATGTATAAAGAGGGAGAGAAAAGCGTCGCCCAGTATTGGGGGTGCGGATGGGGTTATTGGCGGGGAGCGTGTCAAGCGAGCATATCCCACCCTCGACCCCTACGTCCCTCTGGTATCCCAGTGCCTCTGTTTCTGCCTCTTTCCCTCGTCCATCCCCCTTCCATAACCTGATCCACCCAGGACGATATATTATTTTAATGTTTTAATATCGTGTCGGTGTAGTCGTTCTGCCAACGCGGTGTTCCTCGCCTTTTGCGAGAAAACGGTCTCTTCCCTGATCCTACGAACTACCAGATTCTGACCCGATGCTATAGTTTCCGATGTCCAAATTTTGTCCACTTGTCACACAGATTCGCGTATAGGCCTGCACGCCGAGACTATAATAAAATTCAAGAAGGTCCCTCCGTTCGGTAAACCGTTACCAATTCTGACACGAGAAACCCGACCATTGAACATCCCTTATACCACAGATTGCGGGGATTATTAAACTACCATTTGACTTTGATCGGATCACCGGATGCTATTTATATCTACCGATTCCAATCCTCAATCTATCGAGAAGTTTTAGGGACTGAATGGATGATGGGGTGAATTGATTTTCAAAATTGAAGAAGTAAATATAATTTTCGTTACGTTGAACAGGCTATATGGGTCTAGTTGGAATTGATCGAGCAAATTCACGGTGTAAAGTTCGGGGTTAAAAACTCCCGGTACACAGACCTCACACCTTATCCTGTCGAAATTAATACCGAATAATGCGTTATATAAATCACTACCATTCGAAACGAGCCAGAGTTCGGAATCAATAATAATGGGCACGAGCCATTAGTAAAATTAATAAATTATGCCTCACATTATGTGTATTGTGAGTTGTGCAGTAATACGTCGTAAATCATATTAGTGAATAATCCACATCAACGAACGGTTCGAGGCAACTAGTCTCGCCCGAAATTCCCTCATGCCGTGCATATCGAATTTCTATGAGTGAAAATGCAGAAGCGTGTTCTTCTCTGTGGCGTTGTAAATTTCTCCTTACTATTTTAAATAATAAACAAAACTAGGTATAACGTCGAGCCACGCCTCGATCCGGTTCGAAACCACCGATTAAATTCGCTGGAAGGATATACGAGAATTGCATTTGCCGCTGGCAGATCAACGTCGGTCTCGTCTTTCAGAAAAGTAGGCGTTTTGTAGTACTACGCCGTTCCTAAAATTGCAAATCGTTAGCCTTATTCGTTTTGGCTCAGAGGCAGACGCATAAATTGAATGGCAGACGGTCTAGTTCGTTTCGAAGACTCGATAAACAATACCTAGATGTGGGTACACCGTACCGTACCCGCGCGCTCTCGAGCCATAGCATCCCCATAATCAAACTAACTGAATTCGCAAATGCGAAGGATTCCTCGCATCGTATGATCAACTATTAGTTACAGAAATAACTGAATGAAATTGAAGATTTTCAGATGACATAATGATCCGTCGGTTAAATAATAATCATTAATTATTCATTTATTCCGATTCGTGTGCGTGTGTGCGTAGTGTGTGTAGATACCTAAAGCAAGTTCGGCGAGTGCCAACTTTCCACCCTGCAGACTCAGGGGCGTCTATATCGACGGGGGTGCATAGCTTCCTATTAGCAGGGCACTTCATGTGGACCTCGTGCAGGACGACCGGGGGTTTGTTAGCCGGTCGCCTCGCCCGGAGGCGATATCGTATAAATGTGCCGTTAATTACTTACGCCGCAGCCGCGACAGCACTCTCTGTGCCGTGATCCTCTCTCTCGCTCCCTATTCTCTCTTCTCTCTTCTCTCTTCGGTTTTCTCTCTCTAGCTCTCGTCCCTGTGCCATCCACGTTATGGCGGCGCGTGTTAAGGAAACTAATGTTTATTTGAAAAACTAATTGAACGGGACTCTCGCGTCTACAGCTAGCAATTAAACGAGATTACTGCAGTAGCGCGAGCTCCAGGGGATTAGATAGCCCTGTAAGATATGGTACACGTAATGTTTAACTACGCGGCCAGTTCTGAAGCGTCGCCGATAATTAATTGCCCAGTTATAAAGCCACACCGATATCATATCCTGATGCCGTTTTTACACTTTACGAATAGTCCAAAAGTTTTATGTCAAACATTTCTACACAAATTTACGAATTAAAATCATATGCTCTTCTATCTTACTCTCTTCATGTGGGCATCTTCTCAAACCGTGCAAAAAGACGAGGCGACGTAACTTTCGGGGGAGCGGGGGAGCGGGGCGAGCAAATAAGACATTGATTTACTATCTTCGATTCCGACAGTCAAACTTTTCGGAGATTAGGTTCTGACAGCGGGTCACGTACTCGCTAACCCATCCGTCTTTGGCGGGTCTTTGGGTTCGCCCAACTTGTCTGGCCAACATGCTTTTCGTGCTTTCATGGATCATGAGGAGTAAGAGAGAAAAACAAGAAAAAAAAAAAAAAAAAAAATGGAAACATAAAGAAAGACAAACTTGCGAGTATACCATTCGATAAATCGGTATCGAATAAATGTAGCCAAGCAGGGAAATGGCGAAAATGAAACTCGCGAAATGCACTATACGAGTAATTATACATATGTTCTTATTTCACACGTGTAAGTAGATGCTGTCCGTGTGTTTTACGCCTCGGTTATATTTACCGGGGTAGTTCCTCCGGGGCTCTGGCACGTTTGCCATCCCACGTAGCCCGTCGTCCGTATTACGTATATATACCTATATATACATAGAGAGAAAGCTATATATGTAGATACGATTATACGTATTGCGTCAGTGTATATTTGCGGGTAAAACACAGCACCGACGGTACCGCTAAGCTCCGCGTAGGTAGAAATGATACTTGCATGATACTAGTTATCTTGTGAGACTCGGGTCCCTCCGCCCTAATACTATCTCTCTCTACTCATTTTGCACCCGGCATTAAGTGCAGCCTAGGAATATATACGCGAGCCAGGATATACATACTGTATACATGAAGTGGTCGGGCCTCGGGGACGTACAGTATGCATCCTCGCTTCTCTCCCCGTAGCTGCAACCTGAGTGTGTGAGCTTTGGGGTAGAGGGTACGGGTGCGGGTGCGGGGGATCGCAAGGGATGAAACGATGCACCACTACCACTACCATCACCATCTCTATCGTTGTCGCCGCCACCTCCGACACGGTTCACCCTCTACTTTGGGCGGTGGGGTTATAGCAACGATATATTTAGGAAGCATGTAGGTTACCGTAACCCGTACCTACTACAACCCGCCCCTATATATACACCCCCTGCAATCCTGTCTACCGTCCGATCGTTGCGTCCGTTATATCGTCGGTCCGTAGCCCCAGCGGCTGCCGATACTTGCTCGGTGTACAGATTAATGCACCGTCGTAACACGATAGTGTCCAACCTACCCCCGTCCGTTGTCCTTCTTCGTTCCATAGTACCAAACGCTGAACGGCAAGTTGGTAAGTTATAATTATCGTCTGGCTAGACGGTATAGGTATATACGAGGAGACACCATCTGATAGTAACAAACCTCGTATATATAATATATAGATCCTGGATCTAGTCTTGATCATTGTGGATCGCGAGTGGAACAGCGTGCGAGAGATCGTATAATAAATGAGGGTGAAAAAGTTTTAAGGGGATGAAAATCGTTGGAAAATCATTTTTTCACTGGGTAAAAATGAGCATCAAAATACCGCGGGTTAGTCCTAGGTCGTTGATTTTACTTTTTTTTTTTTTTTTCATTCATTTTTTTTTTTTTTTTTTTTTGTCCGCTCTTGTCCGTGGAATAGTGACGTTGTTCGGGGGTAAGAGATTGGTGCTACGGTTATACGACAAGTATTATATTTCACGCTCCATCGAATTCCAATCCCAGGGTGTAGTCAGATTCTCAAGAAGCTCTTACAAGGGTCACCATTATCGTTCCCCAACAAATTCAGGAGGAATAAAAGAGAGTTCATTGCATATATGCGCAGGGGCGAGGGCGTCGAAAGGTCCATCTACGAGATGGGCTCGCCTCGATAAGGGACACATAAAGTAGATGGAGACTTAAAGACGCGGTGCGGTCCAGATACGGTTCTGATTTCGCACCGATATACAGAGACCAAATCGTACCGATCCAAGAGCCAAACTCTATTTCTCCATCTCTCTAACTCTCTTTCTTATTTGGCCGAAAGTTAACCCTGCGGATACTCTCGGACGCCGTTATAGAACATCGAATGGTCTAGAGCGCAAGAGGTGCTTAGGCAATCTGTGACGAGATTTCAAAGAGGCTCGTTAATCCAAAGAAGACGAGTTTCTGGAGTCAGGATCTTTTCGAACAATCAAATTCTACAGTATTCGTTTTTTCTTTTTTTTTTTTTCTTTTTTTTTTTTATCCCAAAAGAAAATAATGGACGCAGACCAACTGACGGAGAGAAACCTTATTATTAATGACGAACACTCATTGCTCGGCAATTTATAAGCTCTAGTACGCGAGGCAGGCGTCTGTCTGTGCTCGGAGAGATACCAACGCCGACATTACATTCCACATTAACCAAATTATGATTTAAGGTCCGCATTGTTGGCTTGCCGATTGTTCACATCCGAATGGTCCCCGTTCGTTCGCTGGTTTCGATATTAATTCTAATATCGGATCAATTATCGTGATGCGAATAGAGCGGACACGTGCGCATACCGTACGCTTCGCATTTATTGTTCTTCGTTATTGAATTTCGGTTGGATAACATGTCATTGTTAGAAACTAAAAAATTTAAAAAAAAAAAAAAAAAAAAACGTTAGATTTCTTTTTATTTTTTCAGAATCTGGAATTTCGTGTCTGGTGTTTTTTTTTTTTTTTTTTTTTTTTTTTATTCTATCATTTTCTCATAGCAGATTTCAAGATTTCAGCTTGTTTTAGATTTTCACGAATTTCCGTCATTCTGTATCGACAGAAGATTTGTTACAAGACCTGAAAAAACAGACAGCCAAGCTGCCGCAGGAACGCTAGACTGTTATACAACGGATAACAAATTCATTTTACTTAACCACAAATCTTGGGTTTTTTTTTCTTTTTTTTTTTTTTCTTGAGAAAATAATCCGCAAGTTATCCACCGCTCTGAGTCCGCCTCTGGGTAAATAAACTCACTTAACGAATACAACCGTCACGGTAATGCCCCGGATTTCAAAGTGCAAATGTTGGACTAATTTATTATTTGCAACATTTTTCGAGGAATTTGATTACTTACTCCCTCTTTATCTCTCGCTCTCACTCACTCTCTCTCTCTCTCTCTCTCTCTCTTTTTTAAAATAACTGATCATCTCACGTACTCCACAGTTACTAACCGTTTTTGAAATTCTCGCAAAAAAAGAGAGTAAAAAAAATCTAAGGCTAGACTTACACCCAGCTAAACTCCTCCAAAGTTCATTTCTGCACCAGCCTTATCACCCGACACCCCTGTAAGCAGCTTTTACCCGAATGATCTTCGTTCGGCCGTTCTTTAAGGGTCGCTCTTCATTTACCCCAATGTGGAAAAGAAATAAAGGACAAAGTGCCTCGCAAAGCCTGACCAATAATGATGAGGCGAAACTAATTTCTAGATACTGTATAAAGGTCATTTTTTGATTCTGTCGTCTAGCCATGGGTATATATTATATACTATATGGTATGATGGAAGAGAAATTCTGGTGCAGATGCACTCGGTTTCCTCTGGAAGGCTGTGAGTGCAAGTATGATTTCCAGCGTCGTAAAAGTGATATACGTGTCTGCCTCGTGACTCGTGAGTCACTCGTCAGGTTTACGACGTCGAGCGTACGTCACTGGAAGTGACGCGGTTCGTGGCTCAAAGACAAGAGGAAACCAGCAGCTGAACCCGCAGCCAATGCCATAGTACCAGTACTATTGGCTTCTATACCATTGCCAACGACTGGAGACGGCGCCCCGGGTGATCTACGGGTCGACGCCTCGCGTCACCACCTTTTCAACACTCTACTGCGAGGTCGTCCCATTCAATCTATACCCTGCAGCCTTTAACGACAGAATTTTCCCGGCTGAAAAATTCTACATGAAACAAAATTTCAGTCTTAGTATATTTAATTCAAAAACAGCTCCGAATTTATACCCCTATAAAAGTATAAAATCTTGAAATTGAAGTAAAAGTTAAACAAAAGGGTATAAAGTCAGATGTAATCTTCATCTTGAAGTCTAACATTCTTGCGTGGATCGATCGTCGCTTCTGCTGCCTTGTTCCGTAATTAACAAAAGTAGGAAAGAGGAGGCCGTAGAGCGGTAGAAATGCAATAAAAGTTTATGCTTGCCATATGTTGTAATACAGTAGTGGGGAATCGCGGAGGAATGGGGAGACGGTTTGGTGGTGCTGGCGGCAGAAGCTGGGAAAACGGCGTGGCGGCGGCAGCGGTAGCGGCAGCGAGGAATAGGAGAATGGGTATATCCAGGGGATGGAAGCGCGGTAGTAACAGGGGCAGGAGCAGCGGCAGCGGGGATCGGTAAAATATGCAGGCAATAAGTATGGATTGTTATTAACACGGGGTACCGCCGGTGTCCGTTGCGTTTCTGAATCCATTACCCCAGCATGGCGGCTGAAATACAGGCCGATATATCCGCCCCCGTGTACATCGCACACAAACTCTATACCTCGTAGGTATAACGGAGGAACGAGTGCATGAATGGATTAGCCGTGGCCCACTTGTCAATGTGTAAACGCACACGTGCTCGAATACCGGACTAACCAACTCTTTACCGATGGGAACCGAGTTACGATCCGGATTTTATCACAAACACCTCGCTTCACCACAACATATACCAACACATATCGCTCTACACTATTCTACTCATTTTACCTGCACGCTAGATGATGGGAGGTAGATAGTTTTTTTCCAAAATCATCATCAATGAATTAGTTGAAAAAAAAAAAAAAAAAAAAAAAAAAATACCTATGGAGCAATGAAAAGGAAAAAAAGATAGAAAACGGTAAAGAGAAGATGTGGGGGTTCTCTTTGGTGCAGAATTAGGTTGTTAGTTCGTTAAAACGGGTAGACAAATAATTGAGGCGAGCCGCGAGAAGCTCGGGACTGATGGGGTCGGGTGAGAAGGCAGGGGGTTTGGCAGTGCAGGGTTCTAACTAGACGCAATCAGGCAGGGCGTCTCGACTGGTTTGTAGAGGAATGAAGACTAACAGCACGTCACAGGGAGGCTAACCAGGAGTAATGCTGCTGGAGATCAATCTCCCAGGGTCCAGGAGCGTCCGCGAAGTCTGTAGCAACGCCGAAACGAAAGGTAAGGGTACGGGTAAGGGTAAGGGTAAGGGTAAGCCCTTGTCATTGGGCTCGATCAACTCGCCGAAGCGTCCCTCTATCAATCTCAATTTACCGCCCAATTCTCAAAGCGCGAATACTTAGTATATTTCACCCTCAGGATCCGCAGCCTTCCAACATCTCACTCCCATATATAGCTGGACCTGGTCATTGACGCATCATTCCCTCCTAGATAAGACAAAGAAAAAGTAAGAGGACTGGATAGTTCTCGTGTCCGGAACACCCGGTCCTCCAGCAGTTTATCGAAGAAGAGATAATTGTGACCCGATGCGGTGATGAGCAACAATGAGAGTTAATTTAGTTTTGTGTCAAGGACATCCCGAATGCGTTTTCACTAGAAGTGGCACAGCTCGGTTCGCGGAAACGATGTGTCGGATAAGACAGTTAAGACAGTTAAGACAGTTAACTCGAGTTGATTTAGCCGGCGGTGGTTGCGACGCTCAGACGCGTAGCACCAGATTTAGTGAGACGTCGCGACGCTGCTACGGATACATAGATATCTTCTAGTGGCGTGCTCCACACCCTTGCAGCCCCTGGGTCGAGCTGTCTAAAGCGACACACAAACGCTCTCCGCAAACAGGAATGCCCTGCGTACATAAATTAGAGTCTGAAACGTGGGAATCCCCGCACCTAGCTCCTCATTCAGTTCAAGTGTCACAGCTAACGTGAGAGTCTTAGGAGAAGAAAATTCAACCCCTAAACCGAAACTATCCACTTTCCAGTTAAACAAACGATTCGGTAACCAGCGTCACTCTAAATCACAAATTTCTGTCACCTGCTAGTTGCGGGGTACTCCTGGTTTGCCGAGGTATTTATCTGTATCCGAAATACATTCATTTTCATTCGAAACATTACGGGCCCTGGAGCCGGGGGCCAGGAGCCAGAGGATGGAGGACGGAGGGCGGAGGGAGGAATAGGGTATTACCAAGAGCCAATGATATAGTGACTATTACCGTCAGTGCACACGGGCACGGACTGATGGCGGGTGACTGCGTACCTCGATAGCGCTAAGCTTGGGGCAGTAAAATACATTGGTTGGTCGCTGTGATCCGCTCGTATCAATGCTCGCGGACCACGCGGCTGTGCCGTTCGGGTGTTCCGCGCTGTCGGACGATGTTGGTACCTCTTCCCCGGCCACCCCCGCTATGCCGTTAGGGTAGTGTGAGGGTCGTTATACGACGACCCGGTTATAACGTGCGTCAACTCGTGATCTATCGACACCGGGGGAGCGTGGACACAACTTTTATTCCCGATTAAAATCCGGAGAGCTACCTCCGCGTAGATAGCGGAACGACCAGTTGGGCGAATTACGAATTCGGAGTAAAGCCTCTCCGTATCAAAATCATGACTGATTTCTATCTTCCCGACATATTAATGATGCTTACCGCAAATAGATATGGCGTGCCGCGGTGGGATTTGATAAAAAATTACTGCGGCTAATATTGCCTATTGAATTGTTCGAAGATCTAGACAAAGAGAGAAAGAGAACCAGGGATCCTTGGGGCAGAGGATCACGGTTAAGACAGCGAGAACCAGAGGAGAGGATGGGTGCAGGGGCTGACTGAACGCGTCCGCGCGGAGAAAAATTAATCACATTCTTCCTGCAAATCCCAGCTCCTTTATCCGTGGCACCGCGAATACCCAGTCATTTGTCAGGAATAGTGAATTAATGATGATTGCTGGGTGGATGGGTGGTTGGCTGAATCAGTCCCCTTTTCTCCCACTCTTTATCCCGGTTTCTCCCACGCCCCCCAATCTTCCTCGTTTGCTTTAATGCAACCATTAACACCGTTACGACGCTTAGTCGTTCAACGAGTGAATTTTTCTCGAACGAAAGGAAGCTGCCTCCTTTGAAAGAGTTTCAAGGAATCAGCGGTTGACTGATATACCAGAAGCTTATGCCCTGCAGTCATTCGTTCATTTATGACAAAATTATTATACTCGGGCTTGAATATTTCAAGTTCTTTGGCAGAATTAATATGCGGCAGTAGTTGGTAATGACTTATAGTCGGACTGGACAAGACAGGATACTTCTTAACGAGAAGAGTTTCCAAGTTTGATTTCAATTGTCAGTCTCTGAAAACGGGGTGACCAATCTTATCGCAAAACTTGAGCAATTTCCTGGCATGCCTGCAGCGTTCGCAAGATCAGAACCCGTCCTTAGCCGGCGGCCTCGCCAAGTCGTTAAATATGCATGTCTAGAGGGTCGATGGAAGCGGACCGAAGGGTGGAGAGGCAGAGAGGTGAATATTTCTGCACACAGTCTTCTCTAATTATCTCGTCAAGTCTAATCGCCCGTGGTAGATGACCAGACGGGCCTTTGAGCCACACTCACGGATTCTGCCTTGCCCTCCTTTGCTCATGGACTGAATGTCTGCTGGGTGGCTGTGGGTGGTGGTCGTGGTGGGCTGGGTTAAATCCTCAAACTACACTTATGACAGCGGTTAGTACAAGGGTTGGCGAAATTATGCTTGTCAGGTCCATTATCTGAACGCCACAAGTAAGCAGCTCTCTCACACGTCCATATACACACACATATGTACGCATTAATACGTTGAAAATGTTGGGGAGAAAAGGACCCTCCACATCAAACGATGGCCGGCATTAAGTCTCCAAGGATTACGTCTCTGCCTCCGTGGTAATCCGGTCTTGTACAACTTCAACGTGGTACGGTGGTTGTTCCACCTCGTGTTCCTGCAGACGCTCGTTCACTCGTGTATTCCAAAAGCCTGTTGGGCGCCACCTTCAAAGATTCAAAACCATTCAAAATGCTCTTTGCAATTATTGGTTTTCGTTTGAATATTGAACAAACGAAACCATGCGCATATATCAACCCCAATCGTATATACGAAGTATTGAATCTACTACAGTTACTATTTAAAAGTACTAGTATCTGTTTGAGAACGATCGGGTAACGAGAGGTTACGTCAACAAACTATACTCCAACGTCTTGAAAGACAATTACGCGGGATTCACCGTCGCCAGGAATGCATTTGTCAGGGCGGTTCGTGGGACCGCGGATTTCCCTCAAGGGTGTCATCGCTCACCGCCTCCTCCGGCGCTCTCTCTCTCTCTTCTCTTCTCTTCTCTCCTGTTCTCTTCTCTTCTCGGGTCTTCTCCTTCCTTTCTCTCTCTCTCTCTCTCTCTCTCTCTCTCTACCTTGGAACCGCTCACCCCGCGAGTACCGTCACCACCCTCGGCAGCCAGAAACCTTCACCACTCCCCATCCTATTCCTTCAACGCCCTGGTCCCGCCGTCGTGCTTTCCTCCGCTTCTACCACCACCCCGTACACGAGCTACAACCTACAACCACCAGCCAGCCTCCGGCCTACCACCACTAGCTTCCCTCGCACCGTTTGGAGCTCACTCATCGCCGTTTAAGGCGGATAAGCAGCCGCTATTTGTAACCTCTGTTCCGCAGCGATGAAGATTGAGTCGTCGAGGAGCGTGTTGACTACCACGAGAACGCTGAGTAGCGTCGCGACGCCACGGAGAAAACTTTTTTCTCACTTATTCTGAGCCAGCTTCAACAACGCGGTGAACCATCGCGAGCTTTTTCTACTCGTATTCGAACAATTTTTCTCTTTATTCATTATACTTTTATCGATTGATTTCAAGATATAGACCCGGTATAATCTTGCGTATAAGTTAAGCCAGAAATCAAGCGCTTTATAGCCCGCTGACTATTGACTCGTTGAGTGAATTGGTCAATTGTGGAGAGCCAAGATTTCTGTTAGTAAATGGGCAGGACAACTTGGAATAAGTTTCAAGTGGAATTCACCGATTCTCTGGGTATTGTTCGAGGCCGTAACCGCATGATCAATGTTGGTGAACTATTCCGGGACTGGAAACTTGAGCGCTGATGCTGGATGTCCGTTTTCAACGGCGTCCCGACGTTCGGCGAACAATCGCTCCAAGATTCTATGACTATACGGTTCGGGAATGGCCGTTCATTTATTCCGAATTACACCGGCACACTCTCGAAGCCATTATTGAGGAAGGCGCTTTCGTTGCTCGAAAATTTAGCGCTTTCGCTAAACCTTCCCAAAGCTCGGCTCGGCTTAGCTATCTCTTTCTCTTTCCCCTCCATCCCTTACCCCCATCTCATCTCTTCTTCTCACTCTCGCTGTGTCTTCCCTTAAAAATTCACGAGCTTAAAATAAAAAATAAAAAGAAAAGGTATAAAAGAAAAGAAAAGCAGACTAACGATTCGGCAACCAATCGCTTCGGACAACGGTGGTGGCCAAGGCTCTCCAACGTCGTACTATATATATAGTATATATACATATGCCTCGTTATTAGCACGCGCCCAAAGGGACGGATAAACGGTTCCTGCTAATAGCATAATTATACGAGGGACTTACGCGTTCGCGCTTCGTCTGTAAAATAGTAACAGCAGATGGTACGGCGCTGCTGGTGGTGCTGGTGCTGGTGGTATCGTCGCCGGTGCCGGTGGCGAAGCAAGTTGTATCTCACAGATCTGTCGTGTGATTAAGCTTATTAAACGCTTAACTCATGGCGGGCTGGTTCTCTGCCGCACTTCGCCTCGCCTCGCCTCACCTCACCTCACCTCGCCTCGTTCTATGCCACAGTTTTGTCCGCGGTGCGGGACGTTGCAGAGGGTGAAACGGAAGCGAGGTAGAAGTGAGAGGGGTAGGACACCGGCAAGACTGCCGGCAACCAACGAACAGGCAGTGAACAGCCCCGCACACCAAATCATTGTTATTACGGAATATTACACAGCTGTATCAGGCTCCAGACTTTGCGCTAATAAACTGCGGTTATGCCCCTAATATACTGAATCTCAATTTTCGCCCAATGGAATGGGTTCAACCTAAGGATATTCAAAATAACTACATCTCTTTAACGGTGCAATTTCACACCGTCATATAACCGCAAGGATGGACTCCTTAACTCTTCAAAATTTCAACCCCCGCAACCCCCGGTTTCATGAGTTTTATTTATCCAATAAACGTTTACTTCCTCATAGTACATATGTATGTATATGGGTAGACACACTAGGCACCCTAGTCGTACAGTGTAACGTGTCGAAGAATCGTTGCGATCGGGGATACTGCTACATAGGTATTGGAGAGAGATATGCCAATGGCGTTTGGTAGGTAAGTAATTAACGACTCATTTATACGATATCACCGGTGCGACGTAACCGTGTTCGCCATTTAGGGGTGAGTAGGTACTAGTACTGCGAGGAAGAACGGGGTCTCGCAGAGAGGTTGCGAAGGTATACAGGTACCAATGAAGAACCCTGGCTAATAGGAAACGCTGCCGGTGATACCCTTGAATGTTCGGAGTGTTCACCCACGACCCCCAACCCCTTTAATTCTTCCATTAATTTTTGCTGAGCTCGGGACTGGTTAATATGCATTAAAAAGAGTTGATAAAAGCATACTTCGAACTTACCATCCACGTTTTGGTACCCTAAGTACGGATTCGTATCGCTAATAAACTTTCACGATCATCACGAAATTATAAGTGTGTATAACATGCATACGTGATACCCTACGCAGTATTATAGGTATCACAAATACCGCATTGGGTTGGTGAGGTTTACCTAATATTATATTATAGGAGACGAGAGATGAAACTATGTGAAAACAAAGGTTAGTTATAAATTATAGGCGATTAAATTAAAGCAATTTAAATCAGAAGAAGGACACAGATCTACGGGCTGTTATACGCGATACTATTGTTCAAGGTAATAATAATTGGTCTCTCTCTCATAATCCCGCGGGATGAGGGGGAGAAACGGTAGCCACGGCGTGAGGCTTTGCCGCGGGCTGGACCTGCAGGAAGGGGTCGAATGGGAATAGGACCTTACCAAGAGGATCTGCATGGGTGGTGGTTTCTGGCTCGAAGTCGCAAATCACTTTAACTGCTCGAGGAGCAGTTTGGACCCGCTAATGGCGTCAAGTGTCTCAGATACCGCGCCGGCAGGTCACCCTGCTGGAGGAGAAGGGGTTTCTACTACGTATAGGTGAGCGAGGTGGTAGGTAGATACGTACGTAGTGCAGACCGTCGCCAACAACGGCACCGTGGTAGCCAGTAGCCTAGCTTCTCTCTTCTCTCGCAGGACGAAAACGACGACGACGTAGAGGCTGGGTCATGACGGTTCGTTTAATGTCCGAGGCGCCCAGGGCTTCACGCAGCGGCGTTTGCCATCCGTTACATCTATAAATCTAAGATAACAATATTGCCACCCCTACGAGCCAGTAATGAATGTTTGTACAGCAACCATTAGCGCTGCCCACATAGCCTCGCAAAACCGTTTCACGCATATGGGACTTGTGCTTCGCGAGCCAGTCATTATCATCTAAATAATATACGGCTGAGGTGCGTATAGGGCTACATATATACATACATATATATATATATATATTCGGAGGAAGAGGAAGAGTAGGTAACGCAAACAAATTTATTATACTATACGCATAGGTATTGCGGTTTCGAAATACTATTCATATACATATTCTCTATAGTATATACCTACTATATCGATGGATAGTATGGTTAGGCAGTAGCCGATTCGGTAATAAATTAGAGATAAAAATGATTATAGGGCAGGTTGTGGCAGGGAGTAACGCAATGTATATGTATGGGCTGAAAATCTACGTCAGTATGGTATAGCGGTATGAAATTTATTTATATATATTTATTTATTTATTTATTTATTTGTTTATTTTTACTCGCTATATTTTGTATCAAATCGAGTCCTCTGCAACGCCGGGGTAAAATTAAATTATTATTTTAGGGGTAGGTATAAATCATACTGCGCAGCTGAAATCGTAAATGAATATTTATATTTTCCATTGAATTATACTACTATTTTCCAGGGTGATACGTACCTACCTACCTATATGCGATATTGAAATCTATTTGACAAATAAATTCGCCAAAACCGATCCCACACTCTGACCATCATCCATCGATAAATTAAAAGAAGAAAAATAATGTAAATACCTAACTACTGCGATTATAATTTTTAATGAAACAAATCGCAAATAATTTATCGAAGAAAACAAATACTGGGAATAAGTAGTTGATTGACCCAGAACATCATTTTTAACTAAAATGAACATGAGTGATAAGATAATGCAGTAGTCGAGACCGACCTCGGCGGATCCTTCTCGAAATGATAAATGATCTGACGTACATCGGGCGGAAAATGTGAGCAGAGTTGCCGACTGAATCAAACCTCCATCAATCACGCCGCCACGACGATGTGCCCTGGAAAGACAGGGCAATAGACCAACGAGACCAGCCACCGAGGCATAGTGTGGAAGTTCCTTAAACCGGCGGAAAAATGAGCACTTTGAATGCCGGAATCTTTCATTTGTCAAACCACTGAATGGTAGCGCGTCGTGGTCGCGGTGCTCTTTTCCGCTCTTACTCGCATCTTCTGCTTCTTTATTTCTTATTTATTTTTTCCACTGAATTTTTCTACATCTGTATAGATCTATATCTTTACACGTATGTATACACGTATCGTACCTGTTACGCGTCTGCGGAAAAAGTGTAGAAATCGACTTAACGCGTACGAGATGAACGGACTTTTTTTTTTTTTTTTCTAGATCATCTTCATCGACTATACAGTTTCATCGGGAAAATGATCACTCGAATCTCTAAACATTTTTTCTAAAATAATAAAATCGCATCTACTTTCAGATCTAAATTCAAGGTAAATACCTATACCCACTCATGACCCGTATGCTTAGCGGATATGAATGGGCACTATTAACAATTAAAAAACGAAATATGGGTGCAGTTAATAACACTTGGTGAGAAATAATACCACGAGGAAGGCCGCTTACGGTGACAAATAATGGTTTCGCCTTCGCCAACTACGTCTACCGAACGCAGTAACTCTGATGCATTTCGCACTCTGCTCAAACTGTATGCATATATATGGGTATATAATATGTACCTTTTCCATGCTAATTACATTCATCCGAACGTTTACCTCTGCGATCAGATAATGACTTCATTCGTCATTATAATTGTGATAAATAAGTTCTGCGCTAAGTTTAGTGAAAAAAAAAAAAAAAAAAAAAAAAAAGGATCGTTAACCGAAACCGTGATGCTATAAGCAACAATAATTCAACTTGTCGCAGAATCCCAGAGTAACGAAAAGTTTGACAATCAAATATCATTTTACCAAGACAAACCGCGTCTAGTTCCACGTTTCTAGAAGTTTTGAAAACAAGCTGCAACGCGAAAGCAATTTTACATAAGATATCTCTTTTTTTTTTTTTTTTTTTTTTTTTGTTTGCTGCGGATTACGCTTGCCCTGGGATAGATATGAGAGTAACGTTATAATCGTTAGGGTAGAAATAAATAATTACTTCTCAATTAACCCCGCAGTTTGTATATTCGAACTAAACTCTAGTGTATCGACCTATAGACGCATGTCATGATGTCATAATTTGGAACGTCCGTCAGTGACACCCGTCACACACCAGACTGCATCACAACCCTCATCCCTTTGTAGGTCTGTTCTTCCGCTATTCGACTATCGGCTAATCCGTCCGGACAAATTACACATTGTTAGTTGCAACAATGAGCAGATATCAGACCATGATCTTGTCCGAATTAATCACGGAATTATATGGTCGAATAATTATACTGTACCTATAGTTGCTAATTAGGGGTTTTTGTTGTTCAGACTTGAGAAACGATTTTTAAGTCACGGTATAATAACGAAGGTGTGAAATCGAGGTGGCCGAGAATGACTTCGAAGGAGATGAGGATGGAATTGAAAGTAGAGCAGCAATTGGGATTGGGTTTGGGTTTGGGTTTGGTAGGAGGGCAAAAGTTAAGCGTGTAAATGAATACTTACGATCCACGTAAGGTTAAGCTCATTACGTCGGAGAAGAAGGCCCTTGCAAACAATTCCAAGCAGCCGGCAACGAATATTACAACACGATATTACCCGAGATGAAATAATCCAGCTGGCTGTACCCGTGAACAAGAGTAAACGAGGCTGCTGTGCTAATTGCCGTGAAAAGGGTTAACGCCGCTCTACTCGACGGCCCGGCTGAATATCGCCATCCATATTTAATTAGGCACCAGCGGATGTTCCGCCGTAAAAGTGTTACGGTTGTCAACGGATACTACAACCACCCGCTCATTCTTAAACTTTTCGAGAGATCGTGGTCTGCTCAACAGCTCAAACCCCGGGTACTTTCGAAATTTTGTGGAAACTAACTGGATTGCGGTATGCCTGAGAAATTTCCTGCCCGGTGATCTGAGAATCGTTGGACTCTCTAATTCCACTTTTTTTTCCTTATTTTCTTTCAGTTACTTTATTGTCGTTTTTTTTTTTTTTCTTTTTTTTTTCGTCAAAAGAGTACAGAAAGCAGTGGCCCCCGTTAAGAGCAAATGCTTTCTGGATAATGAGAAGACACACCTTTTTCGTATCTCTTTTTTTTTTTTTTTTTTATTTTGTTTTATTTATTTTTTTTTATTTTAGCAGAAACCGAGGAGAGGAGTTGTTGGAAATTGAAGAGGTAGTAATTTCAGTTTCGGGTCGACAGTAATGCTCACCTTTTGCAGGAGAGTGGATCGCTGCCTGAGAATGTTACTGTTATTGCTTACAGCGGTGCTCGCCACCGCTACTGGTCAGTAATTAATCCAGGCTTCTCCGAAATTAAATCAGTAATACAGCGGCGCGCATTGCTACGCCCGAACTGTTTGGGGAGAGCCTGACGCCATTTCACCAGGTATATATCCCAACTGTTATCTGTATTTGTTTTCACATCAACGCCATGGAATATGCCCCTCCTGGGCTTATACTTATATTTACCCACCAAAGCCAGCAGCTCGACTGGTATTTAAATGAAAAACCAAAAGGAAAGAAATTTGCTTATTTTTCATGCAGCAATTAATAATATAAGGAAAAATTATGAAAAAAATATATTTATATAAAAAATGAAAATCAAGCATCGCGCTTATGCAGGGAGAATAAAGATTGAGTCAAGTGCAGCAGCAAGTCTAGAATCTTGATCTATACGTATCTGCAGGAACATAGAGGCAAAGTTTCAGGGGGGGTTGTCGCGAACAAATATTTCTCGCGTCGCGGTGCTCCGCCTACTAACGGAGCATCCGGTCTTCTCATTTTATTTCAATCGGAAAAATTATTATCTATAGACGTGTGCAAACGACGCAAGAACAATGGCAGAGAATTGGCGTCTCACTGGTGAGCAATAGGTTTATCCCTTTGGAAGGAATAAAGGTACGATCGGTAATTAATGGGACGATAACTCACCACCGGGAATAATGCCAAGGAGACAACAGAATAGTTTATAAAGCGGGCGTCTGCCCGTATTATTGATTACTGGTTCAAAACCCGGAGACGAAACGCCTAAACGACGTATTATTACATTATATTATACGCTTTATAGAATTTCGCACAAACTCCTATCCAAGTAACTCAAAACGTATTTCGATAGACGATCTCCATTCTTCGATGTTTCTGCAGGCTCGTATATATAACAGATGGAGAAAATCGGCGAGATAATTTCAAATCTATCGCAACAACCCCTCCGCTATCAAAATGGAAATCATTTTTTTTTTTTTTCATTCAGGACTCGATTATTAATTCATTATATGGATTGATAATTTTGGTAAAAATTTTGACACGACGCGATCCTGTCGTCTGATCGTAATACCCTGTTATTTTATTTCATGTTACACAGAGGGTTTTGCAATAATATTGGAAAAGACATTTATAAAGCGACATCGTGGCGAATTTTTTTTTTCTACCCCCAAAGAGCGTGCGAATTTATCTTAAATGTAAAGTAAACCGAATGCCAACCGGGATGGTGTAGCGGTCTGATATACGAGCTCGTAATGTCTATATTTTTATTATTTACGGACTGAGAGATAACTGAAGTGTGTGGTGCTGGGAACCCGGCGCGGACTTCGTGATAGAGACGAAACCGTGCAAGAAATGAAAGCGTTCGTGTTCTTGGTCGCGCGTCTCTGAAGCTCCTGGTTTTCGACTCCGCAGCCCTGGTTTGCTTTTTGGTATAACCGTGACCTCTCGGCCGCACCGCCTACCTCCTTGCCTTATTCCTGCTCGTTCACCCGGCCCGTTCTATTGTACCGAAATATATCACCCACCTATAAATCAGACGGAGTATTATATCCAAACTACGTTGGTGAAAAATTCGTCCTTTGCAGCCTCTTCTCTGGCTCTCGGTACGACGACGTCGCGGTTTCGCGATTCTCTGCGGTTGATTCGCGCGGCTGAAGAGTAAAATGGAAAAATGGAAGAAAAAAAAAAGAAAGGAACGAAAAGAAAAAATTGAACAGCCAATTAATTTATGGAAGGACGTTTTGTTGCTGCTCGCTTTTCTCTATGGTAGTATTATAGGTAGGTATAGGTGGTACTACTATGGTCCTGGCGGTATATATAAGAAGAGAATTTCTTTTGTCCCAATTTCTGGGTGAGCCAAACTCGCAGCACCCTCGGTTCGCTTCTTCTCTTAAACGTAGTTGAGCAAATCAAGTCGGGTGACGTTCATTTAAGCCCTCCCCGCACGACTTTGCTAAGGAAAACGCATTTTCTGAGATAATCTCCGCAGCCCGCTATCGAGCCATCGTCGTCCTTTTTTTTTTTTTTTTTTTTTTCTTTTTTTTTTTTTCCTTACCCCTCGGCCTAGAGATTTATTTCGATAGTTTATTGTTATTCCACCCCACTTGGTTTTACGGCCTTCCCTTCACGATGCTGAAAAGCTAGCCAAGGACTGTCGGGAGTACTTTGAAGCCCTGCCCGATGGTCGGCACCTTTTTTTTAATCTATCGAATGTCGAAAGACTATCGCCACGTTATAAGAAAAACCGATTTTTGATCAAAACGACCTTAGCTTTGCGAATTTTTTTGTATTTTTCGGTTTTTTTTTTTCTCTATATAAATCGCTGGAAAAATTCCGCTTTCAATCTACTGCAATTAGTATTAAACATATATTGGCGAATAATTGATCAGCGGTGATTTGTACCGGAGACGCATCCCACAAAAACTATACTCGAAACAAAGATGAACGAGGGTTGCACAACACATGTCACCCCATCACTCATCCCCTACCACCCACCCTGATCTAGTCATATTTACGTCGGCACTGAATCATGTCCGGGTTTGATTTGTTGATGGCTTTTATGCTGGGCATTAACGCGAACAACGCTTCGCATTTTGTTACTGCAAATGTCCCTTTCCCAGTTGACATTTCCGCAAATCGGTGATTTGTTCGACTACCCGTTAAATTCACTCTCTCTCTCTCTCTCTTTTTGTTTGTTTTTCACTTTATTTTTTTCAGACCACATACCACTATCTAGTGATAAAAATTATTTCATTCGAAGCCTAATAGCGTATCGTAATTAAAAATTAAAACTTTTCCTATATGAAACGTCTGACAATATATTATTGGACAATATACCAATCGACGTATCAATGCGTAAAGAGGCCGGAATCAAAGAAGATTAAAAAATCCGTGCATAGTAGGTGAAAAAAATGAATAATAGAACTGATATGCGCATGGCCGGTGGCATCGACGCCCTAAAGCATAATTACATGAGAAAGATGGCACTTTGCTCGGCATTTTGTCGCCTTGGGCGCTTAATGGTCGGTGGTTGATAACGAGGTTTCGGAACCAGACAGCCGTTGCCCACTGAGAGATGTTGACAGCGGCTTTCAACCTTACGATGCAGGGGCGAGCTAGCAGTCTCTCTTGCCCCTGCGGGGTCACTCGACCCCCTCCACCCCCTTCGCAACTCCCTTTAGCTTTCTCTACCCTCTGCCGGTTTGAAGAGGCACAAACGATGACCCGAAGAGATGAATTTTGGCACTTGTTTAATACTTGAAAGAAAAAGAACGGATCTTATTTCTAGCAAGCTGCTAATATAAGGGTGGAATGTGCTTTTTTGATAATATTATATACATGCCGAAGGAAATGGTTGACAAACTAAACGCAGGGCGATTATCGCGTTGCTGAAGAATTAGCATATTACGTGTGTAAGGGGTGGGTCACGTGGTCACATGATCACGTGTTCCCCAACGCAAGAAGGCTTTTGAGCTAATCCCTGCGCAAACTAAACGAGGTGGTGGATTTGTTGGAAAGAGCTTACTCCGGCGGTATACGCTTTGGAGGATCCCAGAAACCTGCCCACAGCTACTGGGTACAGTAGCCACCAGGTACGTGGAGCTTGTGAAGCCACAGTTTTGCCGCTAGGCACTGGAGAGTAAGCGAAACTCCGACAAGGAAGAAGCCAACAACAATAGACCAACGCAACGCAGGATTACGCGCCACACCGTATAGAAGAGAAGAGAAGAGAAGAGAAGAGAAGAGAGCTTTTCCAACTGCTTTTATACACCAAGAACAGATGTATTTCTATCCTTTTAAGACTCGGGTAAAACTGAGCTCTATACTCTCATAGGGATATACATTCTCGGGATGAGAAACTGCTTACGATTCATAGCGCAGTTTCGTTTCACCTGCAGCTACCTAGGAAAGCTTGATAATTATATACAAGTCGTTGAAGGCGTGTGAAATTAAAAAAAAAATGTTAGTTACATGTAACATATAATAATAATAATACATATTACATATATATTATATATATGTATGAATATATATACTAGATATGGTAGATTCGTATCGTACTTGCATCTATGAGTGTTTAATTAACGTTTGCAAATCAGAGGCGACATATGCGGTTCGCGAAAGCACGTTCGAGTTTTAGTCTGGTAAAATTAAATTATTAATGTTTCGTGACGGAAGAGAGCCAGCCTCCGCTTCAGTTAGCAATTCAATGAAAATTTCCATATTTTCATCTCATGGGGCTCGCTCTCACATATGCGAAAACGGACCGGCCAAGTGGTTCTCCGCAGGTTAAACCGCGAGCTAACTCCTCCTCGAGTCAATCGCTAGAATTTAAATACCAAATTTACGGTCTCCCTTATATAACCGGCGAGTTCTTAATCTGATAAACGTCAAGGAACCTGCAGGGCTAGGTACACACGACAAAGATTCTTATTTCTTATTACGATTAGATTGACTGACCCCCAGCATCTGCGCCGTGTATTATATAATATAAAAAGCGATCTTCATTATTCATACGGACAGACGTTCTGTTGCGAATTGATCCAGAATACAGACGAAATAGAGCCGGAGAGAGGGAATGAGAGAGCAGCTAGTAAACAGGCGGGTGCTGACGGTGACTAATGATGGTGGCAAGGGCGAGAGTACACACTCGACTCTAGCCCGACCTGTTGCACCCCCAATAAAGCCTGTAGCACGACAAACCACTAAATAGAAATGCGATTATGTCTTTTGCCGCGGAGATGGATTTACATTTAGTTTGAAAAAGCGAGTTTATACGAAATAGCAAAGTTAACAGGATTCAGTTCTATAGTTTTGTTCTCAAGATTAAAAATAAGAGTCAACGATCACTGATGGTACCAAGCTACCACGCGGTCCTTATCACAAGACGGGATCGTTGACGTGGAAAATTGTCCGATTATTCGCGGTTAGATAAAGAGCTTCTTCGGGACTTCGCGGGAGACGGGAGACGGGAGACGGGCGTCGGGGCGTCGGGCGTTGGATGAAAAGCATTCGCCGACGGTCTCATTCTCACACGACGAGGCCGGCCGCGCTCTGAAGCACCCTCAACCCGGATTGAATCCCGAGACCCACAAAATAATCATCCTGCAGAGCTAGTTCATCCCTTCACCTGCAGAACTCTACTTCAGATTGGTGTCCACTGCCAGACAACTTACACTCTTTGCTCAGAGACCGACGACAAGTAATTTCCCGAAGGTCGAACCAGCTCACGTTTATATAAAGACCGCAATCGAACCCGCAGGATTCGATAATTCTATTATACAGCATATAAGAATAAATAATAATTATCAAACTATCTAGGAGATAATGAACCTTAATATCTTCAACCAGACGATAACTCTATGAGAACCTTCACCGTATAGTATACCTGCGCATCTTCAGCATGGAGGAATTATCTTCCTTTTAAGTGACTGTATACCTAGAACGCGATTAGAATTCTGTATCATCTTCAATTTGCGGAGTGTGCGTCTTGCGATGCATAAGTTATATTATCCCCGGGTTTTATAGCCTCGTTGTTCTGGAGGAAATCAAGGAATGTGTCAGTAGCAGGTAGGGTAAAAAGGTTAGCTGTTTCCTGGTCTGAGTTCTGGCATAGCCTTGGTACGGTTCCGTGGTGTCAGGGGCAGCTAAATGTACCTCTGTTGCCTCTACATTTCAACGGGAAATTATCTTAAATGTTTAACTTAACTTGGCACATGCCATAAACCGGGATACCTACTCATTTCACCCCGAATCTTAATCTTTTCCTCATCGTTTCACACGAATCCGCGTAAGCTACGCTAATTACCAATAGAATGTAATTTACGAAATTATGATATTACAGAAGAAGAATTCATCAAGTTCATTCATGGATATCACGAACAAACGAGACTCTGACTGTGAAATAGGCTTTTGTGCCTCTAAACAGAGCCGAAACTATACAACAGTCAAGAATCAACTGTCTCGTGTTACGTAACTGATGGTTCGTACGATTTGCCTCGTGCCAGAGTTCGCGTTTAAGCGTTCGCCATGCGAGCGTGAAAGGATATCTAGGAATGAGGACGAGGGATGCTGCAGGGGGATTTGCGCGAGAAACGGGAAGAACCGAGAGAGACTGGTATAGTGGGATGGGGTAGGACGAGGAGAAGCTCAAGTAGGTGCTTCGTATGCGGCAAGGATCTTCCATCTCTGGGATCGCGCGCTTCTGTCAGTCACAATGGCCAGGCGAGATTGGCCTCCCGAGAGCCGGCTACGCTAGCTAATCAGAAATTAAATCTCGGCCTTAATTTCTCCTGAAACAGTTTTATCGGATACGCAAGATTCTAGCTACGTTGCAGTGCAGTGCACGAACATTTCTAACTTTAAAACTCCTACTATGTGATTCCATAGCCGATTCTTATCCGTACCTCTACCTACCTACTCAGATTATTTTGATAATAATGTTTTCAGGTAGTAATAGCGCGGTGTAGCTAACGGCCATAGAAAAAATTACCATTCTATACTTCGTATAGAAATATCTATGATATTATTATGGTGAATTATACGGTTATATAGGTTGAGGCGAACTAAATAACTTGTCGTGGGATTCGTATATCCATGGTTGAAAAGCTGCAGACGGCGTTGAAGCGTGTCTATCGGTAATTCACTGGAACGATCCATTTGATTTTATTTTACGATTTCCTTTATACGAAATACAGGATTTCTATTACCTTTGTGTTGTTAGATTGAATAGCCCGAGGCTCTCAGCATACGCTCATGACTGTTTCATTTACAAATGTATTTCCTTTCAGACGGAACTTTCAATTTAGTTAGATGTTTGGCGCAGGGAGGAGACTGGTTTCCTCCCGTGCTTCAGGTGGTGGAAGTAGTCGGAGGTCTGGGAGGGTGGCGAGGGCGGATAACGACGACGAGGTTACGGAAGGAAGGGCCGAAAGGCCAACAGTTACAAGTTGCGGATGAGCGCACATCACCCGCAGAAACAATCAGAATCCACAAACGATTTCAACCAACACCGCCGTGCCCTGAAATTCAGCCCTTCATCGCATTCTTCGAATAAATCCTATGAATTCAAATCCGGAAGATTCGAATCCATACGATAGACTTAAAATTAGGAAAACAAGAGCTTTGCGGCAACCCAGCATCAACCGGAATAATATACCCATCTTAAATGTTTGATTAAGAGAAAAAAAAAAAAAGAACGGAACATGAAAACTAATAAAAAAAAAAAAAAAAGTACTGCCTGCGTCTCGTCAATTATACAGCAGCCCTTAATAATAAGCGTATAAGCGGAGCAGAAGAAGTTCCCTCGGGCAGCATCAACATGTTTCATACTTATACCAGCAGCGTAATGCCTTAACGGCTAAGTGTCTTCCAGGAGCGCCGACAAACCAACCACCTCGCTTCCTGGTGCTCAAGCTGAGGCCGGATATTCCAGCATTCTACTGGGACGACGCCTTAGCCTCAACCCTTTCTTTACATTAGCTACCCCCGTCCTTCCTTCCATCTCTCTCTCTCTTTCTCTCTCTCTCTCTCTCCTTTGCATATCTAATTTCTCTGAATATTAGCTACATTCAGTTATTATTTGTACGGGAATATAATTCCGAGACGAAGTTACAATTCCGTTAAACAGCGATATGTAAGTATATTTAACTAGATGCTGGAAATTTCGATTTTTTTTTTTTTTTTCTCGTCATTTCTTCAGAGCTGGTTTGTTCTCTTTTGTTTTTTTCAATTTAACGAGAAATATAAATTACTAAATGGCATCGAAATACGCGAATAATTGAATCATGTCACTTGTCACCCTCAGGCATATACAGAGTCTTCTGAATTTATCGATGGTGGATCTGTATCTGATATCGTAAGGGTTTCGAATGTAGTATTTATTTTATTTATTTTTTCTTCTTGTTTCAATTGTAACAACGATAAGACGCAGGATCAGACGTATTTAATTATTGTAGTTTATCCTAAGACAGATAAGAATCAGATATCGGATTCGACTACTGCATGAATAACTCTTGAACACGGCGCGGCGCCTAGTACCGAGCACACTCGAACGCCCCTTCGCGCGCATATATCAAGTCAATAATTAACACCAGTTACAACTTGTGGGAATAGTAACGGCGTTTATGCTCCCCGGGACGTCGTATTTCAGAGAAATGTGCTCATGCCGTCGCGCTACGTACCGGGAGAAGAACGGGGTGCACGGGATAACCAGGGGTACCGGCTATGCTGGGAAGCTATACGGGAAGAGATCTCTGTAGCTGCTATGTGTACCACTATGTGTTTCACGTTCCACGTGCCCCATCCATACCTTCGGTAACGCTAGCTAGGTGGATGTAGGTGGAACAGATGAACAGATACGGAATATGGGAGGAAATATAGATTTAGGCGCACACGGCACACAGATAGTATATCTGTGGTCGCTTAAGTCTCGCCCAGGTTTACGGTGATTACGGATTCGCGCGCGATCTTACTGCGCGTTCCACATCCATATCTACATCCACATCCACATTCACATTCACATCCACATCCACATCCAGATCCAGATCCACTTCCACGTTTCGTATGTTTGGCTTGAGTTTCAGGTTTGCACAGAGAGATTTACTGCTGGCTTAGGGGGGGCGGCGGCGGGCGTTGGGTGCCTCGAGGTGGAGGTGGAGAGGTGGAGGTGGCATTGCCACTTGTTCGCCTATGAACGAGTTAATGGAGCGAGTGAGGTTGCCGTGCCCCTTTGCCCGCAGCAGTCCTAATCACTAATGATAACAATATTACTCGCGACCGGCGTGCACCACCGGCACCTAAGCCATCGTAGCCAGATTTATTACGCCAGTGTTTTACCGCTGGTAAGATTATATTTGCCTTGGATACGAATTACACTTACTAAACTGAGCTGGGCTAACTTCCGACTCAAGATTCACAAGGATTATCCATTTCAAACTATAAGAGACGAATCAACTAAGACACAGAAAACAAACTGCATCGTTTTTCCTTGACCCAAAATGCCTCGTGCAAATTATTACATCGAATATAGGCCAGACTACAAGTATCTTCTAAATCAATGAAACAGCGATGAAACTTGTTGGATAAAAGTTACGTTCTTATGAAAGCGGAAAATGATGTGGTTTCACACATTTTTCCGATCACAGAGACTTAATATCTCGAACGAAATGACCATACCTAAAGATCATTTTAGAATAGTCTGGGACTTTGTTACCAAAAAACCCACAAGTGACAACTTACTACAAATTTTAAAACCGTGAAAACATCTAGTCGATCTAATCAGGAGCCAAGACCATGGGAAGAGTACATTAGTAACGTTGATGAGGTTGAAATCAGTGTAAGTTGAAATCAGGGCGAACGTTCGTGCTAGTCGTATCTGAATTGCGTTTACTTTATGTGTTGGTCTAGGAGTAGAAAGACTCGGACAGAAATAATTCTAAAAGGGTTTTCAGCCCGGAGTACGCGGCGCAGGGAGAAACAGTTTGTGCTAAATCAGAGCGCTGGTCGTTAGGGGAAGATATACAGGCTAATTAAAATAAATCTTAGGAAGGAGTAATTATACGTGTATTAGCTGGGCTGGTAGGTCGGGTGATGGACGGTCGCGCGGCAGATGTACCCAAACACCTCTTCATTCCTAGATTTCGGAGATTTCGCAAATTTCACAGATTTCCTGTGCGAATGAAAACGTTTTCTTCGGCAAGGTAGTCACTCCCATCGCCTGCTGGAAACGTGACTGTCTCAGACTTCTCGAGATCGACAAACTCGCAAACTTGAACTTTCAAATTTATGAACAAGTGCATCGGAATAATTGATAATCAATTTTTACGAGATGATCAAGGATCATGCATGTAGAAAATAGTTTTCACAACTTTCATCCCCATTTCTCTCTCTCTCTCTCTCTCTCCCTCTCTCTCTCTCTTTGTAGAGCTAATGTGTTCAGAATAATATTCGATTGCTCCATAAAATTATAACTGTTTGGTCATTATTCAGATGTAATCGAACGCGAATTTCATTAAACAACTTAATGTACTGAATAACGCCATCGAAGTACTTTCATGCCTGAATTCATTATTTACGGCAATTAAAATAATTAAAATATTAGCCAGTATACTAAACGTGAACAGAAAATTATATCACTGGTCAGCGATATCTCGACACCCAGCGTGTACACCTATTAATTAACATTTTACCCGTCGACCCGTATATACCTAAAACCTCCCACAACCGATACCTATGTGAAAAGTATAATTTCCAATCAACAACCCCCACAAATTAACCAGTAAATAACTAACCGGCGTAGAATCAAGACTTGTGTAAAGAGAACGAGTCGAAAGAGTAGGTACAAAAATGAAATAAGCCCAGGTAAAACACGCAGTGTCCGGTTAATTAATTACCTTTACAAGCCTGCAGGACAACGACTAGTGGTCACGTGACAGACAACGTTAATATCGATACATTGACGGAGCTAGAGGGGGCACGTGCATGAAATGGCCAGGAGGTGAGCCACGACGAGCGTCGACGATCCGGGGCGAACGTTGCGCAGGCGGCACTAATGTCCTGTGCTGGACAAACGAGGAAGAGCACGAGGGGGTTGGTGGTAGCGAAAGGGGAAGGTAGCTGGTTACGGCCATAAGGGGTCGTGGGAGGAGGAGGCGCTCGGCGAAAGGGGTATAGGGTGCGGTGGCATAGGAGGGGGGAAGGGGTTCGGTGGGCCGTTATTGTTATCTTAGATTTATAGTCATAACGGATGGTACTACCACGGTAGCCAGCCACCCCGAGCGGTCTTATAATCACCCTCCACCCCCGGGCCAAGCTCGCCCTCGGCCACCCTCGACCACCCCCTCGCGCAGCTCGAGCCCGCAGTTTAAGTGATTTGCGACGTGGTGGAGCCGCCATGCAGATCCTTTTGCTGAACCCGGCGCACCTAACCCACAGCTCGATGCCCGAGAGGGATTAACGGGGTCCAAATTATTATACATTGCACAATAACGCGAAAGTAGTCGGTGGTGGACCGGGGTGACCTGGGGGTGGCGGCCCTACCCCCTCCCACACTTGGGATATACTACCCACGCTATTCTACTCCCATCGCCAACACCACCTTAGGACAACGACGACCGACTAGCTTTCGGCCTCTAACCCCCTCGCCCCCATCTACCCCCATCCACCCCTACCCCGTCTCATTTCGCATATAGAAACATGTGCGGAACCTTGGTTTCTCTTTTTGCAATTAGTTACGATGTTACTACAACGCTCTTTTCCCAATGGGCTAGCTCGATACATTATAAATTGAAAAAGAACTCTTTTCCTTTTCTTTTATTCAGTTTCCCTAAAACAATATCTCGCAAATAAATCCGGGAAATAAATCTGACGAAAATTTTTCGTTTCGTTTAATATTTCGCAGCTTCGTTGACGGGACAACGTCGAGACTGAAGGTGGAAAAGAGGGAAGAAGCTAGGTCTGCGACTGGTAGGACCACGGAGTGAGCTGTTGTGACGAGCACGTAGCCCTGCGGATGGAGGCAATCAAGGAAGCCCACAGTCAGCGGCTTTGCTCAACTTTGGTTGTTACGCTAGAACCTCTGTCTCCTGGTCTCTCGGCCACCCCTAACTCCCTCACCCCTCACTGGCTCTTCGTGCCTTCGTCTCTCCAGCCAAAGTCAGGAATGGGCTGTAAGCGGAAGGAGAAAAGCGGGAACTGCCGTGCTAAGCGATACGATCCCTATACCTCCTACCCCTTGCACACGCCCAACACAAAAGCTTCTAGCTCGCTCTCTAGTCACGGTAGAGAAAATGTCAAGCTCTTGAAAAATTATTAACAGAATAATATCACTGAAGATAAAGCGAATCAAGGATTATTATCATCGTCAGTCTTTTGGCTGGTTGACATTTTTTAGAAATATTTTTATTTTACAATTTTACGTTATTTAGAATTGATATAAACAAACTTGTCGCGAATAATAAATTTAGGGGTAAAATAAAACGGAATCGTTTTTCTTTTCCGACAAAAAAAAAAAAAAAAAAAAAAAAAAGGGATAGTCAAGAAATACCGTATAGCGAGGTAAAAGTATATGGGCACTGAGCGGGATACACACATGTTGAAAAAGGATGGAAGAGGGTTGAAGGAGGATTTAACGGAAGCTGGAACTCCTCTAAAAGCAACCTGCAACGATACGTCATGGTGGTAATGGTGCCATACGTCTCCACGTCTGCACTGATCAACTTCACGCTCCAGGCCTCCGGGCAGCTCGAGACGCTCAGGAGTTAGAGTGAGCAGGAGGTGAAAAGGAAAGGGAGGTTCGACCCTTGCCAGACTCTCTTGTGAAAGAGTCAAGTTTTACCAAAACCCAGAGTGAATGTATTCCCTTTTTTTTCTTCTTCTTCTTCTTCTTTTTCTTTTTCTTCTTTTTCTATTCAACAAAATGATAATAAATGCTCAATTTCTGTTGATCTGCAATTCTTTGCAGAGAAATATATATCGCGATCTAGGGAAACTAGTCGATGCGGGGGTGGTAGATCGGTAAGGATCAACGGGCGTCTCACAATAATAAAAGATTTTGTTCTTCTCGCCGAGAAGTTGATGGAATTCCATAGATCTCTGTCCGCGACGAGACAGAGTCGGTTGGATAAGCAGCCATTTAAATGCAACCGATGTGTCTCGGGGAGCTATTACATCTGATGGACGGTTATTGACGCCCTGGCTTATACCTACCGACCCCCAAGCCAACCCAGCCAAGCCCGACCCAAGCCAGGCGAAGCCAAGCCGACCCCGACGACCCACCACCCACTACCCATCGCCCATACCCTGACTCCCACATCCTGGGGGACTAGCGGGGTTAAGGGGGAACGAGGGGGATTGAGCTCGACGTGCAAGTGAACGAGAAACGCGTCTGCGATACGACGCGGCTTGGCATGGCTTGGCTTGGCTTGGTCTGGTTTGGTTTGGTTTGCCGAGGCAAGGCGCCGCGCCGTGGTACCGACGTCGTGCGTCGGGACGCTGAACGCGTCACACTGCGAATTGCCTGCGAAGTCGTGGCAAAAGTGCTGTTGTTCGATTCGCCCATAGTACCGAGGAGAATACGAACGACCGAATTACAGAATTTACGCGGTTGCATCGTACCGGTATAAGACGGGATAAAATAGCTCGTAGAAAAATCCGGGCCATAGTAACAGAACTTTTGCGGTTTCCGGAACGAATACGCGCCCTCGACCGCAGGATGATAGCAACGGATCGTATTCACCTGCTGTCGCGCACTCGATTTAATTCCTTATCCACACAGGCTATATAGAGGGACCCACCGATGAAGATCGTCGAACACCTTGTTCCACGAGGAAATCAAGATCTCGCGGATAAAGATTTCCACCTCACTTATATACGTGTCAGCGAAAATTGATCCAATTTAGCTCACATCGTGCTCCAATCCTACTCGCCTATACTATACTCACCTTTACCATATGTATAGATATTTATGGACGATATTCTGCGAGTAGTATCTCGTAGAAGAATTGACTAGTTTGAAAATCGGTATAAGAGAGAGAGAAGCGTATACCTACTACACTTCTTTTTAACTAACGTGGAATAACGTATCTCATTGTCTCATTTCTCTTCCTGCACATTTCCAACGGTTTATGTCTGAACAGCGTATAGCAGTTACGAGAAACTTGACGGAGTTGACTTCGGAGCAAAAGGAGATAAACAGAGAGAATCGATGTATACGATTCTGTTTACTTCGATTCAAAGATTTATACCTTGTTATAGACATCATTTCGTCCTTATAGGTTACAGAAAATAAATTCCTAACGAGAAATCGAAGAAACTGTACAGATAAACTGTTCTAAAATATGCCACCCCTACCGTTGATCTATACTACTTATATCTTCTAATTTTTTTTTTTTTTTTTTTTTTTTCTCCCTTTTTTTTCTTTAAATGGTTCAAACTTATTCAGGGATTAACTCTCGTAGTAAAGTACGTCGGTTTGTTAGCTAAAGTCTCATTTTATACGTCGACTCGATGAAGAATTGTTGAAACTAGGTACCAGCAACGATGTACGATTAGTACGGCAAGGGTGTACCCGGGCGATGAGGCGAAGAGGCGTTGGTAAGAGGGTGTAGCCAGGTCGTGATATTATCGGGGCAGAAATATTACTTAGAAAATTGCCGCCATGACTCCATCCAACTCGTTAATTACCGTAAATTACCCATAATTATAAGGACAGTAAAAGTTTTTACTATCGTCAAGGGGCAAACAGCTCGCGAGGGGTTGTGATGCAGAGCCTCAGCGGGCCTCTCTGCTGCTGCTGCGGTACCACCTTCTCTGTTCAGAGCAAAATTCACCGAACTGAAACCTCCGCGAATAGCGAAACGCCATCCACCTCTGCCACCAGCCATGGGTACCCGCCAGCCACCTGGACCACGAATTTAGATATCTAATGAGACGTTTCAAGAAATTCACCGAGAACTTACTCGCTTGATCAAATTTACTTTGGGTACTAAAGCCTGCGTAAAACTGCTGCACGAGGAGAAACTGGGACTCGACATTTATCGCACTTCTTCATCTGATCAGCCGAGTCATTATTATTATTATTATTATTATTATTATTCCCCGTTTCGGAGGGAAGTGACTGACACGAGATATACGAGCTTAATTAATCATCTCTAATTACATGGCATGCACATGTATGTATGCGCGAATGCGAATTTCACGATTATTCATTTTGCAATTCTACATCAAGATCGACAATTTATGTCTTTTATTTATTGACTAATCAATTAGTATAGGAATTAGAACGCGGCTTAGATTCTCAGCGTTAGTTTGCCTCGAGCACTTAAACTCTGACGGTGTAACGTCGCTGGTATACCGAGGCCGAACAACCATGGGCATATATAAGTCCATCAGTCAATCTGACTATTATACAATACTCATTCGGACTTGACAGCCGGATGAATGTGCTCACAAGCCACCTGTTGCTCACTCGCACACTTTCTCTCCCTGAAAACTTTAGACTCTGAAAATATTTTATAATTAACTAAAATTTTACGGTTTCACTCCACTCTCTCGTCTATATACTTGCTGATATATAATTTACATTCGTTGTAGTAGAGACGAGAGTCTATTATTGTCACATTTTCCTTTTTTTTTTTTTTGGGGGGGGAACAGACGATCACATTTCCCGGCAATGTGAAACTGTTAATTAAAATCTTGATGCGACTAGTCGTAAAAAAAAAACGAAATTAGCGACATCTTGATCTTTTGATTTTCAAATTTATCAACTCGTTTATAAATGGGTATAAATTAATAAATTAATGTTGGCAGATTCTAGATAACGTAATTTGATGCAGATAGTGAAAAAATAAAAAATAAAAATGATGGAGATTAACGTTTATATAGTTTAGAATTTAATTTCAAGCAATTTTCAGAGGCTAGCGTTACTCGGCTATCGAACAACGCAATGCCTGCAATGATTTTGTAATGAATGCGATGGCAGTTGCAGAGGCACGTCACCGCATCGAAGCGGTATATATCATGCGAATACAACGAATATATCATTCATAATTTGTTCAGAATAGTTGATTTGTAGCCAACGATGTGCAACGAACCTCACTTTCTATCTTCCTCTCTTTCCTTCCTTCCCTCCTCTTCATCCCCTATATTCTATCTCTGTTTATCTCATTCGATTTCTATATCACTCTCCAACTCTCTCTCGCCCACATCACACGCCACTCTATTCCTCCCGTAGCGTAGATTGAAATTAATACCCAATAATGCTTGTAAATCATTAGGGAAATGCTCGAACCGTGTTAAAATCGCGTGCTCATCCACTGATAACGCTAGAGTCGAAATATTCGCATTACTAATGGCTCAGGAACTTTAAAAGGGATGATTACTACTAAATAAAACTAATCGATTTTTCATTTTACATATATATATATTAGGGTGGGCCAAAAAAAACTTTTAATTTTTTTTTCTTTAGTTACCATGAAAATATTGCTCAAGATGATGAAAAAAAAGTCCTCTGAAAATTTGAGCTCTTAATATCAATATTAAGAGGTGCCGGATCGCGATTTTTGATTTCCCATTTAAATAACACAGGAAATTTTTTTTTTTTTATTTGGAATTTTATTCCGTTCCAACGAATCATCGTGTTATAAAAATCAATACATATTCTTGTAGGAAATTAAACGATCTCCAAAAAAGGTCTGATGTGATTTTTCGCTAAGTCGAAAAAAAAGTCGTCATATACCGTTTGAGGTTGAACTTTAACCTTGAATAACTTTGAAACGAGTGAACTTAGCGAAAAATTACATCAGACCTTTTTTGGAGATCGTTTAATTTCCTACAAGAATATGTATTGATTTTTATAACACGATGATTCGTTGGAACGGAATAAAATTCCAAATAAAAAAAAAAAAATTTCCTGTGTTATTTAAATGGGAAATCAAAAATCGCGATTAGGCACCTCTTAATATTGATATTAAGAGCTCAAATTTTCAGAGGACTTTTTTTTCATCATCTTGAGCAATATTTTCATGGTAACTAAAGAAAAAAAAATTAAAAGTTTTTTTTGGCCCACCCTAATATATATATATATATATATATATGTATAAAATATTTAGATTTTCGCTATAACTATACTTACATATAATTATATATTCTCCAGAATAACTTCTGTATATATTTTATTTACATTATATTTTTAATTTTTTCATCGATATCGTTATTGGAAGTTGATAATAATCGATCATTTTCCTAATCGGATTCGAAGCAATGGAGAACTGCGACGAAATTGAACTGAATTATGAAAGCCGTTAGGGCCCGGCGAACGTCCACCGCTATAATTCGAACTTTTGGTGCCCATTCTGGGCTAGATAAGATCGGCAGTATTTGGCTGAGTGTAATCTCATACTTCCTAATAGCGGGCCGGGGTTGCCGGTATAGCTTAGTTAGCTGTATTACCTACACCCATTGCAGAAGTGATTCTAAGCCAATAGCAAACACAAGTAAATCAAGATTGTTGGTGATTTGTAGTTGCGGGGTTCGCCTGAGTTTCATTGTTCAGATACGGCTTGTATCCCTGGTTCCTTTGGTCCTTGATCCTTGGCTATCGCTTATTTGGATAAAGACGCTTTAACCCGTTTTACCCGTTACCAGTTAGCCGACAGTGTCGTCGTTTGCAAAGAGGATCAAGTTACACTAGTAAGTAGGTACACCCGCATCTACATACCATTTAATAATATTTCCTTATGGACTGTACTATAACGAATGAAGGATCCTTCTTTTTTTTTTTTTTTCGTTTTAATTTTGATACGAAATTATAAAAAAATAAAAATAAATTAAGGTGCCTAAACTTTTGCCAATGTATGTATATATGAAACAAATGATATTCGAAATTACTGAACAGGGAAAAATATTGGTAAAATGTTTGAAACAGTGATAGCCGAGTATTCGAATTTATTCGTAGCATCCGCAATAACTTTCCGCTATAAAAGCCATCAACAAATCAAATTTTGACGTGATTCACTGGCGAGTATAAATACCGATGGTAGCAAACGGGCTAACGGCGTAGAGACGGCGCTGACATCGACAGACATGTGTTTTGTCTCGGTTCGTGGCCATTTATTGTTTGATGTTTCAAACAAACAACAACAAGTTTACTTTGCCCAAGTCCATTACTACCGCAAACCTCACAGTTCTTCCGGTCCATTTCAAATCAACCATTTTATACCCCTTTTAGAATAATTCGCGATCTTCTCTATATAGGTCGAATAACTTTTATAATTTCTTCTATATTGAGATTTAGAATTCCGAGTGCCTATATATGAAGATGAAATTTTTTCCATCGAAACAGTTTCGTGGAACAAGTAGTTTCTTATCTTGAAATAGGTGTAGGTACTTTCATACTTTCAGTGAAAGATGAAACAGGTTGACAGCTCGGCGTAGCGTTGCAGCATCGTAGTATTTTAATTCGCAGAAAAGAAACGAGCTACGTAGCTGGTGCTCCGCTCGCCTTGCTATTGCTTATTAGACCCGCGGGTGAATTTGTAATTCGAAATGGAAGAAAGAAAAGATCTTAAGGAGTCTGGAGTATGAAAGAATATTGCTACTGCACGGTCTTCTTTGCCAAATAATGAGAAGACCGCAACTCTCGACTCTCTTACTTCTTCTATATTTCTCTCTATTTCTCTCTTATTATCTCTATCGCAACTTTTCGCTTTTAGAAAAACAAAAATATATCCAATGTTAAGCTAAGAATTATGATCATTGAAAGACGTTTTCTAATCACATTCCAGGTCTGAAAGTTTTTCCCGCATTTTCTTATATATACCGTTGTGAAAAAAAAAAAAAAAAAATGAAATAAAAATAAAAATAAAATAGGAAATCCGTTTCTGCGACCGCGGGACTCGCATAACGGAGTTACGTAGTCTAAAGGCTAAATTTCTGATTCCCCAACTCGGATGTTTACGATGAACCCGTGACGGAATCACAAATGTAGCCGCCATTTCTGTTCGCAGTTACGATTACAACGTCACATACAGGGTATAAGATACAGCGCAACACTTTCCGAGACGCGGGGATTCAGGGGCTGGTGTGTGTAGGCGGTAGAGGGTGGCGTTACCACGTGGCGGGCTCACGGAATGTTCGGATTATCACAGCGTCGTCGTCGGGTGTTTGGTGGGGTTCTCTCAGTCCGGGGGTGCCGAAGAGATAAGAACACGGCTCGCGTCACGTCCCGGTTTGAGTGTGATGGCCCTCTCCCCTTGCCCCTTTCCGCTTTCCACCTTCCGCTTTCCTTCTTCCTCTTTCCCTTTTCCTCATTCCGCTTTTCTCCTTCACACGCAATATACTATACCTACATGTTAGGTCGGATCGAGGCCTGGGGTCGGGGTTAAGGTAGAGACGATGTTGGTGGTCCCCGTGTTTCTGTCGAGAGCGCCTTTACCCTCGCCAACGCACCCTTACCCCCCGAGATCTAGCTCGTCGGGCCCTATTCCCTATTCCCTATTCCCTATTCCGTATTCCCTATTCCCAATTGCTGGCCGACTCTAACTGGGACGCGGGTGTATCCGTGGCAATTGAGCCGCTAGTTAACGACTATAAATACTCATAGTATAGGACATCGGGACGAAATTGCACGCTTTCAGCTTGCCGCCCGAATTACGGGTAACGTTATGTTTCGTAATCGGATCGGTACCAAAACCCAGACCGTTTCTAAGCCTGTCTCTATAATGATCTTTGGCTAATCGTGAATTAAAGTATTTTTTTTTTTTTTTTTTTTCTTTTCTTCTTTCTTTTAACCCCGAATTGATATAGAGGGAGCTTTTTTCTTATTCTTCTCCTTCTTCTTCTTTGTATGGAAAAAAAGGAAAACGGAGAGCCATTGTAAGCGAATTATACTAATTTTCGTCGCAACTCTCGTTGACTTTGGAATTTTGAACGTCGGGCTTACCGTAATCCGTCGAGAAATGTTGGGCAGGGTAACAATTGACGACCAAAAGTTAACTACATTACTCGGTATCGTTCGAGAAGGCGGCCGTGGAAGCGAAAGGGTTATGGGAGTCAAGATAGCGAGCCAACGCCAACATGGTTGCGGAGTTGAGTGGGAGACTCGGAGGGCAATGGGGGCTGGGGGCTGGGGGCTGGGGGACTGGGGGACTGGGGGTAAAGGCATGAGGGGTGAAACGGGTGAACCGGGTGAAACTGGGTGGGGAAAGCAATCAGAACTTGGGCCATTGCTAGATATTACGGAGACGTGAGAGATGTCTCCTCAATCATATTAATTGTCGAGATAACCGTCGCTTCAGCGGCAATGCTATTCCACCGCCCCTACGTTGCAAGTTGGAAAGCACGTTGATATCCAGTTATATATTTTCCTCAGAAATCTCACGTTACCTAACCAATCCAACCGGCGTAACTGGCGTCAGTTAAATCTACGAGATGTGTTTCAATTATAAGCTTTGCAACCTAGTTATTAGAGTCCTCGACGTCGTCGTAGTCGTCGTCCTCGTTTTCTTCGTATCTATATATAAGATAGCACCGATTTGTATTTCTTTTTTATTTCGTTCTCTTATTCCCCCTACATTCACCCTCTATTCCTTGTTCGTATAGTGAAATCAAACTTTTGCATTTCTTCGCGAAACCTCCGGTCTCCGCGCTTTTATGTGTAGACAGAATTTCATTTTGCATATTCTGAGAAAATACTGAGTCAGCCTTGCGAGGATCAAGCCAGATATTGGATGCTTGTAGATATTGTTTCTGATGCAAGCCGATAACGAGCACACACTCCTCGTTCGTTTCGCTCGATATCACTCGCCTGCGCTGACTTCCTTTTCCTATCGTCTAAGTACCCTCATCTTGACAGACACATGATCGTATCAGAAAATTCTAAACTCTATCGTTTTGTACTATTTTTTACAACAAAAAAAAAGAAAATGTATATGAAATGATATATGTGGCTAAATATGTCTTGTTCAAGATTTTTATGACCGGAATATGTATATATTTCTTCTTTTAAGAAACCTCTGTACAATAGGGGTGTGTGAATTTTTTTGAAGGAAGAGCTCTAACCGCGAGTCACGAAATCGTCGTCAGCAGCAAAGCGTGACCTCGGTGTAGAAACGAGAATGAAAATTTAATTGCGTTAGCAGCTCCCGGTATTAGTAGCAGCTATGACATTAGCAAGTCGTGATACTTTCGGCGTTAGCCCTAACCGCGCGAGCACGTTATAACCTGGTAGTGTAAAGTGTAAAGTGTAAAGTGTAAAGTGTAAAGTATAAAGTAAGCGTATACCTACACACATCCTTATGACAGGGTAAATGCCTCTACGTGCTCGCGACAGCAACTCAGCGTATATAAAACACGCTGACCGACTCGGACCACCACCGCGGCCTCCGGACGGATGAGTTTGCCCCGAAGTGCAGATTCAGCTGGGAGAGGCGGCATAATCTTATATCAACAAAAGAGGCACTTGCCGTTACTCATATTACGCAATACGTAAGTATACATACGTTGCTGAGCGTTGCTTTTAATACAAAGCTCCTGCAGATTATTCCGCAAAAAGAACAAAAAAAAAAAAAAGAAACAGAAACAAAAAGGAACAAAAAAAAAGGGAGCTTTCGAGAGAATGTTATAAATTTGTTTGTTCCATTTTTTTGTTAAAAATTTTCTTTTTAATTAACGTGGAAAAAGTACACACATGCGCTCGTTTTTACGACACAAAAGTGAGTTTCGTTTCGATATCAGCAGTGTCAGGAATACGAGCGTATTGATTTCTAATGCGGTTTCAGATACGGTAGAGTAAGCCTGAATAAATAGATGACCAAAACCGGGAAATAACGAGGACAATATTCTGGTCATTTACGTTACGGGTCGAAAATACGCCCGTTTTATTGCGTCGATCAGGATAATCAGCGACAATCAAGTTTCACGGTAGTGATTGGAGTCTGATGCCAGATACACCTGCATATGCATGACGTAATCTGCCACACTCCCACCACTGCGATCATATGTACCTACTGTATATGATATTTCTCTTTGCCCGGCTTCATGCCTCGCCAATAATAAGCCAACCTATCTAAATCCTCCGCCAATCATCATATCGTATCTGTCATTATTCCTCGTTCCTTGTATTAACCATCGAATACTATATGTCAGAGTTCCGAGAGTCGATGTGAGCCTAAAAGGCTTAGAAGCAATCAGAGCCTTCGCTTAGATGTCAAAATCTAAATTCGATGACGAGACCCATCAGGATTTGTACTACTAGATCGATTATGGAATTTTAATAGATGTATAATACAGTTAGTAGCAGTGATGATTCATTATTGCTATTTCGATTATTATCGAAGTCAGATAATGAATGATTTTTCTTATTTTTATTTTCTCCAATTGACCGTTGAGCTCGATTATTTCCTTGACTATAATGTGTGCAGCAGTCTATACAGTTATTATTCGCGGCGGTATATTGTCGTTTGAATACAGTGCGAATTGAGTTTTTCATTAGTACTAAAATTATTGAAATTACACTCTCAAAAGAGCAATTTGGTTTGAATTCAATGGGAACATTTATGTCCAATGATTTGTTATCCGTCCAAATAATTTTGCCAACGATAAAAGAATAATATAAATAAACTAACAAAGAGCAAATCAATAAATTGTGCATCGAATCCTCCTGCAGCAACCACGCGTTGTTATATATACCCCTGCCCTGCAGGCATTTTACTACCCTGTTTTATATTTCGAATCTGAATAAATAACTCCCGTGTAGGTACCTATACAATCGGAAACACAATAAATTAATACTTCCCCAGTAAGTATGCAATTGAGCTTAAAATAAACTGTAACGCCTCGTGCGCCCACGTTTTTATACGATACATATATATATAGAAATAGATAATGTCCGCGATACGAAATAATCGCGATATCAAAGGAAAATTTAAACGAATGAACAAATAAATTAAATTTTATAAATATTTATCATTACTGTAATTTTCGTATAGAATTAAAATCATCTGAAAGATATGTCTTATATCAAATGATAAATAATGATTTTTCATATCAGATGACCTCCGTATAAATAAGCAAGAGCGTGTACCTACTATAATAATTTCGAAATAATTATAGCGACAAATGTTGCAGAATATTTCTACAGAATATCTAATTTCACATTGTGCATCCGGCGCGGTGCGATGCAGCCAAGGCAGTCGTGTCCTCGAATTGCTTACCAATTCATACGTTCTGGTCCGTGGCACGTGCATATGTGTACAAACGCGCACTGGCCATTAACGTAACCTATTGCCTAATACAAGGTACTAATTCTACCACCTAGATTGCGACGAATAAATATTTCAGAAGACGTTCCCTCATCCGAAATTAAAACCGTACACAGAAAAAAAGGTCAACTTGAGCCAAGAAAATTATTGTTGATTCAAGATAATTTTTGCGGTCCAAAAATGAAGACCAAAATTTTCTCGGATCAAATCAAAATTTTTCTCGAACCAAGAAAATTTGGACCGCAAAATTATCTTGAAAATAAGTCAACCTTTCTTTCTGTGTTGATGTATATGTGGTATTCCACGTGAACCGGACCAGTTTTTGGCCTGAGGTCATTGAATTTGACGCCAATGCAGATTCAGATTCCTTGTTACTACATGAGATGCCCCCAACAGTTACAGAGCTTGAAAATAATTGGTTCAATTTATATCGCTGTCATAATTATGCCAAAAATTTAATTACCACATTTTCAACTCCACTTATCTCAGCCATGCATGAACAAAATCCTAACTTCCCATAGTGCATTCTACGCGCATAAATGAGCTCCTTTGAAATATGTAGCACTTTAATTATTTTTGGAATTCTTGAACATGTAAAACTGAAAATATGCGATTTCTTTGTTCTTCTACCGAAGGGTCACACCAATTGCCCTGAAATTTTCACCGAAATTACTTCGAGGTGGCACTAAGAAGTGATCAAAATTTCAGCCTCCCGTTTTTCTTCTTTTTTTTTTTCAAAAAATCGGCGAAGCATGTAAAACTTGGAAAATATGTGTTTTTATTTTTTTTCTACTTGAAGGGTCACACGGATTTCCTTGAAATTTTCACCGAAATTACTTCAAAGTGTCACAAAGAAGTGATAAAATTTCCAGTCTCCCGTTTTTTACTTTTTTTTTTTTTTTGTCAAAAACCGGTCCGGTTCACGTGGAATACCCCATATGTAGGTGTGAATGAATAGAGAGACTTAAAACGATGGTTAAATATGTTACGACTGATCCCAAATATCCGGCATAATTCAACCCTGCGCATGTATGAAAGTTAAGAAATTGGAGTCACCAATTTTCGCAAAATGTGTTATACCACCATAGCCAGGCTCTTTCGAGCCGCGGTAATTTGGCGGGCATTACGAGCCAAAGTGGAATAAGTGGCGTCATTATAAATGCATGACGAGCTGCTGCCTCCAAGGATAATGCGTGACGGATGAAGCTAGCCGACCGTCTCTCCCCTATACGGGCTCACGCATTCATCGCTTTAAGGATCACCGCTAACATGCCTCTAGCGCTACCACTTCCGACGATGTTATAGGTATAGATTATGGTTAACGATAAGTTGCCTCCTCGCGAAACATATTTGCTACTCTCTAAAACCTTACGTTCGATTTCTATATCCATATATAGATATATATGGTAATAATTTTCTCGTTTTTTTTTTTTTTTTTCCACCTGTTTTTCTCATTTTTCATTTTTATTTCTTTTTCTTTTCCTTTTTACAATTCAACTCGTGTTCATTCATATACATCGTCTCAGATCTTTTATCGGTTCATATATACTGCCATACGAGTCGTTGCAATAATTCCTGCAATACCACCGAATCATTCTTTGATACAATAAATAATAAAAACTTTAGATTCAAACAAACCGAAGAGTTCCCACTAAAAAAAAATATAAAAAAAAATCAAACATACTCTAATCATGCCCACATCATTGTCTCTATACATCCTAAATCGCAGAAACTGTGTAATTCACAAGCTATAGACTCAGCGTGCGGGGCTCGTCTGACTATATCGGGGCGCTACTACTCCTCGTTCGACATCGAAGCGCCGCACACTACTCTTCGTTTTAACGCAGTGGAAAGAACTTTATTGTCAGACACGTCCGATCGTACGGCGAGCTGTATCACGTGTAATGGATTTAATATTTCTTTTCTAATTAACGCTAATGCTTATATGAGGTATTGAAATTTTTACTATCGATTTGTATACTACCTACTGACGAGTGTCTGCGAGGTCCGGTGGTCAAAAGGCATAAGGGAATAAGGGTTTGAGAAAAGCATACATTATGCAACGTAGCTAGCAGGACCAATAAAAAGTTGAAGTAGTGGCCGAAAGTAGCGGCGTGGTTTCCGTACGGCAGAGAGACCCGGATGTTATTGGCAGGAAAGCGAAGCCATTAGTCGCAATGATGGATGCCTGACAGGCGCGGCGGCGTCCCACCCCGACGGCAGTTATAGTAAGTAATGGCTTCACTCTGTGCTCTGAGAAAGCCTCCCCGTAATAACAACAAATCTTGCCTATATTAATTCCCTGACGGACATAACTCTCGGTATATGGACGCTAACTCAGGAAAAATTGCGCGATGAAAACGTCGCGGTAACAAAATACGAGCCAAGTATTAGGCTAGGTCGGCAAGCTCCTCGCGCATCTCACCCGAAAACAAGAAGAATAAGAAGAAAAAAAAAAAAAAAAAGAAAAAAAAAAAGAAAAGAATACGTCAAAAACTGAAACAAACACAACAATAATAAAATTTCGAGTAAAAAGATTCTCAATTTTCGTTTTTTTTTTTTTTTTTTTTTTTTTTTCTCTCTACGAGTCGAAAAATTTGGACTTTATTCATCGACCCCCTAAACTTTACCCTGATGCTTTTAATGGACGCAAGGGCTATTCAATTACTTTACCCTCGAATGATTGAGGCTCGCGTGCCTGAGGAAGCTATACCCACGCTAGTTCTCGCATCATTGTGTCTCGATATATATTATATAATATATCTTAAGAGGAATTTTTGGAAATTGGTTAACGATCGATTGATAGAAAGCTCCTAGCGCCTTGATGCTATTTCTTTCCTCGATTAACAAGTTTCAAAGAAACGTATATATTTTTTTTTCGCTTTATTAAACCCCCGTGCATGGATCGTATAATCGGCGGCAAGTCGTTTGTCTCCTTTCTTTTCTTGCGCCTCATATACTAACCCTTAAAAGCTTTCGCCTACGCCTTATATAAGGGGCGTAAATCTAAGTCGTATACGGTAAAAGTATATAGTATATTGTAACGTGGCAGATTTGATATTTAATATTTTATTTATTATCTGCCACTGGACCGCGCCTCCACTCGCAAACGTGAGCGACCATGCTGCTGCCGTACCGAAATTCTTCACCGAGGCGCAAGTCCAACCTATATCTTTTAAGATCCGTGTCTGCCTTAAGTTTTTTTTTGTGAAAAGCAGGAATCTCGCCACCTAGGACGACGTGGGATCTCTGCACCTCCGTTCGTCGCCGGATCATCTGGGGGATGTCCTGGAAGCCGCGGCATTAGTACCCGTGCCTATGCATCCGTCAACGCAGCCTGGTCACCTGCCGGCCGGGAGAGGGCTGTACCTCCCAGCCTGTTATCGTCGCTACCCCCCACCTCCCGGCCCGAAATTTGAAAATGTTCAACGCTATGGTGCGGAGAACATGTCGCGTGTGGAAAGGCTTCCCCCACCAAATTTCGATCTCCGAGCGAGACATGCGAGGATCACTCCGTTGCCGACCAGCCTTGTGGACACGTCGAGTTACCTTACCTTATCTTACCGTTACGTTATCTTTATCTTTTCTGTTTTTGGGGGTTTCTTTTCTTTATCTGTTCTTGTTCTTATTGGGGTTTTATTTAGTTTTTCTTTCTGGGGTTTTTCATAGTTTTCTTTTGTGCTTTTCTTTTTATTTTTTTGAGTGTGTGCTACCTTTTGACGCCGCCTGGGCTGCGACCCGAGTAAAGGTAGGCTCTTCTCTGTGGATCTCGACCGTCCGTCCGCAAACCTTTGCCTCTGTGCTGCCTAACGGCTATTTTGAATTCGCTACTGACGGGCTGTCGTGATCGCTAGTATTCTTTCTAGGCTAACTAGAATAATTACGTCTACGTTATATCTTTTCTGGACTTGCGCTGCTCGGGAAGAATCCCTTGCCGTCTCGCATACGTTACCTAGAACTTTCCTTTTTTTTTGCGTGCGTTAATTGGCGTTTAACTATTATCTAGCGTTCTTTTTTTTTCCCTTGCGTGCATGCGTATGTTAAGTTAACTTTAAATATTATTTAGCGTCATTTTCTTTATTATCTTTCGTTACCTTCAATATCTTTTCATTCTCTTTTTTTTTGTGTATTATTTAATTATCTTTTGCGGCTTAACCGCCTAATTGTGTTGCGACGCCGGAATATAATTCCGCCGCTACTTTTTTTTGAATTGTATTATTCTGCCGTCATGTGAAACCTTTTGTTATTTATTTCTTAATTATTTTTGTATCGCTGCTTTTGATTTTTGAAATTATAGTTCGTTACCGTCTACCTATCTCTGCGCAAAGTGTGTTATTTCTACGCCCCCACGTTCCCCTCTCCGTCTATCTAGTCGGTTATCGTCTCGTTTCTGAATTTAGTTGTTGCTTACTGCGTTTTGTTTTGCTAACTCTATCTGGCACATCCGTGTGCCTGGCGCCCAACACTATCTTGTAGCTTTCGTTTCGTTTTTCTATCGTACCGTGTTTTGAGTGAGAATACGTTGGGACTTTTTTGAGCGGGATTTATTTTTCTATTTATTTCCTCCGGGTAGGAAAATTGCTCGTTACAAATTGGCGCCCAACGTGGGGCCCTGAGATAACACACTTGGAGGATTTTTCGTTGCATAGCTCGTTCTTTTCGTTTCGTATTGCTGTAGTTTGAATAACTGCACTACGGAGCATTTGAGCTGAGCTAGAGCGACGTTGAGAACCCCTGCATAACGCGATCGCCTTCGACGCACGGAGCGTCGCTGTTATTGTTTACCTGGTCGCGCTGAGTTCGAAGCTCAGGCTCAAAGTCTATTTCGAATTCGCAACGACTCATTGCCGTACCTGTGCCGTATCGTTGTGTGAGTGCGAGAGTGTGTAAGTTGTGTAGTTGACAGCTGTCTATACTCGCCATGGACGTAGCGACGAGACCATATGATCTCGCCTGGCTCCTAGGCTTGAGTATAGATCAGCTGATTGCGCAGCTTAACCACTATTCGTCTGAGGTAGTCGACGACGTACTCTCTTCCTTGCAATTGAGTACCCAGGGTGATTTGCCTACACGTTGCATGCGTCTGGTGCATTATCATATGCACTGTCGCGGCAATGTCATCCCCTGGAGAACGGAATATGAGCAATCGATCGTTCCCCCCGCACAGTCGCGAGTAGAACAGGATGTTCCGTTAGATTTGAGCGTGCGTGCTAATGTTGACGACCAACCGCCGATCTGCGAGCGAGAACACCCGGTAGCCGCCGATTGCGAAGACTTCCTGACGACTGAAGCCGTAGAGCCCGAGATCTTAGTATCTTCGAGGGTAGCTCTGTCGTTCGGGAGTCCTAGCATCGCAGTGCCACCGGTAGTGTCTTACCTACCGTCAACAGCACCTACCACCACGAGACCGATCACCGTGATCGCGTCAATCCGCCGCTCTTATGCTCCTGTTCCGAGCATGGCAGTACCACAAACCGTCAGGTGCGCTGGAACGCCATATGACTCGCTGCCGTACCGAAATCCGTTTTTACCGTACGTTTCCCGTTTAGCGTTAGATTTCCCGACTCAAATGCGAGTTTCTGAAGCTGACGGTCAAATAAGATCCTCTACCCCATCTGAGATACCGTTGGACCCGGAGTCTGATGAATCGTGCGTCATTGGTGAACTGGCACCGCGCAACACTGCCGAGATGGATCTCGAATGCAGCAAGATTTGCGCGGAAAGCCAAGCCTCACCAGCCGAGGCACAGACTACCGTAACTACTTGCGTAGATTTGGTCCCGGGGGTCGTGATCCGTCCAAAAGCTCAGGATAACCCTACAAAAAGGGAACAGGGGTCCGCTAAACCTGCCGTACCGAATACCTTACCTTTTGTGATGTCAAAGCGTAGCAAAGAGTCCCTAAAACGCAATTTCGTAGACGACGATCGCCCGAAAGTGCTGGGAGAGGCTCTACACCGTAGTTACCTCCGGAATCTGGGTGTGGGTCCGGTTCCGTTAGGCGGAAGATCCGCAGAGAGTTACCGGTGGAGGTGTGAGTCTTCTGATTCCACTGAGCTCGCTTTTTCGACCTTGGTTCCACCTCACATGCGATATCCAGTTCGCTCGCCTCCTGCCGTCTGTTCGGCTCATGCCATGAAGATGTTGCCTAGGAGGTCGCTAGTCAGCTGCTGGAATTGTAGAGAGCCAGGTCATACCTATTCGGAGTGTGCCGTCCCGCGGAAACGCTTCTGTTTTCGCTGTGGAAGCCCCGGTGTGACGATTTCGAACTGTGAAAACTGTTCGAAGTCTCCGCCAGGAAGCGCGATCGAGAAGCAGCGGTTGCTGGTCCATCTTGCTTCTCTCGTGGATACCTTACGTCGAGAATCGGTTAGCGCGCGTCGCTATAGATTCCCCGCACCGCGGAGTAGGTCGAGATTAACTCCTTACCCCGCTTAGCGGCAGATTCGTGTGATTCGGATGGTTTTTTTTTTTATGCCTTCCTGCATTTTTTTTCCGCCGAATCCGATCTGTTACCGAAAACTCCGTTTTAGTGTGAATATCTTGCCGTCTCGTACCGTCTGATGCTACCTGAGTTCGTTTATTCCTCAACTTTCCGTCGAAAAGGCGTTGAGTCTGGTCGGTCGGAAATATTTTCGCACCGTAATTACCAGCTCCGTTAGAGTCGCGTCTTAGACGGAAAAGTCGTTGTTTGCGAAGCTTTGTGCAGTCTTTTCTGAGACACTCGGTAGCGATACGTTTTCTTACCGTACCGCCCCAGCAGCGCGTGAAGAATATAGCCCGATAGCCCGTCCCCTAGCGTTCAAGCCGTTAGTATTTTAGAAAAATCGCGCATAGGATGGTGTAGTCGACGGTCTGCGGAAGCTTTGCGGCGCTCCTTCTGAGCCCCGCACGTTCCGTTTGTGAGGGGGGTGTTGTAACGTGGCAGATTTGATATTTAATATTTTATTTATTATCTGCCACTGGACCGCGCCTCCACTCGCAAACGTGAGCGACCATGCTGCTGCCGTACCGAAATTCTTCACCGAGGCGCAAGTCCAACCTATATCTTTTAAGATCCGTGTCTGCCTTAAGTTTTTTTTTGTGAAAAGCAGGAATCTCGCCACCTAGGACGACGTGGGATCTCTGCACCTCCGTTCGTCGCCGGATCATCTGGGGGATGTCCTGGAAGCCGCGGCATTAGTACCCGTGCCTATGCATCCGTCAACGCAGCCTGGTCACCTGCCGGCCGGGAGAGGGCTGTACCTCCCAGCCTGTTATCGTCGCTACCCCCCACCTCCCGGCCCGAAATTTGAAAATGTTCAACGCTATGGTGCGGAGAACATGTCGCGTGTGGAAAGGCTTCCCCCACCAAATTTCGATCTCCGAGCGAGACATGCGAGGATCACTCCGTTGCCGACCAGCCTTGTGGACACGTCGAGTTACCTTACCTTATCTTACCGTTACGTTATCTTTATCTTTTCTGTTTTTGGGGGTTTCTTTTCTTTATCTGTTCTTGTTCTTATTGGGGTTTTATTTAGTTTTTCTTTCTGGGGTTTTTCATAGTTTTCTTTTGTGCTTTTCTTTTTATTTTTTTGAGTGTGTGCTACCTTTTGACGCCGCCTGGGCTGCGACCCGAGTAAAGGTAGGCTCTTCTCTGTGGATCTCGACCGTCCGTCCGCAAACCTTTGCCTCTGTGCTGCCTAACGGCTATTTTGAATTCGCTACTGACGGGCTGTCGTGATCGCTAGTATTCTTTCTAGGCTAACTAGAATAATTACGTCTACGTTATATCTTTTCTGGACTTGCGCTGCTCGGGAAGAATCCCTTGCCGTCTCGCATACGTTACCTAGAACTTTCCTTTTTTTTTGCGTGCGTTAATTGGCGTTTAACTATTATCTAGCGTTCTTTTTTTTTCCCTTGCGTGCATGCGTATGTTAAGTTAACTTTAAATATTATTTAGCGTCATTTTCTTTATTATCTTTCGTTACCTTCAATATCTTTTCATTCTCTTTTTTTTTGTGTATTATTTAATTATCTTTTGCGGCTTAACCGCCTAATTGTGTTGCGACGCCGGAATATAATTCCGCCGCTACTTTTTTTTGAATTGTATTATTCTGCCGTCATGTGAAACCTTTTGTTATTTATTTCTTAATTATTTTTGTATCGCTGCTTTTGATTTTTGAAATTATAGTTCGTTACCGTCTACCTATCTCTGCGCAAAGTGTGTTATTTCTACGCCCCCACGTTCCCCTCTCCGTCTATCTAGTCGGTTATCGTCTCGTTTCTGAATTTAGTTGTTGCTTACTGCGTTTTGTTTTGCTAACTCTATCTGGCACATCCGTGTGCCTGGCGCCCAACCCTATCTTGTAGCTTTCGTTTCGTTTTTCTATCGTACCGTGTTTTGAGTGAGAATACGTTGGGACTTTTTTGAGCGGGATTTATTTTTCTATTTATTTCCTCCGGGTAGGAAAATTGCTCGTTACAATATGTATAAAGTAAATAAAAAAAAACTAAAGAGAAATATAATAAATTCCTATAGGTTTAACTCGAGGACGTACTACATAAAAAAAAAAAACATCGTGTAATTTATATCAGATCGCTAAGGATTCCTTGCGCACCTTTGATCACAGGGAATATTCATCTGTGTATATTTTACTGGAGCTAGTTAGCCTAGCCCCCCCCCCCCCCCTGCCCCCCCCCCCCCCCCTGCCCCCTGCAAGCCAATTATTATTAGAATAATCTGTGCAGAGCCTGCTGGGACTGTTTAAATTACGTTCAGTATAGGTAGAAGCATCATTGGACCGACTATACCCCTAAATCATTGATTGTTGCATTATCTGTTATTGGCAATGCAATTAACCGTTTAGCAAAACAACATGCGTGCAGTAGCATTTAGGGGGTGGATAGGAACACAGAACGCTGCAGGGCCGCGCGTTATATAAAGGCCGCTCAGCGGAGCCGCCGCCGAGCCTATCTGCAACGGAATTGATTTGTTGTACATGAGCGCGGGTGCAGGATTAAACACACTGCAAATACCGCGTAGACACAAGCGACGCTTTAATACAGAGCTATGTTATTCCATGTATATAATCAGGCGCAATTACAATCACGTTGATGATAATAATAATAATAATAATAATAATAATAATAATCATCATAATCATCATAATCATCATCTCAAATATGGATATACTATAGTACTCCGATTATTATATTATACCTGCACTGTATAATTTTTATTTTATTTTATTTTTTTTTTTTTTTTCCGTGTTCAAATTGAAGAAAGTTGTCTAATTAATTTATAAAAGCTTTAATAAGTATCTATAGTATTAGCAATCTAGCTGGATGGAGGCGTATTAGCGATAGTTAATAAAAGTAAAAGCTTGTTCCTGCAGCGGTCCCGCGGTATTATAACGTAATAATAATATCTTAAGGTCAATAAGATGCCGCGTCTAATTGAACGTTAGCGCAGTATTAGAGCAATTATCCTTCTTACAAACGCGTATTAAAATTCACATGAAAGACTAAACGACATTAAAGTAATATCCGCTTTTCTGCAGTGCAGTATCCTATAATAAAAGATTATGTTAATTCAAAAAATTGTCTTTTCTATACCGGTATACAACTATATATACTAATTGTCTTTCTCAGTTTCAAGTCTATGTGACATATTAATTATATATATATCCATACATTATTTCATATTATATTTTAATGAAAAACTAATTCTCGCAACTATTATTAAAGGTATGTGATCGAAAAATTAATATTTAAGTAACTCTCGTGGTGCAGGTAGGTACTGCATTCAGCGATATATCAGAAATAAAAATCTAGAAAGTTTTTAAAATTTGCACATTTTTACTGTTGAACAACATGAATATGGAGAAGTAAACTAATGCCGACTGCTACCCCTGCCATAGCAAAGACCGGAGGCTTCTTGTTCAGGCTTTCGGCGTAAGTCCTTGTTATGATTCAACACTTTAAGCTGGTCTTGGCGCTTGTTCGTGTTTCCCCTGCTAATTCCCCACCGCCAAGTTGTGTTCGTTGTCTATTTCCTACTGCGACGAGGTACTACGATCCCCGCATCATAATATTCCTATGTACTAACACATGTAGATACATATGTACCCGCGAGAGTAACTCGTACACGCGTATTTTGGTGCGTATAGTATAAGGTAGGTATAGGTATAAAGGACGCTAAGGCACATTTCCACGCACACAAATGACTCGCTCTAACATTGGCTGACAATTGCCGGGCTTATCTACGTGGAATATAACCAAGCTAAGCTTATTTCGTTCCGTTTGAGGACTGCGTCGAGACAAGAGCCGAGGATCAACCCGATGAATATCTCAAACTCGAATTAACTTCGAAACCATCTTCCACACCCCGCTTTATAGTGACATTGCATTAAGCTGCTAATGACTACTTCGGCACGCAAGACTACCAGTCCGTTCCTTGATGTACCTATATACTAGGTACACTTCCGAACCAAAAGCTTCGAATAATCAAAAACAAGAATCCTGATCGCAGACTGATGAAGATTCTCTTATTTTCTATCCACGAAAGTGACATTCAACGGTCGAATGATCGAGTCACCTCAATTTTCCCTATCAAGAAAAATAAGAGGCTGCGGTAGATCCGTTAGAGTGTCGTAGATCCATTAGCGACAGAAGTAGGTATATTCGTTGGTGAGATATATCGACGTAGCATTGGAGAGAATTTATAGTGACAGGAGCGCTTGAAGGGATTGTAAATCCCCGTTTGAGGATCGCTGATACCGAGTTTTATGTGGGACATTAGTTGGTCGGGGCGTGGCTGAAGGCTGAACGCCGTCCGCTGAACGCAGAGCGCTCGGTGCTGAACGGTTGAACAGTGCGGAGTCGAGAATAGCGGCTGCAGAGTTACCGGAGTGCAATAAATTAACCCAAAATGAAAGACAAATCGCCTCAGAGCTGTCCGCCCGCCACCGTGATAGAAGCACTGCCCTAGCTGATGCCGGCTAGCGGTCCCTTGGGCAGCAAGCTCGTCAGCTCCTACCAGCTTTCTCTCTCTCTCTCTCTCTCTCTCTGTCTACCTCTCTCTGCCTCTTTCCCACATTCACATCCACCTCCACTTCCACTTCCACATCCACCCACACCTCATACCCCTTCGTCAAGCAACCCCTGAGCCATGGACCAGGGTGATGGACGCCTGCTCGGCCACGGGGGACTCCCCGAGCAGACCCGACGTCGCCGCAGCGCCTCCGTCATCTGAACTTTGTTTTTCGCACGAGGTTCCCTAACGCGACACCAAACTTCTTACTCCCGGGTAAGGCTGGGAACGAAAACAGAGGTTTTCTGTTCTTAAAAATTGAGAGTAAGGTATTCGATTTTCCAGCAGCAAAAGAAAGAACTGATTTCACTTTTCCAAAAACCTCTAACATCTTAAGAATTCAGAAGAGAAATATATACCTACTCCGGGATTTTTGGGTTGCGGGAAGAGCTGATTTTGACAAATTCAGATCAAGTTCTATCCTACCTGAATATGATGTGTTCAATTTGAAAATAATTTCAAAAATAACATCCATCCTATTTATTCATCTGCGAAATTTACCCTGCATCAACTGGAATTTCCACAACAGAATAACGCCAAAGCTTAACTAAACCAAACTTGACGAACAGACTCCTCTTTGGCTTCAACGTTAGCGTTTGCTTCTCAAAGAAGCTTCTGTATGCAGTACAGAATGCAAGAACCATTCGTAAGCAAAGGGCCTCAGGCATGACACCGACGAGGTAAGATCTCTGTGTCTCGCCTGCTAAGCTCAGACATATCAATTAATTAGAACTGTTAAATATACTCGCGTATAGCTCAGGAATATGTTGGGTGCAGCACAAAAGCTTGAATTACCTCTGTCAGCTACTCCGTTATCGAATTTCTCGATGCATCATATTTGATTGTAGATATTTGACAGCGGAAGCTATCTGCGGATATATAAGTTGAGGAGAGAGTTTGCCACATTGGACTATCGACTAGATATGTTAAGATTTGTGAAGTGGATACCTTCGTCCTGTGCGCAGGATAGGAATGGTAATAGATCAGAGTCGCTTCGGGGATTGGAGGGAACAATTGGGATGGTTATCACCGTGCAATACAATCAGCAAAGTTTCTATAGCGAGAGCGCGATAAAGCTTTATGTATATTACTTGTCCAACTAATGATAGTGCCGGCACGTGAGATTTTCGTCAAAGCTTCCTCTTATACAAAGTTTACGCAGAATCGAAATAGTTCGACGATAGCTAGCTATAGCTATATACGTATAGGAGGAAAACGAAGGCGATAATAATTGCCGATCTTTTTTTATATACTATTATACGTGAAGAGTTCATTCAGCGTAAAACATGATAAAAGAGAAAAGTATTCATTCAAGCTATAGAATTCCACAAAAAAAGAAATCGGCTGTGTTCGATAAATTTTATTGCCTCATCATTTTTTTTTTTTTTTTTCTATTTCGAAATAGAATCTTTGGTATCACTCATTATAAAGCGAACTTTTCTTTTTCTTTTTTTTCTTTTTTTTTCTTTTTTTTCTTATAGTTATATAGAATTCAGGTAAAGTTTTATTCAAAGATCGAGTCTGCTGTGGTAAGATAACCGAATGTATGTACGAGAGTAAATCGAAGACGGTAAGAAAATATAAGCTATGAAAATATAAAATGGTAATAAATCTGTCTTCGAGTATATAGGTAGGTACTCGGAAAATATTTTTTGACAAAAATTTCGCCGAATATTCTACCCTCTCCGAATTCTAGACTCAAAGGCAAATCATTCGGGCGAGTATAGGTATATCTGGGCAGGTTATTAAATTAACGTTTTAATTATACTGTCCGATGAAAATGAACGACAAATCAAAACTCTGCCTGACTAACTGTCGGGGATAAATATTGATATCAAATACACGAGAAAAAAAAAAAAAAAAAAATCCGCGAGGTCAGTCGTTACCGTTTCTCTTTTACACATATCCATATATAGAGAGAGATATATAAATCAAATGCTTATACAACTCTATAGATCATTTCGAGCCATAAGTGTTCCTCAATATAATTACTTGTCGCATTCTCATACAATAATAAAATACATATAGAGCGTTAGGACTTGATTAAGTATATCGATTAATAAGTCGAGGTTATTAAATTAATTAAATCGGTACAGTAAATCGTGAACGTTCTAAAGCATTTTATTTAAATAACAAATCCGCGTGTTCGTTTAAAAATGAACATTTTTCAAACAAGAGTAAAGATCCGGGTTTTACATAGTCTGGTAGTACCATCCGACGGAGATTTCCTCAACCATGTGGAACCCAGAGAACCCGCGCCAATATCAATTAGCAATATCTACCGAATTTACCTACTACCGAGTAAAAGAATGTATATGTATACCTAATCACGCCGGGATGACAGATTTCGATGAATCACAGTCAAAAATGAAAAATCAAAAATGGGATAAATAATAAATCTGCATTTCTATCCCCTATAACTGTGTAAGCGGAAATTACATGCAGCTTTTTGAACTGTTCTTAATCTTTTCTAAAATACAATAATTCAGAAGATGATAAAAAAATCAACTCGAATAACTTGTTATTAAATTAAATATTTGAGAAAAATGTATTGTGGAGAGAAAACCGCGTCTTATTTAATTTGCTAATCGTAGGGTGAAATAATGACGAAATGAAATTCTAATTCCGTTCTTTCTTTATAGTTATGTCGGCAAGGTTTGGTTCCACTGCGGCAGTCAGTAGGCAGAAATCGTATGATATTTTACTCGCTCCTTTATCCCCTAGATCGCTGAGAGAACAGTTGGAGACATAAATTAACCACAAAAGGCATTATCAACCTATATTGCCATAATTTATGGCTACTAATTAAAGGGTTTAAGGAGGATCGCGGGGCTGATTTGCACCCCGCCGAGTGGAGTGAGCAAAGTTTAAACGACAAGGGCTCATTAAGATATGAACTGAGCCCAAGGAACGGTCCCTGTGAGCTGCTTCAGAACGCCTTGGCTCGAGTCTCGGCTAACAAAACTAACAAAATTTCACTGAATTAACAAAATTGGCAAAATAGCGAGAGGATTTTAATAATCCTGAAAATTTTACTTCTCTTTAACGATCGTGCATTTACAACGAAGATTCATTATTGATGCCTTTACTATATACAGCTCTAATAACTTGAAGAATCTAAATTTATATATTTAATACTAAAAAAAAAGAAATCAAGCCAGAATTTTATTGACATCGAGATTTTAAAACCAATTCGTGGATTCAAGATTCGACGTGAGATACGTATATGGAATCACCAACACGCCATCATCTCAACATATATTAAATACATAATTTCTCGTACTAATTATATATGCTAGAGTTTTCGTTCTTTCCGCGGGTAAAAAAAAAACTATATATTATGAAAGTATATCGCGTCCAACTTGATGGTTTAATCAGAGACCTTATTACCTTGGGCTGATGTGTTTTAATAATGCATAGAGATCGTTGGGTGGAAGCGGGTGCGTGTATAAATTAATTCGCGTGCAAGGTTTCATGTAAGAGTTCGCCTGGCCAAACATTTTCGTACTCCTTCTCAATTAATTAATTTTTCTTGCTTATATATACCGCATATATGCTTGGTAGAGAAAACGAAGAAGAAGAAAAAAAAAAAAAAAAAATACAAAAAATAAATAAACAAATATTTACACAGCAGCACTGTGCTTGTTTCAAGTATCAGAATGTCCTGGAAATCCAAACAGAGTTAACTTCAACTATGTGTACTGCGGCTAAAAATAAAATGGGAAAAACAAATAAATCACTCAAGCAAAATACCTACCTGTGTGAAATTCGAGCAGTCTTTCACTCTTGTGTATATGATAAGAGACTTTTCGTGCTCAGTGGGCATCGGTCTATGCCATAAAACGGAAGTAGCCACCAAGGTGAGCCGTTTTACCGGAAATGGAAACAACTTATAATTCTAGACTCTCGAGGGTAAGATAAAAATCCAATTTCTCCGTACAGCCAACCTATATTACTACTTTCGTGACAAACCGTTTCCCTAAGGGCTCGGTCAAGTGAGAACATCACGATTTTTTGTTTTTTTTTTCTCAAAACTTTCGATTTCACTGTATTAATACTTCAAAGACCGAAAGGCAAAAGAAAACAACTGTAGAACTAACGTGAACTTCGAATATACGTATATATATGAGTAAAACATTTTATGGACTCATTTTTCATCCCCTAACTAATCAACAACACTAAAGACTCCGAAATTCATTTGTAATCTATCTTAGCTCCATGGACCCGCACAGTTTACCGAGCGTTTCTCCTGAATATTGAATGACATCGAATGTCTACGTGCATGGGGTTGACGTAAGGCCACCGCACTACCCTCAGATGAGGTAGAAGAGGGACTTAGTGTCGAGCGTAACGGTAGCAACCAACATCATTAACAAGTACTTACGAGGCATTGCCGGGTAGCAGGTAAAGTAGACGAGCCGAAGCTCGCACCTGCGTGCCCCATTAAACCTACTATTAAATATTACCACAAACTTTTATGGGGCCATAATACACTCAACAGCTCATTGCTGAGCGCTGCCTCCGGGATGCTGGATGCTAGATGCTCGCAAATAGCGACGCAGTAGACTGACTCTACCAGCCTTCACCATTATATTCCCACTTTTCTTACTTCCAAGAATACCTAGTCATTTTCTATACCCAACTATCTCACCCTCGGGCATTTCATCGCTTCAAGTGAATTAACGACTTCTTCAAAGTTCTGACCCAAATTTCTTCTTTCAACGAGATATGGTATACGATGAAATAAATCCACAAACGAAAATCGAAGATCAAGCAACTCGACACTCTATGTGGCATTGTGAACAACGGGGTGTCTACGGCTTGGAGGACACCTTGGACATCCATCTGCACAAGGTTGAATATCTGTACCTTTCGCCTTTCGCCTCTCGCCCTCTTGGGTTCGCCCCACTCTTACCCCTCTCGTTACCGGAGCAGACTCACGTTCGATAAGCCGGCCCCAAGGGTCTATACAAAGGCCTAATTACCCATAAATTTTCTGATTTATGGCGGTCTAGAAATGTAAATATGAAATATGAAAATGAGGAGGAGAGTAATAAAAGTGATGTACCGGGCTCGGCGGGGTCGTTCGCGAAGGCGTCCATCATTGGCGCGACAGGCTTCTTTGTCTGGTGCGGCGGGCGAGGAACCATTTCGCTCTTCTCACCAGGCGACGCGACGCCTCGTCCCCGTCGCCCCGGTCTCCTCCACATCCAGATCCACATACACATACACATCCACATCCACCCGTACCCAAAGCCGCACCAGCTCCAGCCATCGCCTTCCATCCAGTGAACTGGCCCTGTGCTAGCAGCTAGCTAGCCGACGAAGAGGTCGGAGTGATGAACGGGCCACGGACTAACTTACTGCCGCCAACGCACCGGAAGATATGTGGATATGTCGCAACAAAGACGGGACCAAACCACCACCGAGGAGACGAAAGGAGAAGAGAGCCTGGGGAGCAAAGAGAGAGACAACCGGAGGAATTGAGAGGGAAAGAAAAAGAGAAACGAGGAGTCCCGGACGTTCAAGAACTTCGGCAAACAGACCGGGCTTCCGGATGCTGTTGGTTTTCGTTTGGAACCAAAAGCTTGCAGATCAACTCGTTCCCATTTGCTTTCTTATTTCGTTTCATCTCGCTCAAGTTAACTCTAAATCTACTGAAATCAAATTTATTTTGTAAACTTGAGTTGTATGCACTGAGAAAAGAGTTTATTTAATGTTAACAAATCTTGTGTTGGATATGGCGAAATAAATATTTAGTTGTTACTAAAAAACTTCAGTTGAAGCAAATAATATTTGTTATTAGTTATTAAACATTGTATCGATATATTTGGCGCATATTTGGCGCTATAAAATCTTATTCGGTTCAACTGGAATTTGGTAATAACAACTAAATATTTATTTCGCCATATCCAACACAAGATTTGTTAACATTAAATAAACTCTTTTCTCAGTGTGGATTTGTATTCTTCATTTCGTTACATTTTGGAGTAGCTGTACAATTATTAGCAGACGGTTTCATGAAAGAACCGAATCTCTCGTTGTTGATGATTTGCTTTTCGCAATTCCGAAACTCCAGATCCCATGTACTCAGTTCTGAATCACATGCACTGTATGTTGTGTTGAGGTGGAGATCCTGGTCCATCACGAGTCCATATAATCCAAGAGATTCGTCGCCATTCCCAATTGTCCTCCTGATATCGAAGAAGAACTATTTCCAATTTCCTATCCCTTTTCTTGCTGTTCCTGTTCACAAAATGTTCACATCACCACATCGTTTAGCGTAATGGCGATGAACCCATTCCTCTCCATTGCCATTCTGACTTCCTTCATCACGAAGTAGTTCCTAAGATCAAGGCCATTCAATAATGATCAGATCACGTTTTCAATTATGATCTTGATTCCAGTTCGAAAGTATAGAAGAGTAGCTATACTATACGGAAAATAGTATCATACATGGTAAATTCCAAAGCTGTTCTGAGAACGCTCTCTGTTGGTGGTGTTGGTGATCGCTTCTTGAAGCACGTTAGGTGAATTCTCGCGTAATTGCGGTATGCCAGGCTTGGTATGAATCGTCATCGCAACTGGTAAACTAGGTACAAGGGTTACCGCGACGACTGTAATGAAATACTCGAATGCTGGCCTTAGTCCTTTTATCTGGACGACATTAATGGCTCGTGAATGTCACGCGGTTACAGCTATCTTTGACGTTAGTACCTTGCCCTTACCTCACACTCAAGTGCACAGGTTATATAACTATATGGCCTATACGTTTAAGACCCCGACTTCTGAACAGCTACCAAATAAATTAAAACCGAAGAGGCCCCTGAACATTTTTTCGAACTTCTCACCTAACGATTATCAGCGTGCGTCGTATTTTTATGGGAAAATTCTACGTCAGATACATTCTACATGCTTCTTTCGCAGCACATCTTGGATATATGTAAAACTTAACTCTAGTGTTAATAAAAAATAAAGAGAGACATAACTTGAAGCGCTTTGGTGTCTGCAAAATGTGCTGAGGACATTCGTTCATTTTCATTACAATAAACAGATGTTGTATAAGATTTGCGTACGACTTGGAATTCGCTTTATGATTGGAAAGAGTGATAATTTTAATTAGTTGTAACATTTCGATGCCGAACGGATTATACCTTTTAGGCCTTCGATCACAATTTAGATGTCGCTGTTGCCTGCAGTATGATCGGAAAGGTCATATACTACAAGCCATTGAAGGATCCATTTCTTTTTCGCAAGCACACGGTTATTTTCTTGAAAAATATTACAGTGTCATGGGGCAATAAACAGTGGGAAAATAAAATTGAAGCACACATTTTCCCAGTCGCTGCTGTTCATATGGCCCATGTGTTGATATGAACTGTTCTGGAAATGGGTCGATACTTTGATACTAGAACCAGGCAGAGAATCTATAAAGGTAAAAATCAGAATGCGGACTCTTCTTTCTCCGCCTAATGCCGAAATTGGACTTTTTCAAAATTCCGTTTACGCCGATGAGAGATCACAGGCGACTGTCTGAAAAATAAACTACTTTAGACGTGTTCAAGAAAGATCCAAAGAATTCGAAAAAGGGTCTTTTCAGCGAGATATAAAATCGAATCACGTTTAATCTCGGATGTTGTGAGGGCGATATATTTAACACGAAGTGGACTGGGATCTGATTGAGTGAAAAGTGCTGTCGACGATACGTTGCGCCATAGCTGCATTTTTCCACCTGTCATCTCTATTTTAAACATTAGCATACTCTCCACCCAACCAACGATATAAAAAGAATTCATTCAATAAACACTACGAATAGATGCACACATCTAACAAATGTTAAATAATGAAGACCACTCACTCCAAAGTCCAAAGAAACTGGAAATATATTTTTTTTTATATTTCTCTGAACATTTTATTCATAAATAAACGATAGCTGAAAAAATGTGTACGAATTCCTTGACGCAGATATGACGCATTTCTAAGGATATCATTAAAAGCCTCACGATGTAAATGTTATCGATGCTATGACACCTTCGGAGACTGATTTCAGGTCCCAAATTAATGTCGTAAACGTACAATGTCCTTTTTCACATTGTAGCAGGCTGATTGTCTGGTGCTCAAGGTGAAGCATATTATGGACAACGTCCAATACGTGGAGTTCCGTATTCGCAGTATCCACGTCTGTCTGCAAGAAATAACGCGCGCTGTACCCTGCGTCGAAGCTTTTACCAAAAAATTGAAGCGGGGCCAGCAGAGAGGTACTAGTTGCAACATTATTGCGCCATTGCTATGAATGCGGAAAGTTTCTGTACACAGAATCGTATATGACTAAGTCGATTGGACCATTCAGAATATAATTAATTGAATTCAAGCGGAGAATTTGTACGAAATTTATAACAGTAGTAAAAACCAAGGCGGCCAATTACCGTGAAGCAATTTTAACTGTATGGTAAGTTAAGGTCTGATCCACCAGTGATTTTACCAACCCTGAAAAGCCCACGGGGCTATTTGGCTTCAGTCCTATTTGACAACTTGGCACTACCAGACTTACTTCCGGTTCTAGAATTACCGATAAGAAATTTCACGTTGGGTACTACGATATAAGTATTCAAAATTGCCAGAGGCTACAAGGAATATCTATAATTTATAAATATAATCCGAATGTAAAAAAAAACAAACACGATTATCAATTCTTTGAAGCATGTTGATAATTCAATCTTCAATAAATAAATAAATCAATACGATTTATCGTATTTCAGCCTTGTTAACATTAGAGAAAACTCATCCCTTTCATTATTAACAATTTTATCAATAGTCTAACAGTCTTGCGCTACGAAAGGTAGAATATTTTCTATAAAACAATACGATTGAACAATGTGTCATAGCAAAATCGTAATTCAAAAGTACGCAGCAAAGCCCGCCGTATCGACTACAGCGCTTCAGCATAAAATCAACGAACTAATAAGGCTGTTCACATACAGCCATTAGGCACCTGCATATGGCCCGTGCGCAGTCTAGTGAATAAAACTGTGTTACTCCGCCATATTTACATTTTTAGCGATTAATTTTCTTCGATAGATTAAATTTTCTAATGAAGTATATAACAACATAAGTGACAGTCCAAGTGGTTTAATCGTTAAATAAAATTCGTTAAAATTATAAAAAAAAAATAAATTACAACGTCAGGTATGATATAATATCTTTAAAATACAAACTTATCAATTAATTTAGACACTTCATTTTAGGGCCTACATAAATTTCGACTAGTAGACGTATAGATCATTATCATAGCGTAGTAATAAAATAGACGTCACATATCTTTGAAATAAAATCTATTTATTTATTTAGTTTACAATCGAGTATATACACACACATTCTACTTATAATATGAATATTATTTAGATAAGGATAACAACAATTCATAACGTCATGTATTCTAGAACTGTAAACAAAAAAATCAAATGATACATACATACAGAATTGATCGAAATTTTTTTTTTTTTTTTTTTTTTTTTTTTATTGGTTAGATTTCCCATATCGTAAATATTATAAACTTTGACAATATGTTTTAAGAATTTGTTACCTTATTTATTTCTGATCACATATCTGTTGAATTTTACCCGATTTATCAACCCTGTGTGTATTTATTTAATACAAGGAATCGTATTCTAACCTAAAAAAAATTATACGAGCTATAAAGAGCAGAGATACTGTATCGATGTTAAGATGGTAAAGACCGTTTTTGTTAGTTTATCAATCTTTTTATTATACGAAATAAAACAGAATTCTAGAAATTAATAATATATTAATATATTAATAATTAATATTCCATATTTTTTCATCTTTTTTATTTTTTTTATTCAAGTTTTACATAAATGACAACATGCTATCCGAACAAGCTATTCTCACAGAACAGCTTGGGACCAATGCGGAAACTATGCCGGTTGGATTTATCATCTCTGATGATGGACGGACCCTGCTTGCGGTCACAGGTGACAATCTTTATATTCAAATACCTTGGATACAGTTCTAACTATTGAAAAAACAATGCTGCGTTGTAAAAAGTGATTGAATGAAGTTCGTTGAATCAAAATTTTCTCCCAAATCAAAAAAAAAAAAAAAAAGATCAACATTCAGATTTTTATTCCTGATCTGAAAAATTGATTAATTCAATGTCCTTCAGGACTCATAAGTATTCAATTAATACAGAGAAGCGAGGATTCTGGATATTATAAACCTGTGAAACTTGAAATAGAAGAATCGCGGTCACCCTGTGTACAGATTTTATCCTAAATGAAATACAGAGTTTGTAATTCACGGCCCACTCATCTCACTGATCGTTTTTTATTTCTAGAGCGTGACGACGGGGTACTTGAGTTCATGTCTGTACCTGTGACGATCCAGCAAAGTAATATAAACAACATAACATCAGGATCTTTAAAACCGAGCGAAGGAAATGTAATAATTATTGCTTTGATCATGAGGACATGATGATTTCTTCATTAATTAAAATGGACAATAATTATTCTTCACTTTTTTTCACTTCCTTACAGCCCATATTTCAAATTACACTTGAAGGAATGACCGGGGATAGTACAGACCAAGCTACAGCAGCTCTGTTTCAAAGTCAAAGCTATCATAGCTTACCTGTTGTTTCTGATGAGGTAGAATCGTCCTACCAAACAGAGAAAGAAATCGAAATCGATTCGCCTAGTACTGTACTGTTCACTCCTAGCAGAGCGGAAACCAGCGTCTTGGAGACTAAAAGTTTTGAAATATTTGAGGCCCCGGTACCTGTACCGACTCCTGCTTTACCCACTGTTGTAAAACGAAGCCCTGGAAGGCCGAGAAAGGATGGAAGTAGTCCGCCTTCTATTGTAAGAGATTATAAATCTGTTAGAGGCTTTTATCAATGTTAAAGCATGCAGTTTTCATCTATTTGTACGCATTTTTAATCCTTTTTGCATTTTTTTTTTTTTTTTTCAGCATACGAAGAACTTGAAATGTAAAATATGTGGAAAAGGATTTAACAGACTGATGTTGCTTAGAAGACACATAGAACAACATGCAGAAGAAAAACCACATCGTTGTCCAAAGTGTCCTGCCTCTTTTAACGTTCCTGTAAGTATTCTAAGATAGATTATAGCAATTTGAACTAAGAAAATTAGATGTGAGAATTGATGTGAACAAAATTTGGAAATAATTAGATAAATTTCTCTTCTCTACAGTTGATATGCAAATTAGGTGAGAATAGATATCCTGTGTATTACGCTCTGCTAACTTTGAACAATGGCTATTTTTACAGACTAATTTTACGCTTCATATGGCAACGCACAACATCGGCGAACCAAAGTGTCCAGAATGTGGACGAAAGTTTGCTAGAATGGCCAGCCTCAAATCTCACATGCTTATGCACGAAAAGGAGGAAAATTTATTCTGTACCGAGTGCGAGGACGCTTTTACAACAAAGGTAAGACCTTTTTTTTGTCAATTTATTTAGATTTTATATTTTTTATATTATACTTTGAGTTTTTTTTTTTTTTTTTCAACTCTTTAAAATTAACGAAAACTCTGAGGATTTAATTTATCACGTTCGAAAAACTGTTTGAAATGGAATTCTAACTTTTGCACGCAGACTGGAGTACAGAATTATCGTCGACCTACTCTTACAGCAAGCATTTTTGCTTACTGTTACAGACCAGGTGACTGATAACCTGGTCTTTAACTATATCCATTGTTTTCCAGACTTCTAGCTTTCTAGCCTTCTAGGCCAGTTGATAATTCCAGATAATTATAAGCTGAAAATTTCTGTTTAGAGTTAAATTCGTATTCGTATTTTAATTTATTATATTTGGAGCGTAAATGAATATTTACGTAATTCTATGTTTCTTATTATTTATTTCTTTCTTTATTTTCAATTTCTTTTTTCTTCTTTTTTTTTTTTTTTTTTTTTTTGCTTTTATTAGTATACTAAGTGATAAAGCAGAACTTTAAAAACAGCTATTTAATAAAATATATCAGGTCCGGTTTGGGCAAGAGGTGCCTCCTTGACCCCTGGCTTATCGGTGTATTTTATAACGCTGATTAAATCATTTAAAATACAAGCACTTCTCTGATTGTCCCAATTTTTATTCTCCTCTAGTTTCTACAGAATCACGTTTCAGAAGTTCCTAACTATCAAACGTATTTACGTATTCGACTATCAGTTATAACGACACGATAATATTGCGCAAATTTATCAATATATTACTAAGATAGTTACGATTTGTGGAAAAAATTTCCTTTTTTCTTTTCTCGCCTTTAAATTTTAATTATCGCTATACATATTCGTATTCCGAAATTATCACGAGACTCACAAGCCAGTAAAAAAAAATTCAAAGAACTCGTTCGCAATTACATATTTTTATCTTTTCGTAGAATATAATAACGGTACTCTCTTCTTTTCTTTCTTTTTCTCCCCTTTCTTTCTTTCTTTCTTTCTTTCTTTCTATTTTTTTATTTATTTATTTATTTTATTTATTTTTCTGCCCGATTGATTTCTTCCCACCATTATCTGCACTGAAAAGAAATCCAAGACCTGCGAAATGTTTTGAAACGATTTTTTTTTTCATTTTTTCTTGCTTCTCTTACGAGAGATCTTTTTTTCTATTTCCGAGAAAAGTGCAAGAGATAAAACATGTGGCGTTTATGTTTCGTACACTGTTCGATGAACCCCAGATCTCTCGTTTTTTTTTTTTTTTTTTCTTTTTTTTTTTTTTAATCTCATTTCTTATTTTTTAGTCTTTCTTTGTTAAACAGATTCAACACTCTTTGCACACATATCATAAGTTCAATACACTTTTTCATTACGTGTAAACATAATATCATACATCTTACGTAGTATTATTATAAAGTCGAGAAAGTACATCCGTCATCCTAGATCGTAAATTATTCTATATTCCATAATTTCTAATTATGATTCTTTACTCTTCTTTCTTTAATTTTTTTCGATTTTTTTGTTTTTTTGTTCTTTACCTTTCCGCGTCAGTACAGTGTGACTTATAAAAAAATTCACAAACGTGATAAAATCGTGTGATATAAATTCATATCGGTATTTTACAACGAGCATAATATACGTATACATCTACCATCTATATATTCGTTCTATTGTAATATCATCGCGGTGGGTGCAGCCAGAAAAATTATTCAAGGCTCGATTGCCTTTTTAGTAAAAACTGAACGAGCCATTAAAATGCGTTAGCATTTTAGCTCTAGCTCTAGCTAGCTAGCGCGTGAATTATAGAACGTGTTTCTACGGATCTTTTCGTATAGATCATAGATGAGACTGGCATTTTGATTTTTTATTTTTTTTTTTTTTCTTTTTTGGGGAAACTGAACGATCCGTTTATTATATTTTACATAATTTCATATCGTTTGACATATTTACTATTTTCTACTATTGTCCAATTCCTAATCACATTCTTTATACACTTGTTGGTACTACAATCTGTGAATGATCTATGAGATCATGCAGCAACGCGCGTTAGTTGCGTAACACGTGTATATGCTGCAGTAACGACTTGCGAGAGTCAACCGCCTACTTGTACTTTTACAACCCACATGATTATATATGTGTTCCCATACCAACAGCTATCTTTGCCGTTTGCCAATTAACGATATAAGTTTCTTTTATCATAAAGTCTCAAATTTCTCATTTTATGCTTAATATTTTCCTATCTTTTACGTACACTATATATATATATATATATATATATCTATAAGAAAAAAAAAAAAAAAAAAAAACAAATCACTCAAAAGTCGTATAGATAATGAAAAAAAAAAAAAAAATCAAACTCTCCGTCGTTCTGATGATATCGAGTTAATTATAATGATCGCGATATAATTCGAGAACAAGATATCATATTTCGGTTTACATACGGTTATATCAATCGTTAAACTGCAGCAGTCTGATACGTTTATATAGTGGAAGAGAAACGAGATCCAGGAATTAGCTTAAACGCGTTAAATTATCCAATTATTGAACTTTGAGTAGCCAGTTTTATATAGTTTCGCGTTTAATCCATACTGCAGTAACAAATCGGTGTTGATTTATCTTATACCGACTGTTTCTTAGATCGTGAAAGACGAAGAAACGTGGCTGAATAAAAAAAAGTTTTATACATTTTCCGGGTAATTTAGTACAAATATTTTTACTCGCAGTACTTATACATATATACCTACCTACATGTAGTACTATAAGGTAGACGAATTTACTAAACTTGTCTTGTTTATACACGTGTGCAGTGCAACGACAACATTACCACCACTGATTCCCATATCCTATCACACACGTAAGTATAGAGACAGTAATGTATCCATCTAACATCCGGAACTCTGAATTCATTCGACGAGTCAAAATCTGAACATTTTTTCTTTTTTTTTTTTCTTTTTTCTTTCTCTTCAATTTTCGAGAAAGAAGCCCGTAGGCGTCTATAGACTCTCGACATCTGTTCAAAGAATTAGTCGATACAAGCAGTGTACGATTCTTTACTATGGAAAATAATCTCATTCTTATTTCTCATTAAAATTTTATCCATCGAATACCTAGTTTATTCCGATGTTTAAACTATTTTTTGCGATTTAAACGATTCGAACTACTATAGCTATATACGTGTTTATTTTCACATCCCGCACGCGTATAACTATTGTTGGCATTATTTCGGTAATCGATATACTTAGATCTTCCAGTTATTTGTCATATATACTATTTTTTTTTTTTGTCAAATTCACTCATCAGTCCTATATGTGACTGATAATAATAACTAACCGATACATAAGATCACAGTATCTACCTACTCGTATTCAAAAGTTTCAATGAATTGCGGAGGCTGACGTTTCAGCTGGTAAAACGATCAGTGAGGACCAAGGAACTCACGCATTAACTAAACACTCTAGTCTCTAGTCTCTAATTTCAAAGTGGGGGACAGCGATTAGCCTCACATATAATTATTTTATACGATTTTACCATAAAATATCAATAAATTCAGGATCCAATTAGACCCAAGCTTTAATTTCGTGATTCAAAATTTTGGTCTTGGAGATTTTCGGGATCTTTTTTTTTTTTTTTTTTCAATTATTCTCTCGTCTCTCGTCGTTTCCGTAAGTCAAGTAAAATTCCTATAGTTATGTTAAGATTCTGAAATCCTTTGGGACTGCCGCCCGCAATTAGTCCAGGATTTTGCTCTTCGGGCGATGCTTGGTCTGCCGGATAGCCGCGTGTGCGTTTCATTGACAGTTGGTCAGCGACCGTGAGCGGTGTCGTCGGCAACGAGCATCTATATTTTATTTTACTTATAGAATCAATTTCACTATCGAATCTCAACACGTGGGTGTAGCCGTTAGTTCATACGCGAGTTTAAACGATTATTAGTAAATTTTCAAACTCTCAAATCCGCGGTAAAAAAAAAAAAAAAAAAAAAAAATTATATCCTTCGACCGTATAATCCCCAGACTTCGACCTTATCACGTGCGTTATATTTGAATATACTAAAACAGTGAGAGAAAAAAAAAAAAAATAAATAAATAAATAACCCAGTGATTAATTAGGCAATTGAAATAAAAATAAAATTAGCATAATAATAATATTTGACACGGTATATATAGAGGAATACGTCGAAAATAATTGCGCTCCTTTACATCTTCTCTGTTCACGGAAATCGATATTTTTTTTTCTCTCTGTGTCATTTGCCATTGCAGATAAACTTTGATTTCGTTTTTTTTTTTTTTTTTTTTTTTTTTTTTTGCCTTTTTATACCCCGAAGATTATTTTTTTTTTTTTTTTTTCGCGGTAATTATTTCGTCAGAAAAAAAATTCAACCGATATGTATTGTAACTCCGGTTATTTAGAGAATAAAATCGGTTTCAATCTGTCGGTTGATTGAACTTGCGATTTGATTGTGACGTAATATGAAGTACAGTAGTGGTAAAAAGCCCAGCTCTTCGTGCAAGCCCATATTATGTATAATTAGGAATCGTTAAGGAAGATATAAATAAAAAAAAAAAAAAAAAAAAAAGCTCCAAAACGCAGGAAAAATTATTAGATTTTAAGGATCCTAACGCGCACATAAGAAATCGCATGGGGTCTCAAAAAAATCTGCAAATATTCGCTGACGTAATTCGCAAGGTCAAAATTTTGAGAGACCCGCACAGTCAGTCGTCAACCGAAATTCTGCAGCACGAGAACTGAGAAGCTATAACTCAACCAGTGTTCTCACTTTTTTTTTTATTTAGTTTAATTTTGTTCTTGAATTTTTGTTTTATACCCGGCTGCGGCAACTCGCGCTGACCTTCGAACCGAGAGATTTGGTTCTTTCCGCGAATTTTGGTCCAGTATAAACACAAACTGGAGTTCTCGGTCCGCGGTGCGATCGGAATCTTTTTTTGATTTTCGATTCTAGTTCGCTATAATTTCGTATAAAATTAAAATTTTACTATCATTATATCATCTTTGTTTGTGATGAATATCCGTTGCAACGGTACCGTAAAATGGGATAAGACGGTATTCGTTTGATCATCAATCTTCATACGCTGTTCTTATCGCGCTCTATACAGCTAGTTCTCTGAAACCTTGGTGCAGTGTGTATATATATATTATGTCTAATGTAAAATGATATTTTTCTCTCTCTCTCTCTCTCTCTCTTTCTCTTTCTCTTTCTCTTTCTTATTCCATAGTTCTTAGCTTTATGTCCCTTGCAACGTCTTGTTTATTTGACGCCTTCCGTCCCACGTGACGTAATCGTATCTTATAGTATATATGTATGTACGTATATGGTATATCTATATCACGAATACGAGAAGATTATGATGAGAAGTAAGAGTAGAAAGAAAACCGCAGGAGTTTGCGAACAGCGAATTTTATTATCATCATCATAAAAATAAAAAGAAAGAAAAAAAAGTTTAAAACAATATGAATTTCTTTGTCGAGGGACTGCAGTAAGTCTGACGTCATACGTCATATAATGTCACGTAATCTATACTCACATGCATATTACGTCCGCGAGAGATCTTCATTCTATGAACAAAATTTGTGGTTTAAATCTGGTTTTTCTTTTTTTTTTTTTCATCATCTCTCTCTTTCTGTCGTTTTAATATGGCAATTTGTATTTGAAAAAAAAAACAAAAACCAAAAAATTAAAATTGCAAGGGCTGTTGCGAGATTTTTTAACTACGTGACGTCTCGTCGTTGGTCACGGATGAATTTATATATTATATATATTTTGGCTTACGAAACCTGTTGCATCTGACCACCACTCGCGAGAATCTCTGACATCCTCGGGCTGATGCTGCTGATGCTGCTGCTGCTGCAGATCCAGGTCCATGGTCCTTATACTATACCTATATGCGGCGAAAGTTTGTGAAGTCGGAAAAGGAAAAAAATAAATTGAACAAAACATCGCGACCAAAGAATATAATATATATATATATATATATATATATATACATATAGGCTATATAGGTATATAGATGACCTAACGAAGGAAGAGAGATGACTCAGAAGATTTATACTCTGCAATGGAGAAATATTAATTGAGAGGAAAGCCTCGTAGGATATATAACCGAAAAAGGCAACGACCTTTCGGAGACCAGTTTACTACCCCGTTTCATATTTTCGTTCGTTTTTCTTTCCTCTCTCTCTCTCTTTTGGGATTCAATTTTCTTTCCAAACTTTCTATACAATCACAATTTTTTTTTCTTTTTCTTCTTTCGTTCGTTTTTTTTTACGTCCTATACAGTTTTAATTCTCGCGTATGTATCACAGGGGCACGTATGTAAATGTCGGCAGAGTACTGAGATTCAGATAAGGTCCAGCGTTTTTTTTTGTTTCTGTTTTTTTTTTTTTTTCTACTTGAGCTATACTGCTTTTGAGATAAGCTATACTATAATGCGACTACCGATTTAGATTCAGAAACCCTTTCCACATACAGATGTGATATTTAATCACACAGGGATTAGATTAGAGATTGTACAGGTATATGGTAAATCTGTACAGTTCAGAGATTTTTCTTTCTGATTTTTTTTTTCATTCGTGAGAAAATCAAAGAGATAATCAAACCATAAGCACCGGATTAATTTGGTTCGATCTACTCTACCTAATTCTCACGCTCGTTAAATGATCGGATAAACTACTACTCTGTACGCAGTATATAATAATTAAACTATTTGACGGATAACGAGTGTGCTTGACATTTGACATACAAATAAATCCACGCGGTTATAGGTACATACGACTTAAATATATTGTGTATATATATACTATAGTCGTTTTACTTCAATCATTATAAACTCTTGACGGTTCTTAATGTACCTATATACATAATTTATATATATATATATATATACTGCACCTACGCATGTAATGAATATTTAAATTTATATCTATTTTCTTGGAATATCGTGATAAGTAAAAATTAATTAGCAAATTGAAACCGATCTGCCTTTCTACTATATGAATATCTCACTTTTAAAGTTTAAAGTATATATTTCAATTCTCGAACACCATAAGTAGTAAAGTTAAAATTTAATCAGAATTTCTGATGCACTGCGAGGGTGGGCGATTATCAGACACTTCCTGAATGCAACTCTTTTTAGATAAAAGTTTAACGCTTTTCTGATAATGAATAATAAGAGTCCGTATAATATGATGATGAAGTATATATCACACGTCGCTATAAATATATATGAATGAATTAGAAAATATCAAAACTCAACATTTTTATCCCCATCTTGGAAAAATAACCGAAGAAATTTATCTGCCCAATATTATAGAGTTCATATTATATCGTATCTACTCTAATTATCACGAAGTTGTTTCATGTATATTACTATATATATATATATATATATATATATATATATATATAACTGATTAGACAATTCTTATTTCATATGATTATATTTAATATATGCTGCGAATTGAAATTATTTTACAGCTTTTCAGTTCTACGATTTTTATTCAAGAATTAAATCGATCCACTAATTACATTTTTTGGACTTCACCTATATATTTAAACGATTGTGTTCAATTATTAATTCGATTCAATTAATTATTAGTACAAAATCATGAAATCGAATATTTAATATTAAATAATAATTAAAAGAAATAAAATAAAATAAAAAAACCAACTAAGAATAAGGAACTAGAGTGATTTATTTCTTAATATACTTATAATGAAAAATAAACACATAACTGACAGCATTTGTTGTGCGACAATTATTACTAATTGATCTCTACGATGTCACTCACTGTCGAGTGTCTGAATTTTGCATTGCTACTCATCTGCTCACAAGTATTTCATTTCGCGCTTGGTCTAAGTGCCCATTACTACAAGGTATACATCGATTCTTTTTCGATTTTATCATTTTTTTTTTTTTTTTTTTTTCGTTTATTATAATATTATACAAAATTTCAAACAGTTTTTCAACACAGCATTTATCCTATTTGTCAAATCGTAGCTAAGAACTTCTAATCAGTAATTATTATCGTAATTAAATCGAAACTCTTTCCATTTATGGTAACAGGCTCAGTTAGATGCCCATTTAAAACTACACAATGAGAAATGGACCACTGAAGATGTTAGGAAGTGTAAACTCTGTAACAAACAATTTACACAACCAGCTCTTTATCGTCTACATATTCGTGAGCACTATAGAGTAAGTAAATTATACAACAAGCGATAAGTGGAGCAGGTCTTTATTCAAATTATTAAACTCGAAATTTTACTCTACCTGCTTTCGTTATTCTATGAATATCTAAAAAAAAAAAAAAGAGAAAAAACTACAGTAGCTAACTAATGAAATTGTTCACTTTGTATAGTTACAAACGAAGTTAGTTAAACACACAAAAAAAGGCGTCAAACAGAAGACCATGTACAAATGTAAAATATGTTTGAAATCATTTCAAAAACCGAGTCAACTAGTACGCCACATCAGGGTTCACACTGGTGAAAAACCCTTCCAGGTTCGTATTTCATTAATTATGTTTCGTAATTGTTTTTCTTATCACTCACACATAATAGAATATATAAGATCATTTCTTTTACCGCCTTATCAAATTTCCTCATATTATTCGAAACAGTGCACGATTTGTCCCCGAGCATTTACGCAGAAAGGATCTCTTCAGATTCATATGTGGAAGCACAATGGGTTTAGACCTCACAATTGCAGTTCTTGCAACGCAAAATTCAGTCAAAAAGGTATACAAACTTATGTAGTTTTTAGATTTCATAGTATACGAATTTGAAAAATCATCGATGATTTAATTTTCACGATTTCATTATGTCTTCAAGGTAATTTAAACGCGCATATATTACGAGTTCATAATGTACCTGATGGAAAGCCTTATTACAAATGCACGTATTGTCCATGTACATTCAAAAAACTCGGAAGTCTCAATGCCCACATGAAGAAAATGCATTCGAATCCAGTTAAGGTATATTTGACGACCTTGTTTAACATTTTTTTTTTTTTTTTAATTACGAACAAGTGATCAAAAATTGATTAATTTTATCTACTCCTCATTTCATTTTTTGTCATTCAAAAATTAGAAGCCACAAGACTGCGACAGTTCTACTGAAGATATGCAAGCCACAGTTGATACAGTAATGTCACAATTAGCTATGCTTGAATCGAGTGTTAAAAATCCAGCAGATTCAACAGGAAAAAATCCTTCTAATAAAGATATTTTACAACAAGCTTTAAAAAATAGTGGATTGCCCAGTAAGGATAAAGAATCAGCCTCAGGTAGACTTCATTTTTTGATAGATTTTTTTTTTTTTTTTCTTTTTTCTCGTTATTGTATCTAATCGTTTCCATTGATAATACAGCAGGAGGCCAAATTCCAAAAAAGGGAGAAGCTCATACTACCATGGTCACATTATTAGACAGCAGTATAGACAGTGCTACAAGGTAAAGAAGTTATAATTTTTTAAATATACTATACGATGATTAATCTTAGTGTTTGTCTAATCTAATTGATACATCGAATTCAACGAGCTTCTATATTTACAGAAAATACGTTACTATCAAGCAACGTACTATAGGAAATATTAGATGGTACACATGTTCCTACTGCTACAAAGAATTCAAAAAACCATCCGATCTTATACGACATTTACGCATTCATACACAGGAAAAACCATTCAAGGTAATATTATTATTATCTTTTTACTCTTTTTTTTTTTCAAATCATTGCCAATAATTAATTGTTTTCAATGTTTCAGTGCTCGTATTGTTCACGATCTTTTGCTGTTAAATCAACGATGATAGCTCATGAAAGAACTCATACAGGAGTTAAAAAATACATGTGCTGTAACTGCAATAAAATGTTTGCATGTCATAGCAGTCTTACAACACATATGAGGTATAGAATCGAATTCTAATTAGCATTTCAAATGATAAGCAGAAATTTGTTTTAAAAAATACACACTCTATATAATGATGTACAATTTTTGCAGAGTTCATGCAGGAGTAAAACCTTTTACCTGCAATATATGCGACAAATCTTTCACAGCAAATACTCTACTTAAAGCTCACATGAAATGCCATGCTAAGGGAAAGACAAAGGCCAGTCCTGAAGCGGAAGTTCTTGCGCCATCTATAGTACTGGAAGAACCTTTGATAATAACTGATGCAGGAAATAAGATCAGCATTGCTCAAGTACAATCTAAACATCAGCAAGTTTATAACAGCAACGATGTTGCCAGACCACATAAATGTTGGGTCTGTCCTGCAGCGTTTAGAAAAATTAGTCATTTGAAACAACATTATCGAAGACACACTGGAGAGCGACCATACAAATGCCAGAAATGCAATAGGTAGTTTGAAAACGATTATTATAAGATATACGTGATTTTATAACGTGAAATTTTACTATTACAGGAGATTTACTTCAAACAGTGTATTGAAATCTCATCTACGAACTCACGAGGGATCAAGACCTTATAATTGTTCAATGTGCAATGCCAAATTTTCTACTCAAAGTAGCATGAAACGACATCTTGCTACTCACAGTAATAAGAGACCATTTATGTGCCCTTATTGTCATAAAACTTTCAAGACTTCTGTTAATTGTAGAAAACATATGAAAATACATAAACACGAGCTGGCGGAGCAGGTAAATTAGTCAATTTTATTTTACGTATATCGTTTTTGTATTAAAGATTGAACTTTGATCTGGATTTTTTTCGTGAATTCAGATACAATTTTTGTCAACGATATTTATTTTCTTTTCGTTTTTTTTTTCATTCACAAATAGCAATTGCATCAACAACAGTCCCAACATCAACAGCCTAATGAGATTGAGCCTAAACCAGGAATTACAGTATTGTCGGAAAATATTAATATGCCTGATGAACTTGAAGTCACATTTCAACCGCAAATGGCACCTGATTTTACACAAGCATTTTCTGATCAGTTTCACACAATGCCAGTCGAAAAAGATAAAACATTACTGCCTGAAAATAATCCAATAGAAGCTATTGGCAATCGTAAGTCTGATTCACGTTAGCTTTAATTTTCAGTTTTCCCCCAAAAAAAAAAGAAAAGTAATAACAAATATTCCCCTTTTTTTCTTCACAGAAACACTACCAGCTGGTGGACCTATTAATTTGGGATCATCCCAAACCCTTCATGCAGATGAGACGGGGACTATAACGTTACCAAATTATTCTGGAGATCAAACACTGACACCGGTAATAATTATGATATTTTTGAATGAATTTGTTGATCGAATGCTACCATGTTATAAATATATTTCACATAATCTTGTGTCTGCAGGAAAGTATAAGAGAGATTGAAGAAACGTTGAATCAACAGCTTTTCAATATTGGTATGAATCTTGGCCTGGGAGGTAATTTAACAAGGCAAATGAACGAATCTACTCCCAACTCTTTAGGACAACGTGAACAACCTATTTTAAATATTATATATGAAAATACGAAGAACATAGATACCCCAGCAAACGCTACAATAAATACTGGAATATTTTCACCGCAATTTGACTCTTTCGATATGAGTCATATCACATTGCAGGTCGGTGGTGGTAGTAGTACTTCATTCTCACATCTCGTTTAATAATTTACCATTTAAATACGTGAAATGCATTTAAAAATATATCTGATCATTTAACAGGCAGATAACGAAATGGATATCGGAATTACACCAGCAAATTCTACAAGTATGGCAAGCATTTTGCCCAGATCAGCTCAGGAAGAGCAACACTTGGTATCGGTTACTACAACGACATCAATGCCAGAGGATAATCAATCTAAACAACCAAGGCATCTAATGGTTGTAAGTTCGATGCAATCATGTCCTGAATTATCTCGACCGGTTCAGGCATGCCCAAAATATCCAAAAGTTATTGCAAAAGCAGATACAACTGATGGTTTAGACATACAATCGTCCGAAGAAATTATAAAGGAAAATAGCAAGTCTGAATCTTTGCTTTTGGAAGAAAAACAAACGCGAACTCTTTCCCACCAGTGAGTTTAGAATTATTTTCAAAGATCCCTTAGCCACAGAATTTAAAACGATTTTATAATACACAATCTTTTTTTTTTTTTTTTTTCTTATTCCAGATGCAAAATCTGTGATAAATATTTTCATAAACAATCTCAATTGAGAACTCATAAGAAAACTCACGCCACAGCAACGCGGGAAAAACCTCTTAAAATTGAAATCGCACATGAAAACGAAGCCGAAAATTTATTGCAGTGTCATATGTGTAGTAAATCAGGACTCACAGCTGTTGCCTTGAAGGTAATGAATTGGAAATAATCTAATAGATTATAAAGTAGTAGCTTAACTATCATAAAAATTGTGAAACATTATAGTAATACCTATTTGTGCATTTTTGATCTCAGGATCATCTCAAAACACACAGAGGTGCCAAAGAATTTCAGTGCACTGAATGCCCTTTGAAGTTTTGCACCAACGGAGGACTTAGCAGGCATATTAAAATCCATAATAATAAAGTGTGAGTTGATTTAAGACCGTCATTCATACGCTAATTTATTACCTATTCTTTTTTATTTATACGTATTTATGAAATTACAGACAATGGAAATGTACAACATGTGATCTGACGTTTCAAACAAAAGGTCAATTATCAATTCACGAAGAATTTCATCAGAGTAATACTAGTTTGAACACAGTGGAACCGGACAGTTCCCAAAAAGATCCATTAACAATAGACGGCAACTATTTAACCCATCCTGAAATACAATTAGAAAACGATAGTAATTTATCTGAAAAAGTACTTATGGATGATGTGACTGAAAAGGAGACGGTAAGTTTATCACTCAAACATCGTTTCTAATGAAAATTGATGAACTTCATCTGCACTAGTTTTTTTTTTTTGTGGTTTCATATCTTTTATGTATGGTATAAATTCTGATGAGTTGAATATTTTCAGGATCTAAAGAAAGAGAAAAAAATATATACAAACAAATGCAAATACTGTCCGAAAACCTTCAGAAAACCCAGTGATCTTGTAAGACATATCAGAACCCACACAGGGGAGAGACCCTATCAGTGCGAATATTGTAATAAATGTTTTGCAGTTAAATGTACCTTGGATTGTCATATGAAAGTTCATACTGGTAAGAAAACCTTTTCATGCCACGTTTGCAACAGCCTTTTTACAACGAAAGGCAGTCTCAAGGTACACATGAGGTTGCATACAGGTAATAATCACTTTCTGACTATCTACATACTCGGTCAGTGTAGAAATGAAATGGGGACGTGTTATTTATTTGTGATCTTTTATTTCATTGCAGGTTCCAAACCGTTCAAATGTTCATTCTGCGATTTACGATTCAGAACATCAGGGCATAGAAAAGTACATTTATTAACCCACATGAGAGAGCACAAGGATCCATCAAAGCCCAAACCTAAGCCTCGTAAAGTTGCTGCTATTGCTGGAGTCGCTGCCGAACTGGAGAGAACTGTTGAACACGCAGTTAATACTGATACAGCAGTTTCTCAGCCTGGGGAATACCCAAATATTGATTCAATTACGATTGATACTAGTACCCTGACTGATAATATCACTCCGCACATTACTTTCAACGCGGATGGTACTATCCTTAACAACAATGCTATGTTATCCATAAACGAGAGCAATCAGCTTGTTGCTAATCTGCATTTCCTTCTCGCTAATGGACTAGTCACAATACAGACTGACGACGCTCTTTTACAACAGCTACCTGATGCTGATTCAAATTCAATGGAGCAAACAGAATCGTTGATTGTAGCGCCTGATATGAATGAATCAAATCCTCAGGCAGTTTTATATGAAACTGAAGGCATGCCAAATGCGGATACAGAGTCCCATGGGACTTTGGAATTAGATCATTGTGTGGAAATGGGAAGTCCTGATCAGATTACATCGTTGTCTGACATCGATGAAAACAAGACTAAAGTGACGACTGATAAAACTCAGTTCAGAAGAGGCTGCGACATTTGCGGAAAGACTTTTCTTAAACCGTGTCAAGTGGAAAGACACAAGAGAATTCACACCGGTGAAAGACCGTATAAATGCAATTTGTGCTCTAAGTCATTTACGCAAAAGAATACTTTGAAAATGCATCAGAAACACCATACCGGAGACAGACCACATCCCTGTCCACATTGCGATTTTTCGTTTACTCAAAAAGGGAACTTGAAGACACATCTGAAACGGGTACATCAGTTGGATACCTTAGGGATAAAGAAACTGCGGAGAGGACAACACGTGCTTAGTGCTAAATTTACGCAAGATAATTTAGACGAGACTAGAATAATCGGCTTGGAAGATATCGCATTTGCTAATATTCCTTGATGACAATCCCCTTCTCTGTTTTAAAATTCGATTAAGTTTATACCGCACAGTATATATCTTATGAAAACCAAAGATTAGAAAAAAAATATTACAGCCAAGCATAATATATAAACTATACGCAAATTCTTATACATGAGAAACATGGGAATGAGATTTTTAATGTTTAATTATTTGTACAAAAGATTATTCGGGTAGTATTGAGATACCGATTTTTCTTTTCTAACAAACTGTTGCTGCCGTATAATAATTAGTATAAAATAAATTGTTCGATTTCATAGTGTGCTGTTCATAAGACTGTAATTTTAATTCTTCTTCTCCGATATTATTTCCGTGAGCGCCAATCTGTGTCTAGAAACATCGGCAAGGGTGTAATAAACTTCGGCTTTATCTTGCGATAAATTAGTATTATCTTTCCCTCATATTTATATTCCATAGACTCGCTGCAATTCTTCGTTCTTTGCAACGAAAATTATGCATAATATATTAAACAAGTGTATAATTATAAGTGTATAATCATACAGCAATATGATACACTTGTTATAATACATCACATAAACTATTCATAATAAATATTACCTTTGGTTAATATAATTTGCTTTCGACCCAGTTACGTTTCGTTTTATGAAAACTATATTTTATCTAAATACAATAAGTGTCTATAGTTATTATTTGATAGTTTCTTTTTTTTTCTTTTTTTTTAACAGTATAATTCACATATCGGTTTTTGTGCCTTCCGTTCTAATATGATATTTTGTATATCTTCATAAGGTATTTATTTCGCATTTAAATGATGGAATTTTCATTTTTCTTGCACGAATTTGAAAATATATTGCTTCATGGTATAAAAATAAATGACCGTTGTATAGTTATAGAAATTTAAGCAATCACTAAAAATTAGCAATTAAGACATTATCCCAATATGAACAGATATTTTTCAATTAAGTAATTCAAGTTATTATACAGATGTTACATGTTTATATTAATGCTTTATATTTATTACTTGGTATAACACTGCATTGCATTTCAACCTTATATATATATATATAATTATGAATATTAGATATTTCTATAAGCACTATTATGTAAAAAAAAAAAAAAAAAGTAAGCTTAGTAATCATTGTACATAGTGTATATCTAACTAATATATAAATACCATTTATTATCGTTATCTAGACTATTATAAATTGTTCATAAATCTCGATAAATTATTATTTAACATTGTAATAATAAAAAGCATTTTTTTATCATAGATATTTCTTTTATTTTTTACAATAACCATTTACATTGCATGTCTTTCAAAGATTTCTAGAATTCAATATTCTAATTATACCCGCGAGATGGCAATACCATTCAGTGACCAACTCGAGCGACCTGCCAAGCAAGTGGGAGCATTGACCCAGAGTACGTACGGGCACCTGTCGTTGAGTCAGTGGCCCTCGTGGCGTCAAGAAGTTTGTATGGGGGTTGCGTTAACGAGATATTACTCTCGTAACAGAAATACTCCGAGCTTGCAAACGTGTTTGATGAAAAGCATTGAAGAGACTCGATTAATTGCGATAAATGCATATTTATTTTTTAGAAACGATTTCAAATTGTATACGTATCGATGGCTTGGACGAATAACGTTACATCACGCGAGTGACTCTGAAATCGCTCTGTAGTTGTATGGCAAGTATAATGCGTTACAGAGTGGTTTCGGAGTGACTCTCGAAATCTAATGGCTTATTCGGATCTAAGCCATTGATATAACTTCGACAATGAATAAGATCCATGCTACAGCAATAAACTCCTGGAAATACCAATATGCAATTGATTTGTTATTTTCCACTTTCCCCTTTCTGTGACTATTTATTTCCGATCAGCGAAAATTTAAACAGCGTACGGGTACGACACACTAATACAGTAGGAAATTAGAATCGATGCATTTCTATAGCCACTTGAAAATTCCAGCACACTTCCTCGGATGATGTAGCAAGATGTATGAAGCCACGTATGCATAGTATACACTGTCCCTTTTCCCGCCAAAATTTCAGCACACTTCCTCGGCTCAGATGTTCTCCTGATACCAGGAGCATTTTTCGACTTAAAATTATTCCAACTGCAAAAATCGCTATTATACATAAACCATACAGCGACGTGCATGAAGCACCGTATGCGTGCCTATATCTATATACACTATTTCTCTTTCATGCCAACAATTTCAGCCTACCTCCTCGGGTCTGATGTACTTCTGATATCAGGCATTTTTTAGAGTTAGAAAAATTCTAAGTCTAAAAATACTCCTGATCACAGGAGTAGGTAGCATATATGTTCAGTCCCATGTATACTTAGTTCGTGAATATAGAATAATTAGAAAATAGTTAATAAATAACCGTCGGACTGACTCATGGGATTTTCCATCCCATGAGGGGAGGCAGTCCCAGGCCAGGTTTGACCCTTGGGTATTTCCAGTGCCATAAAGAGCGCACATACATTCATCGTGAAAATAGCCATGCCTGGAAAGATGGAAAGCAAGACAAAGGCCAGAACACGTTCTGCGCCTCTTGATTGTCCATGAATTTGGGACTTTCGAATTTTCCCAAGTTTATGGCACTCAGATGGTCGCCAGACGCGGCGGTCCCTCGACAGCCCGCTAAGGGTCCCACGCCGAGGGCCTTGCGAATGTGACGTAGGCGTCTTTGGGTTTTTTCCAACCCCTACCGGACCATGCATGGAGGTACCTGGGTCCTGGCATTGCCTTCCACCCTCTCGGGTTCAGGCCCAAACGCATAGGCTAATGTAGCTTAAGTTCAACGAGCAAAGTCAGTCTTCGTCGCTGCGGTGCACTCACACCCTCGGAGTAAAGACGCGACTCACTGAATACACTCATATTCTTTTATTATATCAACTGGGTCACCTTGCTTAGTTTTAATTCTACTTTACTGATACTTTCAGTCATTTATTCGAATCCTTTATTTTTAATAATTTGACCTTTATCTATAATCGTTATTTGTAATGTTACCAGATTTTAATAAATTACTTTGTTATTAAATTTCATTAAACATTTTTGGTCCTTCGAGCCGGATGAAAGTAGTGACTCAACCGCGATTTGAGAACACTTTAAAAACAATTGTTTAGTGATAAGTTTTTAATGATAAGTGACGTTCGTGTAGTGAACTATAGACAATTTCCGCTACGAACAGTTATTAGTGGGGTAAACGTACACCACCACCCACCGGAAGACAACCGTCTTCCAGAAACATTCGGGCTACAAGAACCGATACACATTATAAGCCACGATGGCGAATTTAACTGCATTGAGGCAGGCGCGAGGATCGGTCAAAGCTAAGGTAACTCGGTTCGCAACCTGGCTCAACTCGTTCGATCCACAAACGGGTGGCTACGATAACCTAGCGTCACGGCTAGACGAGGCCTGCACTTTGATGGCAGAATTCAACGATCGTCAGACAGAAATTGAAGCTAACGATCAAGATTCCGATCACCTGGAAGAACGTCTAATCTTCGAAGACGGCTATTACACCACAATAGGAAAGGCAAAGGCGTATCTTCGCCGTCATAACAATGCTACCCCTAGTTCGGTATATGCTTGCACCATAAATTCAAACGAAGCCAGTATCAACTTGCGCATAAAACCACCGACGATCAACTTACCTGAGTTCCACGGTAGCTATGATAAGTGGCTCAATTTTCGCGACACCTTCAAGGTCCTGATTCATGAAAATACCGCGATAGCGGATATTCAAAAATTTTATTACCTGCGATCTTCACTTAAAGGAACTGCAGCTGAAGTGATCGACTCGTTGACAGTGTCCGCAGATAACTACCAAACTGCATGGCAATTGCTGACGAAACGGTTCGATAACAACAAACTTATGATTAGTCGAAATCTGCAAAAACTAATTGACACTCCTTTAATGCAAAAGGAAACTGGTACCGCTCTACGACAGATGCTCGACCACGTTCAGAGACTTTCGCGATCCTTGAAGATTTTGAAAGCAAACACATGGGACGCATTATTTACGCATCATGTCGTAGTTAAAATGGACAGTACAACTAAGCGCGAGTGGAAAAGTTTTACGAAAAACCTCGATATGCCGACGGAAGCAAATCTAATAGAATTTTTAGAAGAACGATGTTCGATAGTAGACACGGACGTGGTTACCAAAACTTGGAACAAGTCGAATTCATCGACCGAATTTCGGCGGTCACACAAAAAACGAAGTAACCAAAGCTTCACGAGCATATCAACGGACTCTGTGACGTGTAAGGTGTGTGAAAACTCTCACGAACTATTCAAGTGTCCAGTGTTTCGGAACTTATCGGTCGCGGCGCGGACAATTGAAGTGAAAAAATATAAATTGTGCATGAACTGTTTAAGACTACACAGTGGAAGGTGCACTTTCGGTCGATGTCGTAAGTGTAACAAGTTCCACAACTCATTATTACACGTGACTCTTGATCAAGTCACACCCAACGCCAAGGAATCTGGAATTTGATATCTGCGATAACGGTCTTGAATTATAGGTAGTCTTGCATCCGTTTCTTCATGAACATCGCTATATTTTTCGTTATTTCAAGTTTATTAAATTTCAAGTCACATAATCGATCCTAAAATTAAGAGTCGCATGGCTGGTGGAAGGGAGAAGAGGAAAGTAAATAATTATTGGTATAATATTGGGACATATTTTTCCAGCATCCGATAGAATATTACTCATTGTCATAGTTATGTAGTAACATAAAATTTGTCATTGTTTCTTAAAAATAAATAATAATTAATACTTCTGTCGCAATTGATCAAGTCTCTTTATTCGTTTCTTGGCATACAACTTATGATACCATAAATTATATTTTTATTCTAATAACATACTAGCTAATGTAACTAATTTTACAAAAATTGACTTCAATATACGCTCGCGTGTTCGTTGCAATTGGAACAGAATGGAACGGTTGGATATTGGTGTCTTTTTCCATCGCATTTAATAAACAAGGATGAAACGATACAACCGCAAGCGTGTTTGCATTTCGGAATACGCCCTAACGCTACTCCCATATCAACACTTTGACGCCACGAAGGCCACTGACCCCGGAAGTCACAGCAGGTGTCTATACCCTAGGTCAGTGCTCCTACTTGCGCCCCACCATTCACTCACACAAGGTGAAAAATGGTATTGCCATCTAGCGGTTGAAATTACGAACTACTTTCCCCGGCAAATATCAATGCGCCTAATTTAACAGCCAACAATCACAGGATTGCAATGCAAGTTGCGTGCAATAAGGCGCACTAATGTTTGCGGTCAAAGTAGTTCCCAAATTTGGCCGCGAGATGGCGATACCATACGTCGAGCACGCCTGCTATTGGCAACCCGTTGAACGTATCTTCTTATAGTGGATAATAAACTATACTCTAAACGTAAAACGACAAGGACGCAGTATATTAAAATGGCTTCCGCAGTACGTACTGCTACTCGCCAAGTGCGACCAATTCTATCAATAAATGAAAAAGAAGCAAAATTGCGAGTGCTTAATTTATATAAAGCATGGTACCGTCAAATGCCGTTTATCAGTACGTGTACAACATTTTATAACCTTTAATAACCGAACTTATTCATTTACTTTACTCTTTCTTACGGTTAGAATCTTACATTTACTAAATCGTATTTACGACATATTATTCTTTAGATTCTCGTAACTTATCATCTTCTAACCCAGTTTAACGTCAATTTCTTGTAGTACTTTTAATATTACGATTGTTTATTAGCGAACAGTGAAAATTTTGTCGATTACATAAATAACCTAACCTACAATATCTCTCATGCATTATATTTCAATCTCGAATTACTATTTCATAAAATAAAACTTCTCTATTTCTATTATAATAACAGTTTTTATTATATACCTCGAAAAAAAATTGCCTTATTCATTTCAGTCGAGGAATACGATATTCCGAAGAACGTAAAACAGGGAAGAGCAAAACTTCGCGAGGAATTTACCAAAAATGCTCAAGTGAAAGACATCAGAGTGATAGATCAGCTGGTTATCAGGGTAATTTATTTTTGTAATCATGGATTACAGTGTCAAAATATAGAATCTGTACTTGTTTTAATTTCAACGATTTCTATCTATTTTTTTTTTTTTTTTGTAATTTTATTTCAAGGGTCAAATGGAACTTAAAGAAGTGGTGGAAGTTTGGAAACAAAAAGGAACACTGATGAACTACTTCAAGGATACTGTTGAGAAAAAGCCAACAGATTTTATGTCCAAATTTTTATCTGGTCAAGATTAGTCTCTATTCTTGATATAAATATCTTTAGTACATCCAAGAAAAAAAAAAAAAAAAAAAAATGATAGTCTTTGAAAGTTTTCATAATGTCTATAATAGTCAAATTAACAAAAAATATTATGTTCAAAATGATATCTTATATCGTTTTCTCTTTATAAACTATTTAAAAATTTAAAAATAAATTGTATATAGTATATATATCTTAGAGTTTACTCGTTTGTTTAAAATTTATTTATTTCAACCTGCGATTTTCCATCGTATACTATATACTATTATTAATAAATCAGAATATTAACAATACAGGATAAATGTTATTTTCATTATTTTTTTTTTTTTTCTAGGTAGGATCCTATACTCTGATGACATAGATAATAATTGTTTGTTTGTTTTTTTTTTTTTTTTTTTTTTTTTTGTTTAATTTACATACCATTTTTACATTGATATATTATTTAATATATTCACTTTATATACATTTGACAACATGATATATTACTAAGCACCTTAGGTACGATCTAGTTCACTTTTCACAGCCATACAGATAATTTGCTTCCCTTCAGTGAACAAGTATATAGATAGATACATATACATATTTATATATATAATATTTATACAGTATATATATTACATATATATATATGTAATACAGCACTCTGAGACTAAAAGCATCGACATCGGTGCTTATCTTTATTTTATTAATAATAATTAGTATCTCGTTGGTTCACTTGTGCTGATGCAAATAGTGATCTTCATTAGGAAGATCATATTTTATTCATGTTTTTTTTTTTTTTCTTTTGTATACTTTGGTTAGAATGATTTTTTTTTTCTTTTTTTTCTTTATAAAATAGATTTTTTTAATTATTATTATTCTTATTATTATTATTATTATTTATTACACGCCTTAAGAGGAGAATAAAAACTAGTTTATAAACATAGTAACAGTCCCGCACTATGTAAACTGCAAACATCATTCAACGCTCGTTTATTTACCTATTTTCTTATTATTATTATTATTATTATTACTATTATTATTATTTAATTATTTATTTTTTCCTTTTTTTTCTTTTTGTTCTTTTTTTTTTTATTTTATTTTTTTTTATTTTATTTTCATTTTTCATTTTCTGTAATACAAATTATTATAAAATATCTAAATATTAAAAATATACACTTGTCGGTAACTTTCATATACATAAATTGCACGTACCTAATATATGTTCTTTTTTTTTTTTTTCTTTCTTTTTTTCCGCGATTTTCTATTCTTTTTCTCATATTTTTTATTTTTATTTATTTTTTTCTTCTTCTTCTCCTTCTGTTTTTAAGCTAAAAATGGCAACAATAATCATCATGCTCAAATGATTGATAATAATATTACCTAATTTAATGATGCTGCTTATTATTATCATTATGATTAATATTATTATTATTATTATTATTAATATAATATTATACACCAATCTCTACATTCACACGATCTAATTTCATATCCCACGTTCCCTTACTTTCTTCATACACAACAGAGACATATGTATACATCAAACTATACTCTCCCTTTCGGACTGCATGTCGTAACCCGTTATAACTCCTCGCCTTAGAGATACTTCACTATTTCTTAGTCCGTTACCATTGAAAAGATTGACTAGCCAACTCCTTATAGAATTTCTAGCCGATGATTTCTTGTCAGGTACATCTCCTGAGTTTGGTGTTTGTACAACTTGATCTAAAGAACGCCATCGTTTAACAGGTACTAGTTCTCCTAGACAACTACCGTCACCTGATAATAACGGTGTATCTACATCACTAGCTACATTGTCAGGTTTAGGGACTATTATCACATTGCCATTTGGGTAATTGTTATTTAAAAGTTTATCAGTTACGTCTGTATTAGAGCTTCTAGTCTTTCTCCTTGTATTAGCGCACTTATCACAATCCTCTAATGATCTAAAACTCTTTTTTAATTCTTTTAATCTAAATATATGCGGAGATTCGAGTTTTTTATTTGACTGAAGCTCGGTTGGGAATGGATCCAGCGATCTAGATTCTCTTATTACATTTGGCGATGGATAATCGCTTGTAGATGAAGACGATGCTATAGTTGATAATACTCTAGCATTTTTACGAAACTTTAAATTAACATCTATGAACATATCGTCCAATGCAAGTTTCACGTTCGCAGCTCTGCACTCCATCTCCTCTGGCAAATTGATATTATTTAACGTTGTTTTAGAACTGCTATCTATCAGGTAAAGAGGAGCACGTTCTAACTTTCTAGCATGAACCGGACGAGGGAGAGGACTCGATCCTCCACACTGAGACGTTGAATCATCACCGTTTCCACCCCTCGGGACAAACGACTGTCTTCGACTTCCTCCTCCTAGACCCGCCAACAACGATGCTTGTCTCGAATCAGGATTCAGCTTAGGACTTCGTCTAGGTCTGCAGAATAAGGGTGGAAGTTCTCCCAGGTCGACCTACAGGAATTAATTAAAAAAAAAGTAATTTAGATCATGTGTTGATTATTAAAGACCATAGTCTAGATTTGAACGAATTTATACAATTTTTGCCCTCCCATTTTCTCACCTCTCGTTTTTGTATGGCTTTTTCTGTCGCTCCTGTAAGCCAGTACGTTTTCACCTCTCCCTTTCCTTTCATGTGAACAAGTCCCCGATCCTCAACTATGTATCCACCGACTTTATCGAGAGCTTCTTTGCACTGTGCACTTATGTGTATCCTGAGCGGTTCGCCATTAGATTCCATCCTAGATGCAGTGTTTACGGTATCTCCGAATAAGCAATACCGCGGCATAGTTAGACCCACAACTCCAGCTACTACAGGGCCTGTAATTGAATGAATCAAAAATTTTAGGACTTTGATAATCATTATTCGAAATTTTGATGTGCAATTTTAAATACCTGTGTGAATTCCAATCCTAAGTTTGAGAGTTTCGTTGGGACGATGAACAATCGTGTGATGTTTAACAGCGTTTAATAGATCAAGTGACATTGACGCGATCTCACCAGCATGTCGGTTTCCGTTTTTGAGTGGAAGTCCGGAGACCTGAGTCGGCGAAAAGAAACTATGATGTGAAAATGTTCATTCATGAATTTGAAGGAAATTTTGTTCACTGCACTTACCACCATGTAGGCATCTCCGATTGTTTCAACTTTGTATACATCGTATCCTTTGATGATACGATCGAATAAGGTGTAAAGATCGTTCAAGAAGTTGACAACCTGTGATTCGAAACGTACATGGTATCAATGATAAAATGCAAAAATGATAGAATAAAGGGTAAAGCATTAATTTATTCAGTGGGTATAATCTTGACCTGAAAAGGTGTACTTTCAGCTGACATTGCGGTAAACCCTACAATGTCACTGAAGTATATTGTGACTAAATCAAAAGCTTCTGGCTCAACTCCAATCCCATTCGTAAGGCAGTTAGCAACAGGTCTATAAAGAAATGAAAATGTAAATGTAAATTAAATCTATAATTAAATTTCATTTCGGAATTAAACAATTGGCATTTAGTACAGTTGTAAATTTGTTCTTGGCGTCGTCGTGTCGCATCCTAATGCAGACAATGAAAATCTCTAAATCATTGTATCATATACTTACTCTGGTAACATTCTGTGGAGTAGATCTTCAGTTTTCTGTTTTTCCTCGAAAAGAAGGCGCGTACGCTCATTGACTAGATCTTCGAGGTTGTTAGCATATTTCTCCATCATGTCCATCATCTGATCCATTATATTACGATGTCTACCTGCTTTCATCTTCTTTAAACGTGTTCTAATCATTTTAAAATCTGGTCTAATTTCGGGACTTTCAGCCCAACATTCGGTGATAGTACTGACGATATAATCAGCACAGTCCGCTTCAGAGTCAGATAATATATCAACGTTTGGTCTAAACGGTGGCTCTCCATCTTCTGGGTACCTTTTCACTCGGTCTATGATTTCTGGTGTTAAAATAAATCGGGATTCAAATCTTTCCTGGTTCTTATATCAACGGGGTGAATCAGTTTTTTCGTTTTTTTTTTTGTTTTTTTTTTATAAATTACCTTTGGGTTCTAGATGCACTCCTCCGTACGGTCCTTTGCGTCCAATTATTTCGAACAATATTATAGCGAACGAATAAATGTCACCTTCCTGAGTTCCCCTGATCGGAGCGTTTGGATTTCTCAATAATTCAGGCGCCTTCCAAAATTGACCTAAAAGTATTTTTGAGTTAAGAATTTAGTCACTCTTTCAACTATGCATGCGTGACATGAATTTTCGTTTTTTTTTTTTTTAACTATACACTGACTTCGGTAATACTGATGTTCTCCAATGCTGTCGGATTCGGCACAATGTCGCATATCGTGCAAGCCGAAATCTGATACTTGAAGTACCCATCGCGAGGTGACAACACAATTTGAAGATTTAAGATTACCGTGACATACTAACACGGACGATTCGTGAATGTACAACATTCCCTGTTTTCGATTAAAATGTAAATGAAATCAATTTTTTTGAAAAAATGTAATTTCGCGATTTAAACAATTTTTTAATGCTCACCTTGATGAGATCGTGAACTAATGAGGCAATGAACATGTCGTCTAACTTAATATCTTCATTTTCGATTATGTCCTGAAATAAATCGACCGAATAATGAATAAGCACTAAATTTTACTTTATTTCAATGCGGTTTGTAGTCTCATCTGTGATTTATTATACTCACGTAAAGACTTCCTTTGGCACAGTAATCAGTGATAAGCAATATTCTCATAGGTTCTACGCAAGCACCTATAAAAGAGTTTAGATTTCCGTGTCTAATTTCTCTTAGTACTCGCATTTCCTTCATGACATCCCTTGGTGTGTCTTTTTTCTTTGAAAATTTAAGCTCCTTAATCCGTACAACTACTCCATGGTAATGTCCAGTTTGTGCAAAAACTTGTCCTCCACACCTGGATTCGTATGATATGGCACTAACTAAACTTAACTGTAAAAGCAACAATATGATAGCGTCTTCGCCAAGCTAATATTAATTATTTTACTTTTTATTATCAATTATGTAAATTCCGTTAAATATACTCACTTTGCTAGGTGATGACATCATGTTGTCCAGGTGAGGGTAACCGTGAATTTCACCTGGATCAATCTTCCATAAAAGTCCCTCTATCTCTTGCTCGATTTTCCATCTTCTATATATACTCAAAGCTATTACAGCAGCGCAAAATAATAACGCAGCTAATATTCCTGCTGCGACAATACTTCGCGAATGGGTATCATCTTTGGGACAGTGTTCGTTTAAAAAACCACAGCCAGGTTCTGCTTCTGGTTTATTTTTACCAGGCCAGTCCATTGACTTTATGGGTCTGTATACCTGAATGAATACATCATCATATAAATACATAATTTTTTACCACCGCCAATATTTCCACAAGTTTTTAAATCAATTTTAAATAGAATTTATTTTTCTTACATAGGTAATAATAATAATTAAGAAAATTTTAATCGCTTCTTTTCTTTAAACGTGATATTGCTATGTATATAAACAACTCACTCACTATAGTTTCACCCTGTTGAAATTGTCCGACTGGAATCATTTGGTAATCACATGTAAAATTTCCTCTATTCATAGGTAATCTTTGTAGAGCAAGAACCGAAAAATTACCCTCGGAATCACCGTTTTCATCAAGTTTTATCGTAGCTCCGCTAACACCTGTGCAATTTTATATTTATTATTTTTTTCCGATACTAGGTACTAATATACAAATCTGTTTGAGTATATTTTTTATACGTACTTTCGTATGTGTGATTCTTTATTATCGTCTCTATTATACGAGTCCCATTGCTAGCTATTTCTTCGACACTAAGGTCCGGGTAGTCTCGGAGCAATTGGTCCAAAGCATGTGCGTATAATTTGACTGAATCGTAAAGATATGCGGCATGGATTGATACGTGCTGATTAAAATGAATGGAAAATATATATTTTATTCATTGAACATATATGTATGTATATACTAGAATGGTGCGAGAATAGAGAGAGAATTACGATCCTAAATGAGAATTCGCAATTATTTCTCAAAACGAACCTTTTCAAATCTTGAGGTTTCGAATAGTGCCGGAATCGCGAATTTGAATGGCTCCCTTTTGTTGTACTCGCTAACTTTTTTGGTAAAATCTTCGTATCCCTGAGTTGGCGATGTAGCCATAAGAACCAAGAGGGATCTACCCTTTTTCAAAAAATCCTTTGGATCCAGACAATTTTTCGAATTCGTTAGAACTTCTGGTTCTAAAAATTTATACAATAACAAAGTTATTTTAGTTTCAAACCTTTTACATTTAGTATGCGCCAAGGTCGAAAAACACATTTCACATATACTTATAGCTTGATAATGAAATACTTTCGAATAAAGTAAGTGTTATTCACCAATTACAAATGATAAGGATCATTATTTACGATACTAATACGATATTAGCGACTAAATTCTCTAATAAGCATGGCTATACTAACTCCATAAAAACTTCTCTGCTTCTCTTGGAGAATATGGCATCATGTCAACATGTATTACCATGTATTCTCCTTTGTCCAACAATCTATGATTTTGCATTGACGTCATCATTTCTACGAGCGATGCAGCAGTCCCAAGGAAAACATAAACTGAAAATGAATATATTTTTTATAATTTCACAATTTTCTGATTCAACTTTCATCTATGGTTTGAATAAAATAATTGATAATATCATTACAAACAAAAAAAAAACAAAAAAAAATGATCATATCGTACTGATTTCTATAAATAAAAATTTCAACTAACTGCGAGTCATATTTTTTGTGTCCTTTATTAATTGGAACCAATCATTTCCGCAACAGGGTAATTTATTTTCACAGCATATGTGACGATCCTCAACAATTTTATGATGGTTCACTGTGAGGTTGTGCTTTAGTGCCTGATCTTTCAATGATCGAGCAACAGTTACCCAAGATTTTTGTGCTATTATTGAAAACTTGTCCCAATTGTAGTGCAGCAGTAACGCTATTACAGATTTTGTTACTTGAGTATCCGGCGGTTCTGTCCGTGCAAATGTTGGCACTGACGATGCCTGATAATCCGAGCATTTCTGTAGGATAAGAAAAAGAAAAAAAGAATATTGATAATCCACATATAAGATACATGAAATTATCTCATTATACTTATATATCTACTATTGTAGAAGTTCATTTCATTTCGCGTATATTTTGGTATTTACAATAATAATTCAGAAAAGAAACAAACGTTTTAGGAAAAATGTATGAAATTCTAGAGACCCGATAATGGCGGTATAATTGAAACAGCACGGTTTTACTTCGACTACGTTTAATCCTGAGAGACAACGACTGACAAATCCGATTATCTGCTATAAATTATGCCTCGACGGACTAACGAAATTTGATTAATGAAAGTGGATTCTTCAGAGGAAACTTTTGCTGACATATAAAACAGCCCTTAAAAAATAGCCTTTATTTTTTAGACGTTTATATGTAAACCCTCAAGCATGATGTTTGTACAATGAGAATACTGGGAGCTGTATAAGTGCCTTTATAGCTACGCTCACGCATTTAATATGAAAAAGAAAACTGGCGAAATAGGGTCAAGTGGTACTCAGGTACTCAGGTATAGATACACTCTCCGCATAGATGAAAACGTATTTTAAATCCATGTGTATACATATGGGGTCGACGAAAAATATGCGATTTGACATCGAATTGAAAAATCGTATAACACGTCAAGAATATTTTGAGGTAAAGAATTTTCCTTCGGAGGAATCGTTTTCATTCGGATTATAATGAAAGTCGAATATGACCAAAAAGAAGTGGAGGAAAAAAAAAAAAAAAAGAAACAATATTTTCGTTTTGTTTCGATTGGAAAATCATATCACGTAGGTACATATAAAGAATATATTACTATGTATTCCTCGAAGAAATCTTGAGAATATAATTCTTTCCGTGATATGATTTTTGAAATTCTATGGAAAATCATGGGTAGGTATAAGGTATGTAGGTACAGCGTAAAAGGTTCGCTTCGCGATCTGATTGGGGCGGTCCGCATCGAGGTACCTCGAGACAAGGGAATGGAAACTGATGTGAGACTGAATGCATGCAGCAGCAGCAGCATCAACAGCATGCAGCAAAATGGGCTGTGCTGTTAGCCGTATATACTGTGTGGCGGTAGGTTAAATATAAACTTGCTACGCGAGCGGGGTTACAGGGGTAAGAGGAAAGCAGGAGTAAAGAGGGCGGCGAGGGCCAGGCGGACATTTCTGGAGTGGTGCACGGGGCTCTCGACTGGAATGTGACATGCGCTCATTAACATATAAATTAAATGTGACAACTGGGGGTCAGCACTTAGTTTTCATTTCTCGGTTTCTCAACTTATTCATATATATATATATATATATATTATATTTATTTCCCTTAATACTAAAAACAATTTTATTATCAATCTATTTGATATAGGTATTATAATAGGTACCATAATAATTTTTAACAATTTTCGCTAAGACACATCATAAAATTTTCGAGATGGTTAAAATGTAAAATGTAAAATGTAAAATGCACCAAGATATATGCGCAATATGGGTATATGTATATGTAGAGATGGATGAGTGATGCAGTAGCCACCTGTCGCCACTCGGACCATTTCACTCCTTCGATAAGTGCACCAGCATGCACACACATATAATATATTTATAGATATAGGTATAGGTATATTAAACCGCATAACGTATGCGCTATACTATCTATATCCTCTATTCATCAATGCTCTTTTTTTTTTTCCCCCTTTACTTTCATCGTGTGTGAGGCCGATGGCCTGGCCTAGGCCTGTACCAATGCAGAAGAGATCAGAGCTAGTGGGCAATTAGCCGCAACCCCATTTAACCCAGAGTCTTCGACCGCAGGACATTCCTGGCGTCTTAATTTCTTCTTCTTCTTCTTCTTCTTTCTTATTTTATTTATTCATTTTTTTTTTCTCTCTTCTTCTCCTTAGTCCTTTATTTCCTTTTTCTCTCTTCTCTTCTCTTCTCTTCTCTATTGTCAACGAGATAGACGATCTTTCATTAACGATCTGTATATGTATACTTAACGCGGAATATATGAGATGACAGTTTTTCTATCACGTTCGTTAATGCATGCATGCATGCACGAACAATTCTAAAGACGGTATAGTAAGCATAAATGTGTTCAACGGATTTAAACACCTGTTGAATGTCTGGTTAGCGGATTTCAGGATCTGGTCTTTTAACGAGATCTATACACAACAATTAATCTGCGTATATAACTAAACTACCTATCCTACATAGATAAGAAATAGGTGAATTGTTATCATTTTTTATTTATTTATTTATTTATTTATTTTTTTTTTTCAGAATAAAAATTGTATATAAGAAAGAATTATGAAACGAAAATTTGATCAAAGATTTAAAATATGTTATAAAAGAGGAATAAGAGACTCGACCCAGTTTTTTCTCCACTTTTATCGAAGCGGTGGGGCTTGGTCATTGTCGACGAGTCCGTGTTATTCTGGGCCTCGATCGGCTATATTTAGATCGGACCACCTTGAGAGCCAGCAACCAGACTGGGGACTGGTCGTTGTGCAACGACTTATTGTTCGAAATTCTAGCGGCAAACCGAGCCGATCGAAAGAACGAAGGAAAATAGCGTAATTTCAGCCTCAAAACAGGGACTATATATCATATATATATATATATATATATATATATATATATACCTATATACTATGAATTTTGCTGCACTTTAGTCGTCATCGTCTAAAAAGAAACCTTTAGGTATATATATATATATATAATATATACCCGACGACATGCATCGACATGTGTCACACATTTGTGTCTACACACGTGATGTCTAGACGAGAAAAAATTATTTCCAACGTTGGAAAACTTCGTAAGAATATAGAATATTATATTATATTCTGATCGATAAATCAAACTCAATTAATGATTTTATAGTTAATTGTCTATATATGAAATGGGATACCGATTATCATAATACATTACAAAATAGTAGTGATAATTAATGTTAATTCAGTTTTTCTACCGAATACCTAATATAATGCGTAATTGAGAAACACAAGTCACATATACATATAGCTAGCTATACGTCCAGAGTCTAGATATATAAATTTAACGACGGAGTAAATAGTCGTTAAATTTTCTTCTTCTCTCTCGTAAATTTAAAATACGTATAGATAGGTAGGTAGGTATAGGTACCTAAAGTAGGTATAATATCACGTTTTATGATTTATCGTAAAAACTATATCAATGCGTTTCTTGTAATAGATATGCTAATACTAAAATAAAGAATAATAAAAGAATGAATAACATTTCGGAGTAATTTTCTGATCAAAAATCTTGTTTTTTTTTTTCTTTTTTTTCAAATAGAATTAAATAATAGAATTAGGTGGGTGCAGGAAAGCATATAATAATCTTGCTGATGCAAAACGTGGTACGTATACGATAATAACGAGTCGTCGCTCGCGCGGTAGTTCGTACCAGAGTTCTTCGCGTATCGTATATTAGTGCGGAGAAGGGGAAAAATGTAAATGTATAATATATATGTATATAGTTAAGAAATATCCATACACACGTATAAAATATATATATATATATGTATATATATGTATAAACGGAATTCTCGTTTATATTATGCGCGTGTTAGCGACACGCAGAAGAGGCATGTATAAGCATGCTTTCATTTATTCATAAATCAACAGATTCTATATATAGAATCTCAGACAAATAGCGATAGTCTCTTTGGCATATACATATATATATATATGTATACGTATAGTATATATCCTTGAATGGTAATATACGAAATAGAATAATTTTTACGTTCAACTTATGTAAAAATATATACACATATATGTGCGTAATCGCTTATATATATATATATATATTATAGTTGTTTTTGCGGAAGAGAACATAAGACTCGAAGAACAGGTTAATCATTCCGAAATTTGTTCATCGTATATATATATATATATATATAAATATATATACGTTCGATTAATTCTACGAGCAAAAGAACAATATTTGAAGAAAAAAAAAAAAAAAATTGAAAAATAAAAAAAAATGAGCTGAACAAACTATGCGGGATAATTAAACTGCGCGCAGACGTATCTCGTTGACGGATTTAAGTCAATTTTACAATTTGTCTTAGTTAAGTATGGTTTTGCGGCGGCTGAATACACTCAGTTTAATTTAATACAGTCTTTAAATATATATAACTGCGCCTGCATTCTCGCTGCATGGCTATTATAATTCCCTTTGTTTCAATATAACTCGCATAGAGTTCTGGAGTTCGAGTACTATATATATATATACGCAGTGCGCAGTGTAAAATATAGCGATAAATTTCATAGTAAAATCCGAAAGAACAGAAAAACAGAAAAACAGAAATAAATTATTCATGGTCAATAAAAAAACGAAATGGTTTTCCTATATAATATGATCGATCAATAAACGTTGAAACTAAATTCTATATGTAGAAAGTTTAACAGCAGTAATATACCTGCAGATATCAACATATCGGTTATACAGCCGTTTGGTATATCATAGGCTATATTGGTTTAATCTATAAGGATCTAAGATCCTTAAATAAGATTTACTTACCCGAAGCGATGTAATAATCGAAATTTGTCACCTCGAGCTATAGCAACGAAACCGCATATATAATTAGCGTTTTATATTTCCCGTTTATTGAAAACCGTATTGATATATATATCTATATCGATTGCACGATGATGAAATGAAGTAATCGATCGTTAAAATTCTCATATCTATCAAATATGTTATTCAAAAAAAATTCTCTGAAAAATTTGTAAACAAAATTCATCCTCAAATATAATCGTGGATATATATAAATTCTTCAAATTCTTACATACCGCAATGTCACGCGATTATTAGCTTTGTAAGTATACTGATTACGCATTAGCGGGGGAAAAAAAAAAATACTTAAGAAATACTACGTTTTCATATTAAATATACTAATTTCTTGTCATTTTCCTTCATTTCATTTCATTCACATATATATATAAGTATAACAGTTCTTCGTTCAATTCTTCGACAATTAAATGACTCAACGACTCGTGACTAGTGACACGTAACGGATAAGATGAAAAAAAGAAAAAAAGAAAAAAAAAAAAAAAAAAAAAGAAAAGAGAAATGTTACTTTACTACATTCTTAAGTTTCCTCAAACACTCTAACTGTATCAACTCATATATACCGAGTTTGTTGCTGTTATACTCCTGCGATGATGTTGCTATACACGGTGCAGTGGGCGTCTCGATTGCGAAATACATATATGCGAATATCCCTCGCGGGAATCGGGAATCGCACGAACAATTCATATATGTATATACTTATATATATGTTGAATCGGTAAACGTATGCATATGCTCTCGCAACGATGCACTTGTGTTCATTTCCTATCAGCATAGTGCAGTGCAGTGCAGTGCAGTGCAGCACATTCTGTTTCTTAAGGATATATAGGTAGGGTATATTTTTACCCATATGAACAAGAATACATACAGCATAGACATGTGTATATAACACCACGTGTTCGTATATATATTATACCGATGTGTGTTAAAAACCATGTAGACAAAGGGGGGCACAGAGTGGATCTCGTATAACAGGCGCCTCGAAGTTGTATATATACATATATATACACCTATATACAGATCGATTCTCTGGAAAGTAACGCGCCTAGAAGGTATAGGTATAAGTGCGAAGACGCCTGCATCGAACAGCTCAAACATCGACGATTGGGTTTTATTTCTCACGTATCGCTCGATGTACCGACGAGGCACGTTGTACTTTCCGCAGAGAATCGAAAAAAGTCCCTCAGTTTTGTAATAATGAAATTTTCTAGTTATTCGCACATGTATCTAGAAGAGATAGAGAAAGAGAACGAAAAACGAAGAACGAAGAACGACGAAGGAAGAACCCTCGTATACCTCTCGTAGAATCCTAAGAAGCGCAAAGAGGCCGTCGTAAGTTCGCCTCTGCCACTGCTTCGGGGTCCCGTGTGTCGAGCGTATATATATATATTTATATATACATATATATATATATATATATATATATATGCGATATACTAGTACATCGGTTGGTTGGTCGTTCGGTTGGTCGGTTGGTTGGTTGGTTGGTTGGCAAGCAATCGAGTCGTGGTCTAAATATAGGCGCGATAAACACGGGCAGTTAGTATAAGCCGTATACTAGCCGCGTATCCTTGAATGCTTAAATAACGAGGCAAGATCGAGTGACTCTCCGACGACTACGCGAAGGTGGAGGCGGAGGCCGTGAACGTGACAATCGACGACCTCCTCTCTTAGCTTCTTTCCTATACTATGAGGTTCTATAGGTACACCGAGAATCCCTTACGCCTTACGGCGATATAAAGATATATAGGTTCGATATACCGCATGTCGAAACTATATGGCCATGGTCATAGCTATGACGTTTATCGTTGCGTAATTACGCAAGAGGCCCTATTATCCTTCTCATTAGTTTCGAAGATAATTATAAGCTGCGTAGATACGGATCGAGGAGGATATAGAAGAGAGCTATTATATATCCGCGTCATGATTTGATACGGAAAATATAGAAAAAAGATAAAAGAAGAAGAAGAAGAAGAAGAATAATGATAGGAGAAAATCGTCGTTCATTTTCTTGAACGATAAATGAAAACTAAAACTAAAAAAGAACTTGAAATGAAATTCATTTCTCGTCGCGTACTCGCGACACACATATAGGACGATATTACCTACCAGAAGAGGAACGAGGAACTTTATCTGCTGGTATATCGAAGCGATAAAAGCAAACGACGACAAAGTGCAGAAGGAGCGCGGGTAGCTTTCGAAAAAGCGAAGAATGAACTCATGCAGCAGCAGCAGCAGCAGGGAATTGGAAGGAATAGAGATTTATTCATCTTTTTTATTCTTTTCTTCTTTTATATTTCTCTCATATTTTTTAATCTGGTTATATCCGATTATTTTAGCCACCGAGTGGTCAATGCACAGTGATCGTTGTACTACACACCACAGCCACCCGTAGGATATATATATTTAGAACGTGACATTAAGTTAACACCGCGCGAAGCAACAAATTAAAAGGATGATTGCAGTGGTGCCGGCCCTCATTAGCTACACGCACACGAATTATATACTCAATTATATGTGTACACTCGGACCAATTTACGTCCTGTGGAACCAACCTCCTCCTACTTATACTTATACTTATACTTATACTCGTACTTGTACTTGTACTTGTGCTTCTTATTCTTTTTAATTTTAATTTCAATTTCAATTTCAATTTCAATTTCAATTTCAATCTCAATTTCAATTTCATTTTTAATTTTCATATTAATTCCTATTATACAGCTTCAATTTTTACCCCATACTTCTACTTATTTAACATTTACACTACTTTCTCTCTGAATTTAATAAATAGCCGAGACAGCTGTCTCCTCTCCGGATTCTCTGCCTATACCCCCAGCAAGTGTGCGTATATATTTCGTATATATCTCGTACGTCCTATAAGTTATAACCCTAAGCGATGCAAAGATGTTTTTAATAATTTTTGAAATTCAATAACGCAGTTAAAAAAAAAAAAATTAAAAAAAAAAAAAAAAAAAAAATATAAAAGAACTTCTTATTATAGGTATTGAATGACGAAAGCTGCAGTCAAGGGAGCACGCCCGACCTTTGACCCAGTTGTTGTTTGTTTTTTTTTTTTTTTTTTTTTTTTTTTTTTTTTCTTCTTTAACCCAAATAGGTATATCGTTGATATATTTAAAATAATTCACACGTATGTAACTACCTACCTACGCACTTGCAGCAGTTTTCATATATTTTTCATTTTTCTTTAAACTCTTTACCAAAAATTCAACAACGAAATAACTTAGTCGTTATATGGTTTGACGGTCTAAAATATAAACTGTCCTTTCAGCTCGACGTACAGAAAAATTCAATTATAGAATTAGGAAAGAGAAAGAGAAATTTGAAAACACATAAAATTTCAGATCGAAGATTCGAGAAATACACGTTGTAGGAAATAAATGTGGTATTTTTCTAATATTATTACGGTAATAATATTTATGTAATATTTTTCTAACGCATGATGGAATGTGTGCAGATCTTCGTAAGAATTCGGTCCAGTATAAACCCGCGAAAACAAGAATTGAGTGGATATTTTATTCCCTCCTGGGCATCAATATGTATTCATATGTGTGACATCACATGTGTGTGTGTGTGTGTGTGTGTGTGTGTGTGATCGCGTAATGTGCGACTATGATGTTGGACATTACACGATAACAACCGATTTAGTTATGGGTCTATTTCAGTCGTTGAAGACACCTCTACATTCGAAACGAATAGAAAATTTCGTGACAAATTGTTCTTGACCTCGCGTCGTCCGCGCGTCGAGGGCAGTACATATACATATAACGAACCAGTCACCTCATATGCACGTATAGATATCTACCTATAATTAATATAGTTAGAGATTCGTACCTACATACCCATACTTTTATATATACATTTAAAAATATCTATTCCGGTCCACTTATTAACACAACTTTACTAATTAAGATTCCCACCTCATATAGAGGCGTTAAATTTTCTGTTGCAGCACCAAAGTACTTTGCTATAAATGATATATATACTCAATTATAACGAAGCATGTATATAATGTATGTAATGATAATATAATCAACACCGATATGGAATTATTCGTGTATTAATTATTTTCTTTTACATTCATTAGTCTATATCTATAGATTTAATTTTTCATATGAAATCGTATAGAGAGAATTGAAAAATCTGAAAATTTATATTCTTTACCAAAAACTATGATATAGTTTTCGAGGTACGGAAGATAGACTTAGTTGACCGATCGGATAGCGCATATTATAATGTCACATAGACAAAACATAGGTCAACTTCCCTTCATCGCCACCATGAGTCCCCATATGTCTTCTGTCATTTATAAGTTATTTGTGATCCGTCAAGTCGTCAACTAAGATCTTTCGTATATAGCTCGAAAACTATTGGGCATATATGTGAATTTTTGCCAAAGAAAATAATATTGTCTTGAAATTTTACAAGGAATCTATTCTCAAAATATGGGCTTTTCAACCTGAAACCATGCATGCCTGCTGCTTGTATGAAATTAAAAAAATATGGCTCTCAAATGATAATCGCGAGTTAATTTATATTTTATTATTAGAATATATAATTGGACACATCTATTTTATATATATTCGACCAGACATATTCTATTATTGAATGTGTTGTTATGTTATACTAGTATCTCTACTGCAGTGCAGCAGCAAATTATAATCAACTGGCAAAAAACCAAACTTGTCGTAGAAAATTTCGCAAGATATTTGGCGCGTGCGGTTTTATCGTATAGATAGGTACTACATACTTAGGTAGGTAGGTATAACACATAACGTTCGTTTTTTGTGTTTTTTTGTTTTTTTGATATTAAACAACAGGAACAAAAATCGAATTGATATAAAATCTGGAAAAAAATAGAAGAAATTTATAGCTTGCAACATGTGTGAATATGCATGCGTCTAATACCTTGCAGAGAGAGAGAGAGAAAAAAAAAAAAAAAAAAAAAAAAAAACGGAGTAAAAAAGACCCAACTAAATATTCAAATACGACCCAACCAGTAAACAAAGTCGTTAATTAACGCGGTACGGTAAACATTCGTCGATTTCTCTCTCGTCCAGAAACCGAAGTTGATGTTGCCGGCTCATAAAGACTGGGCCAGATGCCGAGCGAAGAAGAAGAAGAAGAAGCAGAGGAAGAAGAAGATGGAGAAGAAGAAGATGAAGAAGAAGAAGAACGAGGAGGCAGGGAGACTACTAACATAAGGCCCAGGGCATAGCAGCAAGCAGGGCAAGACCATGCCGCTCTGCGACGACCGGACCCGCAGGTAAGTGCCCGTTGCGTGGGGCATCAGCGCGCTTGGCTATAAATAGACCTCCTCGAAGGTCAGGAAGAATCAGCAGTTTTCATGCAAATTCGTTGTCGATAGAATAATATTGTTCCATTCTCAGCGATAACTACTGGTTATGGTTATTCGGACCGGTCATGTACTATAGTCGTCGACAACTGGTACAACAAGAAGAAGGAGAAGAAGAAGAAGAAGAAGAAGAAGAAGAAGAAGAAGAAGAAGAAGAAGAAGAAGGTGAAGGAGATGGAGAAAAATTAGCCAGGCGCCGCTGTCAAGAAGAAATTGCTGTACCTGTTGCTGTTGCTGTTGTGGTCGTCGCACCACCAGCAGCAGCAGCAGCAGCATAGCCACTGGTCCAGTGCACCAGCGTAAAGCGCAAGGTGTATCCGAGATGCATATATATATACTATATTACATGCACCTTACAACATAGTATAGTATTCACGATATACATGTATACCTATACAAGAATTAAACTGATGCCATGTATGTAGTACTAGGGTGGTTCAAAAAAGACCTAATTTCTCAGATGTTGCTGCTCATCCGTGAATATGTTGTTTGTGATTTTTTTTAAATTATTCCATTTTTTTTAGCTCTATTGGACAATATTTACTACTGCCTCAGTGAAGTTGAAATTTCGAAATTTAGCCATATTTGGCAATTTCAAAGTTCTCAGATCAAAGTGCTCATCTGGCTACCTCGAGATTCTTATTCAATGAGCATGTTGGTTCAAGATGAGACTCGTACGATAATATTTAGTACTGCCTCGGAGACATTGGAATTTTTTCAATATTTTGCGTTTTTTCGGAGATTCAATCGCTAGGTGCTGCTCATGAGACAGTTTCATCTTACCAATATAAGGAAGAAATCAAAGCTGTTTGCAGTCTGCGGGACCATTTTTACTAGTGCCTCATTGAGGGCGACTTTCCTTCAAGTAAAATTAGCAACATGAGGCAGTAGTAAAAATGGTCGCACAGTCTGCAAACTTCGTGTACTTCTTCCTTAAAATGGTAAGAAAAGACTGTCTCATGAGCAACACCTGGCGATTCAATCTCTAAGAAAACCCCTAAATAGTGAAAAAACTTAAATGTCTCTGAAGCAGTACTAAATATTATCGTACGACTCTCATCTTGAATCAACATCCTCATTGAATGAGAACCTAGAGGTAGCCAGATGAGGACTTTGATCTGAGAACTTTGAAATTGCCAAAAATGGCAAAATTTCGAAATTTCAACTTCACTGAGGCAGTAGTAAATATTGTCCTATAGAGCTAAAAAAAATTGAATTATTTTTCAAAATTACAAACAACATTTTCACGAATGAGCAGCAACATCTGAGAAATTAGGTCTTTTTTTAACCACCCTAATGTAGTACCTATACTCAATATTCATATTCCAATAAAATTACGAAAAATTGATATGAAGATTTTTTTCGGTAAATCGTATTTATTCGGAATTGTTTCTTTTTTTGTTTTCTCTCTCTTTCTTTCGCTCTCTTTTAAATTCTGCAGTTTTTGTTCAATTTTCTCTTCTTTAATCCAAATCGAAATGTTTTTCCTAATGGTAAAATTTGTTCGTTAAAATATTCTATCCGTGCGGTTATGATTTTTTTTTTTTTTTTTTTTTTTTAATTCGACGCAAAAATAAAAATCAAAGCAATAAATCTAAATGTAGCGAAATATAAGAAAAGAGGGAAAATCTAATTACACTGGGGAATCTGCGAGAGCCTCTTTGTTATACGAATTCAAGGAATTGGGTTTCGGAAGGACTGGCGATATTTTGTTATTCAATACTTTCATAGTACCTATATAGGTACGTATAGATATATCGCAAAAACCTCTACCGTTCTATTTTTAAGGGATTAATAAAGAACCGTGAGAAACTTTCGCACGTGTTTAAAACACTGTCAAATTTTATTTTCTTTTTCTTTTTTTTTTTTTTTTTTTCATGGTTTTAAATCCTTTTAACGAAAGTGCTTAATCATCATTTGATTGCTCCCGTGAGAGCCTCACGTTCCGTTATCTATATATATATATATATATACTCTATAGATATATATATTATATACTCAACCGCAGTATGGGTATATAATATAACAGTGAAGGGAAAAAAAAGTGTCTCTGTATACAAAAAAAAAAAAAAAGAAAAGTGTGGAAAAAAAATAATTTCAATAAATTTCGTCGAATGAAATTTTTACCGAAAAACAGAATATTATTGTATATATACTATATATGAATGAAAACGATCGAAAAAATTGATTCTTATGTGACTATAGAAATCGAGGAAAAGTAAGATTTTATTACCCATCTTTTTTTTTTTTTTTTTATATCAGATTCATATTTTTTTTTCTCTCAGCGAACCGCCTCTACGACGATGATTTTCTTATAAATACACACACACACACACGCACACACATGTATTCCTGTACTACATAGATAAATAAAATATACTGAACTCGCGACCCTTTTTTCCTCGATTCTTTAAACCCCACGCAGTTAAGTATTTCGTATACGAAAAATCATTAGTTGATATGAAAAAAGAAGAAAAAGGATCAACAATTACCTGTTAAACCCGAGTATTTCGGGTAAGAGAGCGAAAAAAAAATGAAGAAAACAAAAAAAAAAAAAACTGTCCCTAATTAAGCGAAAGTGTGTAGGCGGACGAATATAAACGGTTTGCCGATAGCCGTAGTGTGTGTATATATATATACATAGATATATATACCATATAGTAACTATACCTACATATATACAGATACAGGGTCTGCGGGTGTACAACGACGCGGACACCCGGGGCGTGACAGGATAATTACACATCGGGAATTCTACCAGTTTGCGTATGGCTTGAATATCCGATACATAGATACTATATTGTATATATTATATACTACATATATTTACACCCGCATAGGTATATAAATATATAGATATAATACATCCGTATATTATGTATAAAATATTTATATGTATATATAGTCAGATTGATCCTGCATACAAAAATAAAATTTTTGCGACTCGATGTGCGAATTTTTTTTTTTTTTTTTTTTTTTCCTATACGATTTGTCAGCTGCTCTTCTCCAAGTTTAGGAAATTTTTTTTAATCTTTTTTTGTTGTTTTCTTAATTGTGATATCTTATCATTATTATACTAATATACAGCGTATTTATTTCTTAAAATGAAAAAAAATAAAAAAATAAAAAAATATTTGATTATATAAATATATGATATATATATATATATATGTATATACTCACGTAGCTGATCATCGGTATGTTCCGAGATTGCGCGACAATTGCTTCGACATGACAATTACCCTCTGGACCAAAGAAGGCCACAACACCGTCGCATATCATGTCTATCATGGCCCGCGTTGCGTCCACCGTATCGCCGCGTGTGTCGTTCCATCGCATAACTAGAGTAATATTCGGTAGAATTTTCGGATCGTCGTTTACCTGTAAAATAGAAAAAAAATAAAAAATTAAAAATTAAATTGAAATTAAAATTAAATGAGGATCTTACAATTTTTTTGTCACATACATATCTATAATTGAATAACTTTAGTATGTACATATATGGAGAAATTTATATATTATATATAGAAATACGTATGATTCGCGAAAAAAAAAAAAATTAAAAATGAATTCCACAATTTGCTATCGCTGTTTTTATATACCTATAGGTATATACTAGACCGGTTCAAAAAAATCGACTATTCTTTTTTTTTTTCTATTTTCGCATTGAAATACTTTCGGGGGGGGGGGGGGGGGGGGGGGGGGTGAAAAAAGATGCCTGTTAAAAGCGGAGCTCTTAATATTAAGATTTAGAGGTCGCTCATCGCGGATTTCTATTTTCCGTTTAAATAGCATAGGAATTTTATTTTTTTTTCTTCACAATTTCGTAGCTCACAAACCAATGAACAAATCCAAATGACTCTTACATATTTTGATAGGGGATTGAACACTCTAAAAAATGTATCTATCATTGTGGAACAAAAAATCACAAAAAAAAAAAATAGTTTACTCAACTATAAATTGAAATTTGAGCTTGAATAACTTTGGAAGGAGTCAATTTATCAAAAAATGATAAGAGAAGCTTTTTGTAGAGTGTTCAATTTCCTATGAAAATATGTTTGAGTCATTTGGATTTGTTCATTGGTTTGTGAGTTACAAAATTATAAAAAAAAAAAAAAAAAAAATTTCCTGTGCTATTCAAATGGAAAATAGAAATCCGCGATGAGCGACCTCTAAATCTTAATATTAAGAGCTCCGCTTTTAACAGGCATCTTTTTTCAGCCCACCGAAAGTATTTCAATGCGAAAATTGAAAGAAAAAGAATAGTCGATTTTTTTGAACCGCTCTAGTATACATATACACATAACTATTTGTCGTGAAATTATTTGTGGAGTAAAATGGTGTTATTTTACAGCCTGTATAAGGTATATATATACAGGCCTGCCTATACCGGCAGGTATAATTAAGATATATAACTAGGTGCAAAAGAACTTTATGAATATAATGTGTATTGTGTATTAATAACATTGCGTGCAAGTAAATATCACTTATTTGCATCTAGAATCACGCGGGTTACACGTGTGTTATAGGAGTACTAAGGATTTCACTTATTTGCGATCTGTCAAAACAGCTAAACATTTATATGCAGATTATTACGTATGTTTAGGTATATATAACCGTATATATTATACTATCGCGATTACCCTGATATATACGACTTTTTTCTTCGTGTCTATAAGAGCTTCTATATGATTACCGTGTTTGAAGATAATTAAAACAAAAAAAAAAAATAATAATAATAATAATAATAATAATAATTAAGAATGCCAAAAAAAAAAAAAAAAAGAATGGACAATAAATAAAAAGAGAGAAAATAACAATGACCGCACATTTATATGAGGATGTAAAATAAAATAACCATCATGATATTGTCTTTATCAATGAAATTATTTTACGAGAGTTTTATAAACGTATATATTCACATTTTATTCATAAAGCAGGAAAAGCAACAAAAATGTAAAAAAAAAAAAAAAAAAAAAATAAGAAACAAGAAACGGATATTTCGGCGGATATTATGGTTTGAAGAAAAAAAAAAAAAAGAAAAAAAAAATCGTATCTTGTTTTAGACGGTTTAATAATTTCGGTCCTGTTATATTATATATGTTCGTGACGTAAGATAATTTCGTAGAACACCGCTAACACGAAGTGTTGATATTTTTAATCGGCGATATTTTTTAGAGTACTGATGCTAAGATGAACGTATATTAGTAGGTACGATGAAGCAAAAAAAAAAAATATGATTTTTTTTTTTTTTTTTTTTTTTTTTTTTTTTTTTTTTAAGAAATAACTATATGCTCAAAACTATGATAACTAATGATATAACACGTGTATTTATTATTCGCGGTTTAATGGGTAAGGTTGAAGTTCCAAATTTCTAAACTAATTCGTATACGGTGAAAATTCTGTTTTTAGAAAAGGTATTTCAGAAATTTTAGTCAAAATTCCAACCGCGGTCCCGCGATTTAAAATTGACAATAATCAAGTATAATTTATAGAAAAGAGGTTGAAAATGTATCTAAAGAATTGATCTGTATCAATAAACTATATAAGCTATAGAATATATATTCGTGATTAAAGATCAATCGAAACTTTTCTCAAAGAACTGGTGAGGAGCCAGTCGACCCTCGTAGCAAGCCATCAAACGTCAAACGTCAAACGTCAAACGGTATCTGTCTAAGCGAATGAGAAACTGTATCACTTTAAATAAGACAAGAATTTATTTCCAAAAGATCGGTCTTCTAAAAGAGGGCTAAGAGACCCCACAGCGTACAGGGTTATATATACGAGCTACACGCGCGGATCCCTAAAGTATCCCATGAATAAAATACGAGCAGATATATACTACGAGCTCCTAGAATAATTATCATCAATCACTGATATATATATATGTGTTATCTCTATGGTGAAACTATAACTTGGTAAAAAATGGAAAAGAAAAACTAAAAATCAAAATCAAAAATAAAATCATATAGGAAAGTATAAAGTAGGGTGTTTCATTTTTAGGCAATATTTTTTTTTTTTTTTTCGATGGCATACCAGATAATCTTATACTTTATAAAAAATAAAAAATTTTGCCGCCTGGTAAAAGGTTTTAGGTTTAATAGTGGCTTAGCTCATTCAAAAATTCGATTTCCCACCTAAATAACACAGGAAATTTTTTTTTTTTTTTTTTGTTTAATTGAATTTTTCGTTGTTGAAAATTTTTTTTTCGAAAAAACCTTCGTATAGCTTTTGAAGGAAATTAAATTCTCTACAAAAATGTCTCTGTGGTCGAAGACCGTACACCCAGTAGTTTCGGAGTTATAGCGCGTCAAACATGAACAATTTTCGCTATAACTCCGAAACTACTGGTTGTACGGTCAAACATGAACAATTTTCGCTATAACTCCGAAACTACTGGTTGTACGGTCTTCGACCACAGAGACATTTTTGTAGAGAATTTAATTTCCTTCAAAAGCTATACGAAGGTTTTTTCGAAAAAAAAATTTTTAACAACGAAAAATTTAATTAAACAAAAAAAAAAAAAAATTCCTGTGTTATTTAGGTGGAAAATCGAATTTTTGAATGAGCTAAGCCACTATTAGACCTAAAACCTTTTACCAGGCGGCAAAATTTTTTATTTTTTATAAAGTATAAGATTCTCTGGTATGCCATCGAAAAAAAAAAAAAAAATATTGCCTAAAAATGAAACACCCTAGTATAAAGTTGAAGTCAGAAATGAATATATATAAGAATAACTTTGATTTAATTTCTGTTTATTTATATATTCGCCCGAATTATCTAAGCCAGTGCATAAAATATATTTCGCTGTCAACGCCATTACAACATATTTTCATTTCTATATTTTCTATATTCTATATATACTGTATGTATTATGTATACTTATACCTATCTATGCCTAATTATTAATAAGTCTTTCGGCAAAGAGAAGAAATTCAGTTGTTCTGGAACGAGGCCAGATTAAATCGTACACCTTACTTACACACGTATATAAATTAAAACGATGTATAGACCCGTCGTTTTGACTTTTATTAATACTACGACAAACTTGTTTGTTTTTTTTTTTTTTTTTTTTATACTGGTAATAATAAATTTATCTATACACGATAGAAAAAATGATATATATATATATATAGTATGTATTGAATGAAAATCGTACAGTTTCATATTATCTGCAGGGATGCATTTTATCTGCAACGTCTCTATTATTCGAAACCTTCGATTTTCCATAATATAACAGCGTTCGTCGGTATTTTACAACGCGCATCGGGTATATAGTTTATAAAAATTTATTGCCAATTAGAGTCAAGGAAATAGACCATGAGACAATTTATAATAACAATGCAATAGATACATATAGACAGCTGATACATCATCGTTTTGTCATATTATTAATATAACGACTTATAACTGCAGGTATTTTAATGCTACTATTATATATGCGAATAATGACGCGAAATACTTACGTATATATGTATATTATATACCTAGGTTACGCTCATGATATTTAATTCCTAAAAGTGACGTTGTTAAATGCTGAAGAGTAAAAAAAGAAAAAAAGAAAAAATAAAAGAAGAAAAAATTAACACTCAAATTAGTGCAAATATCGCAAATTGCATTTATCTCGTAAGCACGTAGTAGGTACTATATCTTTTTTTACTGTCTAGACGAAAAAAAATTGTCAAAGATTTGAGAATTATAATAAACAGATTCGTAAATCCTATTTTCCTTGTATTAAATAAATAAATAAATCCATATATTGAATTATATTATTATATATTTATATATAAATACATATATGTGTGTGTATTATCGTCCAACCTTGGTGAGGTTAGAGATGATGTATTCAGCTTGCATATTATGCATGTCAAAGTATAAATACGGAGTAAACTAAGCATATGAAAAGACAGAGGGAAGTAGTTGTGAAAAAAAAAAAAAAAAAAAAAAAAAAAAAAAAAATCGCAAGATTATACTTCGTTGGATTTGCCTTATGGAATTTCTTTACGTATCCGCATTGGCCTTGTCTTCATGGTCTGAAGACATTTATCTAATATAGCTATGATACGTATAGCTACCCCCTAGTTGATAAATTTGTATAGAGAAATTGTGTAATATAAACAATTAGGTATATACGTTTAAAAAATAAAAAATATAAAAATTACTCCGCATTAGGTAAAATTCATTTTATACGATTATTTATATACCAAGTCAAATTATCGTACTTTTTAAAATCGAAAGAAATTAATTCAACGCTCATTATTATAGACTATAATTATTTAATCTCACGCGTTCGATTTCAATCAAGCATGTATCAAATAATCCGAGAGGAACATATGACACGAATAAATAATAATCCATTGTCGATCATTCATTTAAAAAAAAAAAAAAAATTTGTTTAGGTATATTATTTTTCCGTATTTTCAATTTTCTATTAGAAATGCGGAATGTTGATATTTTGATATTCACGAAGTAAAGTCTCATCTTCTTCAACTATCCGCGTAGTAGTAGTATTTCTTAAATTTTTTTTTTTTCTATTTTCCCTCAAGTTTATATTCTACACTTGCATCCGGGTAGTACCTACTGCATGAACAGACGTATACTGCAGAAATTACCACGTGACTTTAAAGTACCTACTACTAGTCGAGTACGGTATACACGTATGCACGTTATTATGCAAATTTCAATTCTAACAGACAATGCTGCACTTTCGAGGTGGACGTTGGTCAATGGTCACACACGTCCGCGTTAAGGGAATGCGGACGATCGAACTTAGATAAGTACCTACGTACTACGTAGGTATATACCTACCTATCTATGTTTTACGTATATATTATACGTCTATATTATATCTTCTATATGTACACGAAACGCAACCCTATATGTATATTATATTCACATTCATATAACATATATACATATATAATTTTTCCTCATTTCTGTCTTATGCATTTCGTTATGTATTCAAGATTGAATCTCTACATCTCTTTCTATATACTAGGTATATATATATATATCTATATATTTCTCTATACATATATATTTACCCGACCTATAAAAAGGCGGAAGCTAGACGTCAAATAATTACTTAGCTCTTGTTTTTTTTTTTTTTTTTTTTTTTTTTTTTTTTTTTTTTTTTTTTTTTTTTAACATATCATCACCGCGAACATATATATCTAGGTATTTATAAGAAAAATGTACATATTACAAGAATAAGAAGAGCTGGGGGGGGGAGATTCACCGAAAATCCAAATATAATCCCGTACGTACTTTAAGTTATTGGAGAAAAAGAAAAAAAAAAAAAAAAAAAATGAAGATATTTTATGAAAATCTATAAATATTTTATATGTACTTTCATATTTCACGAGTGATCTTCACCTCGTATTGCTATATAGACGTGAAATATTTTCACGGTTATACACAACATCCGGCAATATATAGAATAAGAAAAATTGAACTTTTTTTTTTTTTTTCGATTTTTAAAATTTTTTACAACGTCAGGGAAACTCACCTCTTCGAGAGCGATGGAGACGGCGCCTGAGATGGCCAACCCCTTGCGATCGTTAAGTCCACCCTTGATCGCGGTCAGATAACCGACAGTCAGATTGAGCGGATCGCGAGGCGAGTACGGCCTCGGTTGTAACCTTTGCTCGCTAGCTAAAAATTCTTCGGAAGAATCGGCTAGGGATGAAGTGGCCGCGATTAAGAGGACAAGGAGCACCTGCAAGCTGGCTGCAATCAGCCGGGGCTGGCGACGGGGAGGCCTGCGGCAGCTCGGTTCTGGCGGACCGGGGCGCATGGCCGCCGTCGCCACCGGTCAGCGCCTCCCACCGGCTCACCTAAAAACAGAAAACGAGATAATTAATAATTTTTTCAAAATTTGAAAAGATTTTAGAAAAATGAATCGCGAAAATCGGTTGAACTGTAAAAATAAGAGAAAAATTGAAAGAACAACGTAAGATGAAATCTTAGTCATCTCTTTCCTGCGATATCGTTATGCAGAATACGAGAAGAGCGTTGATATAGCGTTGGATCGCTAGAGAAAGAAAAGCGAGGATTTAGGTATTATACCAGAATTTATATCCGTAGTTTTTGGGAAAGTTTAACGAATTCAAATAAAAGAGAGAAATTTGAAATTCAAATTTATATTATAGTAGTACAGTTTTGTATAAAGTTTGTCTGTTCGTAGAATAATCCCACGTAAAGATTCGTCTCGTTTCGCTCGTAGCACAAGACTAGTAGATCAGGATTAAAGAATCTTGGATATAAAGTAAAAAGATCGTCGAATAAACAAACGGCTATACTTCGAAAATAGAGAGAGAGAGATGAGCGTTCGAAATGTGGGTGTCAGAGATCTTCTCTCTATACATATATAGGTATAGTTTTTTTATACGATCAGCGAACCGATCTAAATGATTTACGCTAATTCTAACGTTTCTGAATGAAAAAAGAAACGATATTTGCTTTGAGAAAGTCCAGAAGTAAAACACATAGTTAAATTAAAACAGAAATAGAACATTTTTCGTATCCCTGGACCTCCGGAGTTTCAACATTCCGAACTTTAACGTTTCTAAAAATTTTGAAAATATCTAATCAAACAGTTTGAAAATAAAATTGAAAAATATTAAAATTCAATTCTTATCCTGATTTCGCAAAAATCTTTTTAATAAACTAATAAATCTTTATATTCCTTGCATGGATATAGTTTCATCTTCCGTATATAGAAAATCGGCTGCAATATAGTAAGTCTCAGTTCAGTAAGTTCAGACTCACTTTCTGTATTGTCTCTCTTATTATATTTTCGCGACATATTACACGAAAAACTTTTCTATACATCTAGATAAGTTTAGTTTCCTGTCGTAGCCATATAACTATCCCAATTTCCTATATCAACCTGCTGCTGTACCATTCGATTCGATTCGATTCGATTCGATCCGATCCGATTCGATTCGATTTGATTCGCGTGATCGAGGTAATTTCACCAAATGATAGCGAGAAGAAATGATCTGTGATACGCACGAGGAAACGATTCATAGATATACCAATACACCGCGTCTATAATATCAGCACGTGTTGTGTGATTCCAGTATACTTTCGGTGAAACTGGACACGTTCTTCGTTACGCCTGAATAAAAGGCAGATATTCTCTCTATACGATTTTATTATACCTTATACCTATGTCTACCTATATATTTGTGTATAATATATATTTAGCTAAGAAATAGTTGCGAAAAAGTCCCAAACTCTTTTTTTATTTATTCAAAATTCGCAACTTTTTGTAATAAAAGTATAGAGAATCAATATATAGATCGCAGATTGATTATCAGTTCGTGAATCTACATTCGATGTTCTCCTCATATCGATTTCCTGCTGCCTTAAATGTATATTCTGCCAATCCTCGCGGTTATTGGGGGGGTCTGTTAATCCTCTCGCAACGTTTAAACGCAAACTAAGGTAAGATTATGACATCTTCTCATTTTCCTTTCCCTTTCCCTTCACCTTCGCCTTCTCGTTTCCCTATATATCTATTGGCAAAGGGACGACAGACAGCAGCTCCTTTCGTCGTGTTATAAGGCAGAGGTACTTAAGCCGAAAGGCGCCGTCGATCCGTCCGACGCCCGACGTCCTGACGACGACAAGAAAAAAGATAGAAAAAGAAGAAAAAAGAAAAACGCTATACGAAAGAAAGAAGAAAAAAAAAAAAGAAACAAAAAAAAAAAAAAAAAGAAATGCCTATAACAACGGTGGATGTTGCGGTGTGAAACTGATGCTGCTGTTGCTGTTGCCGTTGTCGTTGTCGCATTACTCTCGCCGTTATGCCGCGGCCGCTGCGGACACGTTTACGCAATCCAGGGTCAACACTCGCGGCGCATATCATTTAGATAAACATTGATAACTCTTAGGAAACTGGCTACGCCAACTCGGTGATACTTTTTTTTCTCTCTCTCTCTCTCTCTCTCTCTTGAAATGATGAAGTTTTTCGTATTTTTATAACAAAATTACAAAACTGTGTAGATAATTTTCATTATTTTATTTAAATATATAATGAGACGAAAAAAATTCGACTATATTATTATACCTAATATTTTCGTTAATTATATGATATATATGCGCGAATTAGATAAATTTTCGAAAGGTATATAGATAAATTTGAATTGAACTATATTCATATAAACGTACTATATGAATTTTTATTCCGGTATAGCGAAGGCCACATGTGGTTTGGTGCGAATTACATGATCCTTGCCTTTGAGTTTACCTTAGTAATTCGCACTCAATTAATATTACTATTTAACACACTTCTGCTATTGGCATTAATTTACTCATACCTGTAGTATATCTGGGCATATATTTATATATATATATACGTACATATACCTACATACAACGATAAGTAAGTTTTAGGCGGTGTTCATATATGGTTAGGGGAGAACCTCGAAAATTAGTGTTTCCTTAGCCCATATATGCGATACTCGTGAAACAAGGTTCTCTCTTTTCCCAACTTATACCTACATCTCTATACGTATATAGAATATATATATAACTCGATATCACATATTTACACATGTCACCTATGTTATACCTACCTGAAATAAATAACAGTTTCTCGTATTATAATTTTATTCTAGGTATATAAAAGACGAAGTTTAGGAGTTCGGCTATAAAATTTTGTTTAAAAGAAAAATTTGCAACGAAAAACAATTTTTGTCGAAAAAAAAAAGTAAAAAAAAAAAAATAACAAATTTCATTAACTTTCAAATGAGGTGCTCGCACAGAATTCTCGTTTCTAGTATTATATACTAAATTACATAATAATAAACACACATGTACCACATACTATATTAGGTATATGCATATTTTTTCTACGTCTAGACAAACAGACCTTGGCAAAATTTATAATTAACTATATATATATATGTATGGTATTTCTTTTCATTTTTTTTATTTTTATTTTCATTCTATTTTAAACATAATTATATACCTATACCTATATCATAATTATACTTGACATCAAGGTATAGATAATGACTGGTATATGCACATACACACATATATATAAATGTATATGTATATATACGTATAGATAATAATAGCTATACACTTTCCTCCTAATATATAAATTATATATACATATTTTTCCTAATTTCATTCAAAACTCATTAACTCTCTTAAGACTGTCGGCTAATTAATAGTCATATATATACCTATACTAGCTATAAACTCTCATGTCTGATATAGGCATATATATAGGTATAATGGTGGTTTCCTTCTCTATACTATCTATCTATCTATATATGCCTACTACCTATATAACGCGTCAACGAACTTGAAATTTTTCAAATTTTTTTCTTCATTTTTCACTCACAGCTTCAATCTAACTTTTTCTTCTGCTTATATGCCATAAGAGTATATATATCCTGCATAGAGAAATAAAAAAAAATATATATATATATATATATATATACGATATCTTAGCGTGTATCGCGCGATCTTTTTCCGCGTATAAAGTGTACGCGTATGGCATATATTGACGATATACATACCTCGGTTATTATCTAAGGATGCATAAATCGCGGTGGGTAGGTATAGAACGGCTGTATAAGACGCGGTTGAGATGCTTCAACGTGTATATTTTCTTTTTACTATTATAGTATAGGGAAAAGATTGTGTGTGAGAATGTAGAAGGGAGAGAGAGAGAGAGAGAGAGAGGGAGAAAAAAAAAAAATTTGCAGCAGTATTTTATTATACGAATTTTTTCCCCCCTACTTTTTCAACAAAATTATATAAATTTTAAACATAATTATCTATATGAGGTATTCCACGCCGTTTCAAACGGTCAAAAAAATCACCGCTTCCGAAAAAATCGTAATTTGGTCCTCGAACACAACTATATCGAAAGAATTTTTGTGAATTTTTTCAGAATTTTCGGATTGCATTTGTGGATTTTTTCCAAATTCCAACTTTTTTTACAAACTTCCGTATCTCAAAAGTATAAGATCCTACAAGAAAATTTATGAGACACAAAAGTTGCAGTTTCGAATCAACTTTCTGAAAAAATTTTTTTGGGAATTTCTCGAATCCCAAAAATAGCAATTTTTATCAAAAATACACAAAAATCGATTTTTCAATCAATACGTCACCTTCGATTTGCCTCGATAAATCACAGAAAATACTCTCAAGTGTGGAGAACAACCCCGTATTTTTTTTGAGATGGGTGGCGCAATCGTTTGGAAGATATGCTTTATTAATTTTTTTCTCAGAAGAAAAAAAAAAAATTTCAGAAAAAAAAAAAAATTAATAAAGCATATCTTCCAAACGATTGCGCCACCCATCTCAAAAAAAATACGGGGTTGTTCTCCACACTTGAGAGTATTTTCTGTGATTTATCGAGGCAAATCGAAGGTGACGTATTGATTGAAAAATCGATATTTGTGTATTTTTGATAAAAATTGCTATTTTTGGGATTCGAGAAATTCCCAAAAAAAATTTTTCAGAAAGTTGATTCGAAACTGCAACTTTTGTGTCTCATAAATTTTCTTGTAGGATCTTATACTTTTGAGATACGGAAGTTTGTAAAAAAAGTTGGAATTTGGAAAAAATCCACAAATGCAATCCGAAAATTCTGAAAAAATTCACAAAAATTCTTTCGATATAGTTGTGTTCGAGGACCAAATTACGATTTTTTCGGAAGCGGTGATTTTTTTGACCGTTCGAAACGGCGTGGAATACCTCATATATACTATTATATATAAAAGAAATTTGGTATTCATTAAACAAAACGCGTTACGAAATCACATATAATATCGTATATATATAGTATAATATTTTGGTTATTTCGTCAATGAGGTATGTAATATGATACGTATAAGACCCCTGACATATTGCGTTACGACGTGTGTGTCCATATTACGATTGATAACATGAACAAAAATCATATTTATATTTGGTAAATTATTCCGGAATGTATAATACGACATGATACACACCACCCACAGCTACCTCCTATTATACCTGTTAGCGAATATTATTAATAATTAATTATAATCCTGTTCGCGAATATCAAACTGCAGAGTCACATTTAATCCTGTCGTTTAATTACTTATAGAATTATATATACGTGCTTGATAAGACGCAGACCACGAAATTGGGCGTGAGATAAAAGAAAGAAGTAAAAAAAAAAAAAAAAAAAAGCAAAAGCTTTAAAAAAAAAAAAAAAAAAAATTTAGATTATTTAATGATCCAGTTTATTCAATTTTATTTTATATTATATCATTTGATATTATATTATATTATTGTTATTTTTTTTATTTTTTTTTAATTTCTATAACGTTTATCGAACCGGTTCATAACTGGAAATATATATATATATATATATATAATTTGATTTGATTGGAGATAAAATTAAACGATATACGTATAAGTCTATAAATTTATAAATTTTGTAAAATTTCACATATATAGAACAATAATATCCGGTGTTTTTTTTTTTTTTTTCTTTTTCTTTTTCTTTTTATAACTATATACTACATTACGTATTTCGTTATGTATGTAACACGTAATACATGAAACGATATTTTTGGAACAATTCGCCACGAAGACAAATAAACGCGTGAGATAAGGTTGCGAAGCGATAGAAACCATGGATGATAAAATTATTAATGACTACTTTTTACGGCAACAGCTGCTTCTCATTTTTAGTTATAAATATAATATATATATATGTATGTGTATTATATACAAAAAAGAGAAATTTTTACGTAATTTTTCTCGGAAAAAGATATTTCTGGATAATGCATTATGATTCTGTGTAAAACAAAGCTAATCAACCAACGATAATTTTCAGCTTTTTTCTCTCTCTCTCTCTCTCTCTCTTTAGTTTATTAAAAAAAAAAAAAATTGAAAAAAAAATAAAAAAATAAAATAAATCCGCTATAGTGGCATAGTCGATTTTTTATCGATACCTAATAAATTAGCGATTGATAAAGTTAGCCAACGTTTTAAAATACATCGCAACAGCTGTCGCTATATAATGTGTGATCGCCACTCGAAACTTCAAACACGACGATCATCACCATCTAAACGTGCACATATTATATATATGTAGGTATATTCATATATTATAGAATCAGCGATTTTGTATAAAATCATACGATAAATTTTAAACTTTATATATAGGTACATGATTTATTTCGAAAAATATACATTCGTCAAAAAGTTATATATACAGGCAACTGTCGATAACTCAAAGAGTCAACATATATTATGATATATATTTCTCGCGATTCAAACTATACTACGCTCGTAATATATTTATATAATATAATATATGTATAAAAAGCATATGTACATATACGTCATATACCGAATATAATAATTAATAATATATTACGATATAAATCGATTAGATATACATATTAGTAAAAAATCAATCATCAGATGTTGTTGCAAGCGGATATGAAACCTCATGCCTGTACTTATAAACGATCGTAAAGAATCTTGAGAGAATATATATAAATTCAAATATATATATATATATATATATACCATATGGCCCCGGGATCATATAACCGCGTATGGATCAAACCGAATAGATAATCAAATCATTGAGTATTAGTATCCATATATCTTTACCTCGCAAGGGTATTCTTGGATACTAGCCAATGCGATAAATCCTCAATCATCGAACATAAATTATTTCACCTTATACCTTTCTACACATATTAGAAGTGTACTACTATTATATTTATACACGAGGGGGGTTTAAAAGCTGTTGCGTGAATTATTTAACGACCTGCATTTGATAAACGAATGAGAAAATCACGTGTTATAGTTATTATAATTCTGTTATTCGTGTGTTAAAAGATTTTATAGTGGCTCAGCTAATAATTATATATAGGAAAAAAAAAAATGTACGTGCAACTCGAGTCCGGGGAATTATAACGATGTACAACCGTATATATTAATATATATGTGATAACGTATATGCGTATAGCGTTTAAAATAACCCAGAAACGATAACGAGTATTTATAAATTAATTTATCTCCTATTCTCTGTTGTAATTTAATAATAAACTCGACTGATTCTCGTTATACGAGGTGATGCACAAAGTTGAAGAAATTATGTATCGTCAAAAATCGGAATATGTATCATCTACTGCGCTGCAGTTTTCGATTCACGCGTTCTGCATATGTAGCTATACCGATTCTGCATACATTTATACGCTAGGGTGGTCCTTATTTAGGGTTTGGACGAATTTTTTAACAGCCACTCCACCAAATTGGCTCCAAATAATTCAAAAACAATTCCCTGATTTTTGGTTTACAGATTTTTCAATATCAACTCTAAACCCCTCGAAACAAGAGGGTGGATTTCCCCATTCAAAAATATACACATTTTTCGGCTGTATTCGACGGGTACATATTTTCTTGTGACAGTAACGATTTTCAAAAAAAATCTGTAACCGAGAGATTTTAGTGGGCATTGGTTAAAAAATTTACAATTAATAGACGAATATTCAAATTTACTTAATGAGATTATAGTAGATTTATTTCGATCTGAACGCGAGTGTAAATTATACCTAAATAATTGAGGAAATGCGTACGAAATGTTTTTCGAAAAATTTTCATCCAAGGTGAATATATTTTATTTATGCGGTACATAAATAAAAGCGTCGCGATAGCGTGATAATATCATATTATATTATATTATATTATATTATATAATAATTATATTTGGGAATGAGGGTAGGTATTTGATGTGAATAATTATCAAATTACCTGCACAACATGGCAGGATAGCCTCAGCAGGAAGAATGTCGAACTTGGCGTGCTACTTTGCGAGCATGTCGACGCCAAACAGGACTCTTCTTCGCGACTGGAGCCTGAACGTCTAACCAGCACCTGGAATTTTAAGTAAAAAATATTGATTAAAAGAAGGAGAACGAGGAGGATAAAAAAAGTATTCCCGAGTATCTAATTGCCAGTACATGTTATGGCAAAGCTTCTATATCGATGAAAAAAAAAAAAAAAGGAATGATAATTTATAATCACGATATACCTATACATGGGATTTATTCAACATTTTTCAAATTCTATATACTAGGATATAAATTTTTTTTTTTTTTTTTTTTTTTGTTTTTCTTTTTATCTTACATTCAAGATTATTCGTTACATCGATCGCTCGTAATTAAATATTATATATATATACGAGCAGATGATATAAGAGAAACCGGAGCAAAGTTGTCAGCTCAGTTGAAAATTGATAAAAACTATTTTTTTTTTTTTTTTTTTTTTGTTAAAAAAAAAAAAAAAATTTCGAAGATGAAAAGATTTGTATGAAAAAAGAAAATATTTTATCAATTTTTGTTCATTTACTTTTTTTTTCTTCATATATATTCGTGATTAAATTTTATAATAAACTTTCAACGTATAGTATATATGTGTGTATAGATCGATAGCGTAATAGAGGATATCAATACCGATGATTATACGTCTTTATAGGGACCGATTAATTGATAAGAAGAGAAAAAAAAAAGGAGTTCAAATAATAATATTAATCTATTTTTATAATTTCATGAATATTTCTTCAGCATAAAGAAAAAAAAAAGGAAAAATTCCAAAATTCCAAAATTCCAAAATTTTGTGCGAATAAATTTTAGCGTTATATTATTATACAGGTATAAAGGCATAATCAATTTTAGAGGCAAAAGACGACGCCGAGAAGTCGGGCGTCGTGTTACGTCGTTGCTTTTTAAACAAAAAAAATATATATATATATATTATGTGTATTAGGAAGAATTGCAGCAGAAGAAGAAGAAGAAGAAGAAGAAGAAAACAGAAAAAGAAAAGAAATAATTTATGGTATGTAGGTACAGAAATAGTCTAAACACCGATTATTATCGCATAAATTTTTACTATATACTTCCAACTATAATAATTTGACGATAATAAAACAGTGTTGCGGTCTTTTTTGTTTAGTTGAAAATAAAAAATTGTAATAAAAATTAGAAGAGAAACACCTGTGGCTATTGAATTCCAGAAAAAAAAAAAAAAAAAAAAAAAAAAAAAAAAAAAAAAAAAACGAAAAAGTGGATGAATGAATGAATTAATACGAATCAACGAAATAGAAACTTGAACATTATTTTTTTTTTTTCTATCCTTTTTTCCTTCGTGTTTCTCTCTGTTTCACTTCAAGCACTATATATACAGGGTGACCCAAGACCCCCGGACCGGAAGGAATGGGTGAATTCCTCGTTGGATTTTGAGACGAAATTTCCTTTTCGAAAACTTCGTCCGATCAACGGTGTCCAAGTTATTAAAGATAAAGAGTAGCTAATCAGCGCCTCACTTTAGGTCCGTGCCAGTGCCGGGTCAATAGTGAACGGCGGGCAGGGCCCGTGGTTTATAATAATAATAATAATAATACGCGTCGATCGTAAAGTGAAGAAGAAAGTAGCCAAATGTAAAATAAACCACGGGCCCTGCCCGCCGTTCACTATTGACCCGGTACTGGCACGGACCTAAAGCGAGGCGCTGATTGGCTACTCTTTATCTTTAATAACTTGGACACCGTTGATCGGACGAAGTTTTCGAAAAGGAAATTTCGTCTCAAAATCCAACGAGGAATTCACCCATTCCTTCCGGTCCGGGGGTCTTGGGTCACCCTGTATATATATATATATATATATGACCGTTAATTACGCTTAGTACAATTAATTTAAACTGGCTATATGCACTGCCACGATCGTACCGAACAACAATAATGTGCATAGTCACTGATAACAGAAATACTTTCATACCAGCAACAAGTATTATATACGCATACATATATACGAAGTAAGTATATAACAAAGTCATGAGAGTCGGTGCACTATATACACGTTAAAACGTTGACGTTGTGGTTTCAGTTTCAATTTTCGTTACTTAAGGTGCTTTCCTAGGCAATTCCACCAGTCCTGAAAACATCGTGAAAAAATGTGATATTAAACGGAATATCTCTGCCTGGGCACCGAAATCAATGAAACGAAATACGTCGCGCAATTCTATGTGCGACTCCGAACATGTACAGCCCAAAAAATGTTCGTTTTGCGCGAAAATAGAGAAGATATCCATGAAAAACGGTTTTAGAAACGTTTTTCATGGATATCTTCTCTATTTTCGCGCAAAACGAACATTTTTTGGGCTGTACATGTTCGGAGTCGCACATAGAATTGCGCGACGTATTTCGTTTCATTGATTTCGATGACCAGGCAGAGATATTCCGTTTAATAGCACCTTCTGCACGCGTTTATTACAATGTTGTGGATCGGGTAGGAAAGACCCTTGAGATGGAAAAAAAAAAAAAAAAAAAACGTAATAATGAATAAATTGATTAATGAAAACTAGCTGCACCGACTGCAGCTATAACGGACAACAAACAAGTTGTCGCTAATCGCTCATTCTAGAATATCTCTCTCTCTCTCTCTCTCTCTCTCTCTCTCCAGTAATTTATATGATATATTCTGCAGTATCTTATTATTAATATATACTACCTTTATCCCCGTATGTATACATATATTATATACATAGCGTTTAAATAGTATAATATTACAGTTTCCAACCTTGGTAGATTGTTTATCAACGCAGCAACTAGTCTAGTATATTATATGTACCTTGTTTCACTCTGCAGTTTCTCTCCACTCACTATATAGTAATAAGCTATATACCACACGATATGCATGCATACATACTATATATATATATGCGTTTGCATTAATCAGTGTAGAATAATCAACGCTGATTTTATTGAATGAAGGAAAATAGCAAAAAACCAAAATTTAGCATCTGGGAATTTTTTAATTTTATCGTTTTAATCGAACTATAACTATACATAATATTACCTACATATATATAGCTTCAATAAAAAAAAAATAAAAAAAATAAAAAAAATAAAAAAAATGAGGAAATGAAATAAATATATAATATGAAAGATGAAAGAAAAAATACCACATACTCAAAGCTGATGAGACATTGTACAAATATTTGCACTTGTCACATGTAGGTTTATCCATATTATAACGATATCTGTTTCTTTGCTCGAATATGTATAATAGGTATATGTATTCGTATATATATACGGAAGAGGAGCGGCTCATTTCCCGAAAGTGCGATGGTTTAGCTCTTTAATCTTCTTCTACTTCCTCCTTTTATTATTATTATTATTATTATTTTTGTTATTATATAGAGGCAAATTTAGTTTTCGTGTAAATTTTTTTTTTTCTACATTTTTAAAATATATAATGTTTAGAAATAATTTATAAAAATCGTGAAACTCATTCGGTTTTATTATAATACGTAAAAGTTTAAAAGCGTTCGTTCGCTGATGACCAGGTAGTAAAATAGTTACGTGTACGCCGTTCTGGTACCTCCACCACTACCACCTTCTTATTATTTCTCTATATAACGTGTTGTATAAATTTATTTATAGAACGTAGTGTTAAAGTTGCGTCAGTATATATTATAGGCAAAAAAAAAAAAAAAAAAGGAAAAAAAAAATGTGAACGCTTACCGATATCTCTCGGCTAGTTCGTTTATATAGTTAGCACGTGTTTAATCGGTGACACGAGTTTATAGCTATATAGTATATATATATATATTAAAATACTCTGACCATTCTTGCAGAGTTTATTAATAATCTTAATACTCGTTTGAACATTTCATGAAAGATATCCTTCCTTTTTTTTTTTTTTTTTTTTTTTTTTTTTCTTAAACAGTAAAAGATAGAATATCAAACATCTTAATATAGTAGTTAGAACGGTAATCCGATTCAATGCAAATTAGAATCGAAATTCCTATTTTAGACAACAACGTGCGTGACTTCCGGGTCCGTAATTTAACCGGAAGTATAAAAATAGACTTCGGAATGTATAAAGGCTGTTTAAAAATGTTTTTTAATACGATATACGTGTATACGTATATACAGATACACGTACTTACGTATAATGTTACGTGAGATAGTTTGATACTATAAATTTACGGTTGTTTTATAAACAGCTGTATTATATATATATATTTGCAACGATGTTAATTCGTCTTACGATTTAAGTTTACAAGAGTTTATAGTTACAGAGAATTTAGAGAATACTTTTAGATATAATAATTCTGTCGATTAAATGTGATATTTTCATACGCACAATATACATCTGTATAAATATATATATACCTATATAATATGATTAGATCTATATATATATATATATATATATATATATATATACTAAATCGGAGAATAATAATTAAAATATATAGAATAAAATTAACCGAGGCATAAATAGCTTAGGAGATATATAAGCGTACATATATTTCTGATATCACATACTAGATCTGTTTTTAATTTAAACGGAAGTGGTTAAATATATATCTGATAATTCATTCATAAATACGTAGGAAAGGTTTTTGTTATTGTGTGGTTAATATAATATATATGTAATATACGTCATATTTTTGAAAATTATTGTACACAGCTTAATCAATGTAATATATTATTATTTCTTCGTACTATACATCAGTATCGTGTGAATAACTCACCGCAAAACCAAACGACCGACAATTTACTTTATAGAATTGAAGTGGAAATGTAAGAAGGAAAAAAAAAACAGAAAGAAAAAAAAAAAAAAAAAACAATTTAAGAGGAAGAATAAGAAATAAAAATTGTAACAGCTGATCAAATAAATTATTTAATATTTTCAATGGTTAAACTGCAGTCGGTAATAAGGTCGGTGGTATATAACCACGTGCTTCTGCACTTGCGGTATGTTATAATATATTAATATTATACGAATTAGAAAGAGAAAAAAAAATATAGTAAGAAAATAAGGATTTTAAATCTACAGCAGCGCGCAGTTGTATGAAAACGTTGAAAACGTTTCGACAAAGAGATATAGAGGATCAGCTGACTAAAAGTCTGAGAAAGGTCAGTAAATGCGTATTGGTATAGTTTAATCTCAAAGTGCAAAGTGCTAAGTATTGATACTTAGAAAGATTAAATCGTAACGAGAAAGTATATTTGAAAAAAGGAAAAGAAAAAAAAAATCATACCACACCAAGATATGATGACGAACAAAAAGAAAAGAAAAGAAAAGAAAAGAGAGAGAGAAAGAGAGAAAGAAAAAAAAAGTAAAAAGGAAAATGATAAGCGGAAGTTGAACCGTAGTAAACTAGCTGTAAATGAAAAATATTTCTTTACAATACATCGCGCGCGGTGTGTGCGCACACCGCACCCGTACGCGCCGCATGGTCTTCAAAGACGGTGGGATCTCCTTAGAGTATTTATACGCACGCTGCAGAGAGCGCGGGGGATACGATGTGGATTCTGGTCTTATACTTATCTCGCTCTAACTCTATAGCTCTCCGCTGTGGTATAGTATAAGTATTATACCTACTCCTCTCTCACCTACCGACATACATACATACATACGTATAAACGCGCGATATACACGTATAAAATAAGAGGTAGAGAGAAAGAGAGAGAGAGAGAGAGAGAAGCAGGTACGTAAGTGTGTTGGTTTGGGAGCGGTAAAACGCGGTAGGCAGTAGGACCGGTAGGTTTAGTTCACTTTGAAGCTGTTGCGTCGGGTTCTCCGTGAACGAGGCTGCTGGGTGCTGCTCTCGGAGGCGAACAGCAGACATGCTGGCAGCACTTTGGCCCCGTTGTGGTGTGCGACTCTACTGGTACTCTCTATATATATACGTGAACGTTATACACACTAATACCTATATATATATAAGAACAGTGGACGGTGGTCAGTCGGTCTGATAGCTCATTGTTTGCGATACTATACTAGCCCACGAGCCGATGGCCTGCATTTGTGTTGCTATAAACTGACGTATTATTCCACTCTGCAGTGCACTACCAGTTCAAATCATTCTACAGTAACTACTATACAGGGAAAATATATACGAATAATGCATGTATGTATGTATGTATACAGCGCGCAATACACCTACGTATCGTAGCATTATTTTACTTCTAACTTAATTAATAAATGAATGAAGATGAAAATAAAAGTATATAAGAACTATACCTACACAGAAAGAAAGGTTAACTTGATTCAAGACAATTTTGCGGTCCAAAAATGAAGACCGAAATTTTCTCGGATCAAATCAAAAATTTTTTCTCGAACCAAGAAAATTTTCCAAATTTTCTTGGTTCGAGAAAAAATTTTTGATTTGATCCGAGAAAATTTCGGTCTTCATTTTTGGACCGCAAAATTGACCTTTCTTTCTGTGTATATATGAAAGGAATGTATCATAATATTTTGTTTTCTTTCATTCGAAGATACATACGCGAACGTAGAACGTGTTATAGTACATAGTACAAACGTAGGAAGTTAATATCAGTTTTCGTAAGTATAAAGGCGTTTCTTTTCTTTTAGAAAGACACACGAGGTTATAAAAGGTATATAAGTAAGTAGTAAGCTGTTTGAACGCGTTTTTCTTGTAGTCTTGCGTTAAATCTTTATATACCAAGACGGGGGCGAGGTATAAGTGAATTTTTCAATGGGTTTTTATACAGTATCAATAAACCCCCCCTCACTGCGCTCCCCCGAGGTATAAGATCGGACCACTACCTATAATATATACTAGGTATACAATATATATGAAATATCAAAAATATGTCGACGCCGTTATGAGAAAATAAACTACTGACCAAAACCTTTCCCATACACACGAATATTTGTTATACATACACGCATGAACTTTTAGGTATAACTATACGACCGATAACGTTCGGTATTATAGAAACGTAAAACTTTACACGTATTATGTGTATAACATTCTCGTATATAATGATTCATACATATATACAAGATTCCCTATATCGCGTCACTAATGCCATAAGGTCGTAAGCGCCAAAAAAAAAAAAAAAAAAGTTAAAAATTAATATCAACGAATGTTAGAATTCAGTTTAATAATTGAATAGTTAAATCGTATTGCAACACCCAGTATGTTGAGGATCGTCTTTAAATTGTATGTATGTATGTATGTATGTATGTATGTACTGGTTATACGTATGTATTACGTCGAGGCTTGTGCTGCATGCACGTCTTTGACTGGTTCGAAACGTTGGGTTTGTCGGTGCTGAGAGTACAGCGCGCGTTGTGGAATCGCTCTCTTAGTTCTCTCGCAGTTCCATATACACATTTATACTGTCTCTATACATAGATACGTAGATCATACATATATATATATATATATATATATATATACATAATATACTTGTATATTATATGGTCGAAGATTTTTTTAAAATATCAGTATGCCCACACAATTACGAGTCTTGTTTACACGTGCTATAAATACATCACATCTACCAACAACGCGAGTCGAATAACACGCTCGTGTTATATACCTAGATGTATAACACATCGTCGAGAAGGAGAACCATAACGCGATAGTTGCTGCTGCTGCTGCTGCTGTTGCTGCAGAATAAGGAGGGGCGCTGTTTTATTTTTTGATAATAAAATCTATCGCCTCGATATAATATAATTATATATATATATATATATATATATATATATTGTTCATTGAGATTTTATAAATATTTTAAAATAGTGCGAACGGGGATAAATACATTAATGTGTATATTATATATATATGTATATAATTAACCGGAAGTATAATATATCTTATACCTACCAAAGTTTGAATAACTTGAGAGGATGATGATGATGATGATCTTTTAAACACATTCGTTTACCTGTAGCACGCGGATATATCCAGCATGGTAATCTTATCCACTTGTGAGGGGGTGGTGGGGGGGGGGGGAGGAGGGGGTTGAGACTAGCACATCGTACTTTACGGGGGGTCACATTAGTTTAACGATAAATAAAGAATGCGAATATATAATTATGTATTATATATATGTTAAAAAAAACTTGATATATTTGAAGAAAACTAATATCTGTTTTAAATTTACTTATTCATTTATTTATTTATTTATTTATTTATTTATAATAAGTTTGTTTATTTTATTATCAATATTGATAAATGACGCACTTCACAAAACTTATAAACTCGTTTGAAATATTAGTAAGAACCCGAAACGCGACGAAGAATGAAAATAAGAAGAAGCGTGCGGTGAGTCATGCGATGAATGCGAGAGAGCTCGAACCCCGAACACTTCACTTTTATTATTAATGAAACTCTATATATATACGTATGTAAAATCACATATATATTAAAAAAAAAAAAAACAAAGGCTTATGATAAATTCACTGAACTTGTAATATTTGATAAATAATTTAAATAAACGTATTATTATATCGTATTAATGAGTTATATTGATTAAAAATAAAAAATAAAAAAAAAAAAAAAAACACCCGTAAACTCGAGAACCGATGATAACAAATATCGTATAATTTCTATACTCACAACCGTCCGTTACCAGAGGCCGAAGCATACTGAAGAAACACATGATTTCAAGAAGTATAGTATACGGTTCTGCTACAAGTGGGCAGCACTCGAGGGCCGCAACTTGTCCCGCCACTTTCTATCGGCTGTGAACGTCCCTGCTGCTTGTGCTTGTGCTTGTGCTTGTGCTTGATGCTGATGCTGATGCTGGCTGCTGGCTGCTGCTACAGGCTACTCACTAGTTACTACTTACTTGTATTTGTATATATATACTTGTATCAGCGTGTATATACTATATATATATGTATAATAAATATAAATACATACCTACGGTACTTACATGTACGTTAATGCGACTTATGTGTGGTTTTTGTTCCCTGCCCCCTTAGAGAACGACGCGAGCAACGCGACGACGCTACTCGAAGCGACTCGACGCGATCTCTTTGCCCGCCTAACGCTTCGACACCTATTTCCCTCTACTACATCTCTAGATACATTCATACATACATGTTAAATATAAATATAAACTAGTATGGTATATATACAGGAACAGTATGACTGTATAAATATATAAATATATATATATATATATGTATATGGAATGTATAAATACTGCACTTGATAATATATATATATACGTAATATACGATATATACATACATCCATGCATATATATACGTATGTAATCAAGTGTCAACAAAATTTTTTCAAAACTACCGAAGTCTGATCATGTACATGTATTGGCTACTCGGTATTCTAACGCCATCTTCGTATCCTAAAGAGCCGCATGCGATGGATGTATCGCGAAGCCTTTGGGAAAACGCTGATTTATTCATGGGTGATGCACGGTGCCGCAGGGATCTTTTCTCACACTATATACATTTTTAGAGAATTTAAGTATTCATACGTCTTGATAAATTTCTTCATTCTTAATTTTTTTAATCTTTTTTTTTTTTTTTCTTAAAATTTTTCAAATTTCATATCATTATATACTTGTATAAAAAAAAAAACAAAAAAAAAAAAAACGAAAAATACAAAAAGAGTTTTAAACCGCGAGGATAGGTATACATATTATTTGTACAATATTTATGAATGAACAACGATTATCAGCATGTATCATTTATAATACATCTGCTGCGTATATATATATATATATATAGGTATAGATAATATAAGATTTGAAAATTTGAAAATCCAATTTACATTTCGTTTTATATTATTATGATACGCGGTGCTAACCTGTTGACGAACAATTTCTATTATGTGATTGGATTGGGTTAAAGATTTCTAGCAACGTAGTATAACACTCATACCGGATATCCTGCCCCGCCACGTAACGACACTATAATATTCTATGGTTTTTTTTTTTTTTTTTTTTTTTTTTTTTACACACATATACTTATTTTATTATTAGTTAGGTATTATAACGCACAGGAGTAATAGGAGTATAATATATTATAATATTATAAGTATACTCGTTAAATACTTATACTTATATATACGCTGCACTCTTTGGCGGTTAACAATATATATATTATACACACAGATGTGTTCTTAGATATAGTAGGTAGGTAAAATATCTTCGAGGTCAAGGACTCGGTAAAGAAAATTTTCTATACTTCCTTAATAATTTAAAATGAATAAATTATAAGTAAAATAGAAAAAGAGAAAAAAAAAAAATTTCAAATAAAATTAATCCAACATCTATTTTATTATCAAATTTTATTATTCACCTAAAATTTATTTATTGTTACGTATTTATTATGAATGTACGCGATATTTGTTTATAGCATATAGAATGAATATATAATGGAAACTGATGAGTGATGAGTCAAGTTTTTGCGGTTGTGGTATTTCGAAAAATTCTTTGAAAGTTTCCCTAACCTACGTCAATTAATTATTAATAATTAACAATATTTTTAATATAGGGAATGAAGTTATTTTATATCGATTAACAAAATAGAACTGAAAATTAGTCTTATTTCAAATAAAAAATAAGATTTTATATAATAGGTATACAATATACATAAATATATATGTAAGTACATATAGGAGAGTAAATTGGTCCATAAATCAGAATGAAAGAAAAGCATTTGCTTATTTTTTTTATTACCTTGGTTAAATCTCGTTTGAAAAATAATCATACATTAATATTGTTTGTACTTAAATAAGCAAAGTATTTTCTGTATTTACATGGCAAGTAGAAAATATCCCGTACGATTTATAGCCAACGATCAAGGAATAAATTTGCACGTTCTAAGGTATATAATAACGTACTAGTACATAACTTAAGTGTAACGAACTCGAGAAGAATTATTGTACATTGAGAATTCGTATCAATTGTAAACTATATTAAAAGTAGAATTAATTCTTTCAAATATAATTCATGAAACGGGTAATATATTTTATACGATCATTATATAACAACGATTACAACGCACCAAAAATCTTCGCTAAACTTAGTATTATATACATATATTTATGTACAATAAATTTTCTTATACATAAGGAAATGCATTATCCGGTAAAGTAATTAGCATTCTTAGCTAGTTTCAGATAACTTACTATAACTATCTTACATACTCCGTAAGTTTCCACTGATATATTATAAAGCCGCGAAGTAATCAACATCACAGTATACATACGTATGTATATCCCACTTCGTCGCTATTCTCGATTAATATAGTACTACACACACATATGTATTATAATATATTAATCCGTTTGAAAGTAATTATATTATTACCAAAAATTCAAACTGGAGTAGAAAAGAAGAAAAAAAATTCAAAAATTCAAAAATTCAAAAATTCAAAACGAAATTGGATACCTTTACCTCGTAGGTAAAGAACAAGGAATCCAGTTCGTATAGTAACCGTAGTTGATTAATCCATTCACCTAGTGAATTTATTTCAACCCCCAGTCTACCGCACGGTGTCTTCTAATTAGTTATTATTTATTGCTAATGGCGACTCTGCAGCTCGCCCCCGGGTATACTATAGGTGTCTAATATCTATATACAACCCGGTATACCGGTATGTAATTACAAACATTAATTCGGCGTTGTTTGCTCTGATTTTTACCATAAATTTTCGTAATATATTGTCGCTTATGAGATAAAGGGAAGATAATAATATAATACGTACGGGGGAAAAAAAAAGAGAGAATAAAAAAAAAAAAAAAAACAAAAAAAGAGATAAAATAAACGTGAACAAAATTAGAATAGTAATGATAATCTCGTTAATTTTATTTGTCAAGTTTCAATCAAACTTTTCACCCTCTTCTTTTACAACCCTCTTTCTTTTACACAGAAAGAAAGGTGAAAATTTTCCAAATTTTCTTCGTTCGAGAAAAATTTTGATTTGATCCGAGAAAATTTCGGTCTTCATTTTTGGACCGAAAAATTATCTTGAATCAAGAATAATTTTCTTCGCTCAAGTTAACCTTTTTTTTTTTTTCTGTGTACGCGTTAATATTATACACTAGCTGCTGCACTTTATGCTGCAGGCGATATTTAATTGGACGTATGTATAGTTAGTTATATGTAGGTATACATATGTATGTGTTATACTTACGATCTTTGAAGTTTTTTTTTTTTTTTTTCTCTCTTTTTCTCTGTTTTTTTTTTTTTTTTCTCTTTATTTATATTTCTTTATCTGTTATAATTTTGAACCTGGGAAATCTCCGTGCGGTTAACTTGTTGTCGGACGTGTTAATTTCATGTGGCCCCCGCAAGTTAGGAGCCCGAAGCTAGCTATTGTAAACATGCAATCCGTTTTTGTGGTATGTACACAAGGACAGTTAGCAACAGTGACGTACGCGAGGACCAGCTACGCAGGGATTGGTCGCCAATAGCTGCTATCTTATCTGCAATGTCAACACCGCTTGTCGCAAGGCTTAAGCTTTTGCTCTCTCACCAGATTGCCTCAATTCTATTCCCCTGATGCTCGCATGTCTCATATATGCCGAGGCATATCTACGCCTCGATTCTCCACTCCGCACGATGATCATCATCACCATCATCGTCTAACAAGATCGTCGGAACGATGATGTTTGGTTTTTTTTTTTTTTTTCTTTTCTTATTTCTCGCAAAATTGTCTTGTTTCTAGAAAGAAAGAAAGAAAGAAAAAAAAAAGATTACATCGTTCGCTCTCATTTTATCTACTCTTTTTTCTATTTTTTATTTTTTATTTTTTTCTTCACCGTTGCTTCTTATGTTTTTCTATTCCACTCGCGTCAGGGTGCGAAGTATGCAAATTTGTTGTATAAATTAAAATGGCAAAGATCGAGGGTCTAACTGTAGGAAAAAAACCAATTTTAAAAGTTGAGAAAAAGGAAGAAGCCATCGACCCAGAAAAAGAAAAAGAAAAAGAAAAAGAAAAAAGAAAAATAAAAATAAAAAGAAGAAGAAGAAGAAGAAGAAGATTAAGATCTTCGAAGTTTGGTATAAATTGTGAGAAAATTGAATTTCTTTTAATGCCATTTAACTACCAATATCACTTCTGGTATATAGAGTTATAGATATAAAAGGAATAAGTTGAATGGCTGGTTTTCAGCTCGCCCATAAGTTTAAATAGAATTATATATGCCCACATGCACTGCAGCCCTAGGCACGCGTTATCGTGAACCGCGAGCTATATATTATATTGATATCGGATATTGGTATATGATGGGCACATATGCTGATCGGTGTAGGTATAGGATCTCTTTTAATTACCGCTATGGAATCGAGTGTGGAAATGGTAAAATTGAAAACCCGTTAAGTCAAAGTTAGCCACGGTGCCATGCAAGCCAGATATTATATGTATAGAACGAACGAGGAGTTCGCTTGCTTACTCGTATATATATGCTCATTATAACCGCAAACTATGGCAACCACCAACTCTCAGACGTAAAACTGGTTATAACTTACAACTTTATACATACACTAGGTATATACATAGGTATACTTATAAGTATATAGAGGAATATTCTCAGGCCACCACAAAGTACGATTTTACTTCTAATTTCATCTCTCGACCTGGAGCCCATGCGTTTCCGAAATTTCTTATAAACTATACATACAAGCAGGCACTGTACAAATTCGTATACAGAAAAATATTTTCTCTTGAGGGAAACGAGTTCATCTTGATAAGTCGGTAATATTTGATATAAAAAAATAATTTACGCAAATCATTATTACGTGTACATATATTTATAGAATCTAATTTCTGTCTACCTAGTATATGTATATGCACCGTCATACTCTTTCCCGAAATTTGTTCACCGCAATGACGAAGGTGAAAGATCTTCTTCTCTTCTTATCTTACGGGTCGACAAAGTCTTAGTCGATTAGCCTACAAGATATTCGATGTTCGGTACTTTTAGATGGTATACACAAAGAAGAAATGTAGGTACATGTATACTACCTTGTAATCTCCTATACGAATATATCGACGAATAAAAAATTTTCTTTTTACTCTAATTTCACTCAGTTTTTCATTCCCTTATATTCATACCTTGAGAACGAAGAATTCAAATCTTGAAGATTTTTTACATAAAAGTAATGATAATCTTATCGACAAAGCAGAAATACAAGAGGAAACAACGTTATTACCAACCGCCGGATGTGCTGAATGCTCATCCTTCTCTTCCTTCCTCTTGTGTAAATATAGGTGCCTGAAATCTCTGATTGATTATTATAGTACTATGATAATGTATGTATGTATGTATGTATGTATGTATGTATGTAGCATATGTGGTAATGTTTGATCAACAAAATGTTGCTACAATGTAACTTATAGCTGTTATTATTATTGATTGTTGTTACATCGTCTGTATCATAATGATATTATATATATATATATATATATATATATATATATATATATACCTACGCATAGCTATACTATCACATATATATGTGACAGTGATATTTCGGCGCCGTTTTCAACCTGTGGTTGTATAAACAATATGGACCATTACACACTTGTTATATACGATAATGATCCGTGACGTCAAATACTAAGCGGCATCACTGCGTGAATCAGGCTGCTCAAATTGTCTCAGTAGATTGAATGATAGCGGGCATGCTAAGTTGGCCGACAACCACTTCAACGTAAATAAGATGGTACCCATTCAAAGCTTATAGTTGTTACACAAGGTGGCATACACACTGCTTTTTAGACAACTATATGTATATTAAAAATAAACTGGTCAACCAAGGTCCTAGTCAAATAACATTTTCAAATAACCCATCAAATCGACTGGTTGGAAAATTTCTTCTACACCAAAGGAAATTAACAAGAAAATGTATGACTTTCACTTGGCTGGACAATTTAGAGACCAAAACAGTAGTAGATACTAAAATTTACATCATCGTAGCAGGCAATCCAGACGAATTGCATACACTCTAAATCTGACTTTTCCTTTTCAATTCAACAAAATATAGTATTTCAATATGAAAATTATCAATGTTTCGTATTTTTTTCTCCCCTTAGTAGCACCAAAGTCAACTGAAATCTCAAAGTTACAGATTTTTTTTTGAAAATTATTACTCTCACAAGAAAATATTTACTGAGGTTATTGTTTTTGAATTATTTGGAATCGATTTTTGGAGCGTCTGCTAAAAAAATTCGTCCGAGCATTAAATAAGGACCACTCTAACGTATAGATTCCAAAAAGAAATCGCTGCAGAGTTAAATTATACCAGGATTCCCTGACCTGTGTAATATTAATTGGCTACAATCATTTCTACGCTGTATATATTCGGTAATGATTGAACAAAGGCGAGTAGTGATTAGTAAAACCGTTTGATGTATCTAATTGTCGTTAAACGTTGATAAAACGTAGTCGGAGTAGAAATTCATCGAGTCGAAACGTTTATCGTCACGACGATGTCATTTCCTCCGAAATTTCATCAGCGCGATCAGCAGATCGCTTTAAAGCACATTTTGTACTTTCTCAGTGCTGCTGGTCTCTTAACTCTATTTCCACCTTGTGCAGCAAGCAGAATTTCGCCTACGGAATAATATACGACGTTTATTTCCTCCTCGTAATGTCCTGTACAACAATGGTGACGGTATTCACCGGTGTCGATTTCTTCGAACGATTGAAATACGTCGACGTTCTTGCTGACCACGGCGTTATTTTCGCATCTTTAATCGTAATTTTGATATAAAGCAGACCACTTTAGTCAGACATAAAAATCTTATTGAAATTTGGATCGCCGAAGTACAACGTCGCTATAAGGCAGCTAATGATAAAGAGAGGATTTGTTTCGCTGAGAATGACAAGGAGACCTTTTACTGCGTTAAAATATTCCTCTTCATCTGGTTACTCATCATCGCAACGCTTCTTACCTTTTGCCACTTTATCTGGGCCGACCAGATCAATTTGAACTTCCGACCATCAACGCGGCCTTCTTCGGCGTCGACTCAGTTGTTAAATATCGTTTTCTTTACGCCTGGAACAACGCTGCTCTATCCTTAGCGAATTTCGGTGTTGTTGCTGTCGATTTCTTGGTGACGTCTTTGAAAATATTGGTGGCGGTATGTAATAATTCGATGATTCATTGCAGAGAAAAATTTTCGTAATTTTTTTTTTTTTTTTCATGTTTCCTTTTATTCGTTGTGGTGGATCTTTCAGATCCAGTCAGATGCGACAAGCACAGGGCGAAAGTGAAAAAGAGGGGTCAGTCCTGCCGATTTTCTACTCGTCACTTTGTCGAAAGATCCGTTGCTATGAACACTGCGACGTTATAAAGTTTGCAGTACATCATTTCAGTTTCATATTCATTCATAGCACCTGGTATATGTGTTGGAATTTTCTTTTTAGGAATTATGGAAATGGCAGGAATTCACGTGACCGAGGTATTCTGATATAAATAAACAGGAACACCGCAAACCGTCGAAAATCGTTCGAAATTTGGGTAGATAATTGAAAATTAGTGGAAATCGTATATGAGATAGTTTGAAATCAATTGGTAATTACTACTTGAAATCACACGAATTAGAATCTAAATCTACGAATCTACGTGAAATCACTTGAAATAATTTGGAATCAAGTGGAATTCTCAGCTTCATTTACGAACGAATAGAACCTAGGAATTTTTCCAATAACTTTTTATTACTTTTCAGATTAGTCGGGGAACTCAATCAGGTACTTTTACTGGACTTTATTGATTCAATCTGTTTTCGTTGAGGTAATTGTTGCTGGTTGTGGATTGTACTGACTTGTTGTAAGTATTTCCAAACCTATTCAGATATCATTTTGAAGATACTCCGTTAATTCATTGAAGAAACAATAATCACGCTTATTCAAACGCATGCAGAGTATCCTGCATGGGAATGTCTCAAGTTTTGTCAAATCATTGATGTACATATTTGGTATTATCTTCGAGAACTGACTCTACTGTAAATTTGGAGATCCTTTAAAGTGCGCAACATTCCGTATTAAAAACATAAAGCGAAGAAGACTGTATTTTCCAATTCGATATGCCAGCAAAAATTTGGATATTTCAGAGCTTGAAACGTTGCCGATGCCTTGTGGAAATCTCACTGGTACACCTTGCCCAGAAAAGGGCGTTTGTCCGTTTTGCTAATCATGCGAGCATCTGAAAATCCCTTTTACATGGCAGTTGGAAAAAATTTTCGAATGGATTTAGAGCATCTGAGATTTGTGAGTAACATATATGTACCTACCCAATAAACCATAACGTAGAAAAAATAGGACTAATGTCCGCCCGAAAAACGTATATTAAACGTTATAAAGCGCGTATACGTGAAATATACGTTTTTCGGGCGGACATTAGTCCTATTTTTTCTACGTTATGGTTTATTGGGTGGGTAATCGAGTATCTGAAGTTAAATTTTGGATTCAATAAGGAAAAGGAGATGAAAAAGAATGATTTTCAATCAATTTTTCAGATCCTTTCCTCGGCCATTTCAGTCTTCTCTCTAACAATGAAACAGTGAAATTTTCACTGTTTGTCACAGTGACCCACTTACTGTAATAGCAGTGAATTTCACAATAAATTAGTAAAATTTTCACTTCCTGTTATAGTGGTTTGAATACCACTATTTACTCAGTATTTTCCGAAGTGAAATAGTGACTTTGCACTGTAGTTACTTAATGATAGTGATTTTCACTTTTACATTAGTGTTTACGTTATTCTATTGATAAAAATGCCACTGCCCTACAGATGGCGGACGAAGAGAATATTTTCTCGCGAGTAAAATTACTCCGATAATAATAATACAGTTGGCTCGTCTTAACCGAGATTAATTAAGATCATACTTCACAGAATCATCTCTGTAGTATATCTTCACATTCCCTCTTACCGAACATAGTAGAGTCGATGCAGCCATGATGTGTCTTTTCTTTTAATAATTATGTATGCTGTGAACTATTGCGTATGTATTGTTACAGTACAATTATCCTACAAATTTTAATAAATTTATTCAATAACAGATTGCTGCTGATTGCATCATTGGTATATTTAGCTACTTATTTCTATGAATATTTCAAGCGAATTTCACTAATATTTTGAGTCATTTTCATTCAGTCATAAAATGATATTTTGACTGAAATCAAAAGCGAATATCACTGATTTAGAATAGTTATTGAAACGACTAATTGCCACAGTGGATTTCACTATTTCAATTAGTGTTGCCATATCACTGATTGAAAAAGTGTGTATCCACTAATTGTTAGTGGTATACTTATAGCTGAGGCAAATAGTGGAAATCCACTGTTTCATGTTTATAGAGTTAAGAAATTTCGCATTAATGTTCAACTGATTTGATTAGCTAAACGTATAATCTACATTTTCACTATACTTGCGATTGCGTTTACCTGCGAACGGCAATTTTCTAGTCCGGGTGTTTCTCGGGTTGCATAATTACGGGGGAACACCATGTAGTACCTATATATAGGCAAGAATTTGAACTGGTGATTCTTATGTCGGGAAAAAAATAATCCGAATTGACATTGCTATACCGTAAGCTTTTCGACCTTATTGAGAACGTGCAAGTTTACCAAGGAAGATAATATACGAGGGTAAGTGGTTTAGTGCCCTGAGTGCTCGTTCTAATTTCCAGCTCGTTGGCAAACTAATACTATATATATATATATATATATACATACGTAGAAAGCTTTTACCAATACAGAATTATCGGCGTATTTTCTTCATCGCGATCGCAACTCGTACATGACCTGCAGATTAGTTTGCCAATAGCTTTTCTACGATTTTTCGTTTCTTTTTTTTTTTTTCTTCTTCTATTTCTCTTTCTTTCTTTCTTTCTTTTTTTCTTCTTCATTTCTTCATTCCGACGTAATATATCTGGACCCTAATATTTACGAGCGACATTTATCTAGCACGTATATATTATTATTTCAATAAAATTTTTCCCGTCATTTAATCAGCGAGAAAAACGCAGACTATTTCATTATTTTATTAGTCGAATCTTATATACAATCTTAGTAAAAGGATAATAGATAAGGAATAGAAGGTGGAAAATTTATTCCTAATTCTCTATATGGCGAAGCAAATTTTAATTATCTATTCAACAGTAATAAATTAATAAATAATTAATATATATATATATATATATATATATATATGTGGTGTTTCAGGCGCAGGAATAAAATACCTATATTTACTCTGTAATCGTATAATGCGGGTTTTATAAAAGCAAATTTCACTTTTTTTTTTTTTTTTATATATGCGTTTAACAATTTATAAAATATCAGCATATACATATTTAATATTTATGTGTCTTTTTATTTAATCATTATTCATTAATTTATTTATCTTTCAATTCCCAATCGTTTAAAGTCTATTTAATTAATGATAAGGGTATTTTAATAATTGCCTAACGATTTCGAAGGCTGTATAACATATTATACATATACGTATACCTATAGATATACCTACCTACACATAATTATTAAATAATATATAAATAATTATTTATAATAAAATTGATGAACTTTAAACTGACTAGACACTTGATAAAATAAGTACCATATTATTAAGTGCACAAAATGTATTTAAACATATTGAATTTAATTTACTTACGTATCAATAAAAGCACGAGCCTTCTTGATTGTCTAAGCTATAATAATAATAAACTTAAATTATAAACCTTAAATATTTTATCTACTCAATTATAATACTCGATTAAATTTTTTATGTACTAAATCCCTTTTGTACGTTCCCCTGGGTACTTATGCTTTGGTAGATTATAATAATCTGGACGTAAAATAAGTATATCTTCAAAAAATGTGATATAATCAACATTTTCATAGCCGAAATACGTCTGCGTTAATTTTCTCGTTAAAAATAAATAATAAGTCAATTTTACGAAGGTATACTACCTTGCGGATTCGGCCTAAGATAGTTTTTTTTTTTTTATCAATTCGAGGATTCGTAGACAACGAATATCTATAAATATGTTCTTAAAACTTATGATAAGATGATTTCGGAATGAATATGAAACGTGTCAGGTTTTAAAGACTCGAGAGACAGCAGCTCTAGCTGTATAGAATTAAAATTCCGTCGAGTTGAACAGCTGCGTAGAATTTCTTGCGGCTAATTAGCGGAGGGTAAAAGTTCGGATTAATTTAAACGAACTAATCAGTGTTCCACGTTATATTTTCGAACAGCATAAAAGGAATTCTATTTTTACCACCATCGTATGGATAGGTATAATGAAGTATACTTCTCGACACTTTATTATGTCATTTAAATTTACCGACTTATTTATGGTTCGAATAAAAACCACATAACGAGCCATTACGTCCTCTACCCTCGTTCGGAGAGATTAAGATGACGTAAAGATTTACTGAGGACTTTGTCTAAGAATCGCAATACTCAAACTGCAAGGCTCAAACTTAAAGGAAAAGCCGCAATATTAATGATATCGAACCGGAGGAATATCACCAGCGATAAATAAGAACCTCAAGATTTTATTGAAGTATAGGTATGAAAAAAATATGGCAAAATCTTGAAGAATAGAGCTCAGAAATATTGGAACATCTCAACTATTATCACCTCTCATATCATCTCAATCTCACAATTCTTATTCTCTCCCTTATTTAGGTACATAGAATAAAGCTAAAGAAAAGATTAACGACCAATTTACCTTCCGATCAATCGCCACATTGATTAGTCGAATAAATAAGCGGCGTTGAATCCCATCCGTCAATATCCTCCGTCGATTGAGTATTGCGATGCGGATTATCGATTACCAAAGAACTATGGCGGGGGCTGCTGGGTGCAGATCTGCAAACCATTTGCAAACCCAGACTAGGTTTAAGTCGAAAATTTCTAGTCCCGTTTCTAAAACTCGTTGAATTTTGAAAAGCAGTTGGTACGCTGGTGAAAGAATAATTTCCGTTTGATTTTGATACAGTTTTTGTCTCGGTTTCCAAAATCTGCGAAGCTGCGGTAACAACGTCGCACAATTTTTCAACGCAAGGACAAGACGTGCTAGCGGAACGCATAGCTTCTATGCAAGTAGATCCCCCAAGAGCACAAGACGGTCGTCTTTTGCAAGGACTATTATCCGCTATAGATTCAAGGCGGCTTCCGCTCCTTTGACTTTGCTGATCGAGTTGATCGGAGCTGGCGAATCTCAGTCGTTTAGGAGACTCGCTTGAACACCTAAGGAACGTCGTCCTTGCAAGGGATTTGTTCTTCAATGAGCTTCTTGGGACCGAGGATTCACCAACTATGGCGCTATTCCCACCGCAAGACGTCAACGAACGTCGAGCCGCTCGCTCATTTGATCTCTGATCACGGAGGAACGGGTCTTCGCCGATTAACCAGTAGGTTAAACGCTCGCCTTTTCCCTTCATCGATATCACACCACGTTCCAGAAGATTAAAACCCCCGAGCTCATCCAAAATTCGCTTTGTCTCCCAGCTGCAGTGGATCTTCAACGCTGAGAGAGAGAGAGAGAGAGAGAGAGAATGGAATGGTTTTTATCAAAACGATGGAAATTCTTCGTCAGAAATCGGTGAATAATTAAAAATAGAGGAGAAAAATTTCATCTTACGCATTCCAGTCGACTCCAATCTGCTCGCGGTGTTCACAGTGTCTCCAAAGAGACAATATCGAGGCATTTTCAGACCCACAACACCGGCGCATACTGGTCCTGTTTGGAAAAGATCGTTTCATCGAATCGTTATGAATGTATAGTGTTGGTTAAAACTCACCTGAATGAATCCCAATGCGGAGTTGCAGTTTGTCGAGGGGCCTGTGTCGGATACTAAACTGTTTAACGGCGTTAAGAAGGCCTAAAGACATCGTGGCGACTTCACCTGCATGTTGACTGCCGTTTCTGATCGGCAATCCGCTAACCTGAAGAAATGAGATAAAATTTCAAGCGATTTCATTACTCTGATCTATCGATTCCCTATCCGATTTACGACACCGTGACACGCTTTCTCTATCAGAGATGTACCTACATGCATACTGCTAAATAACGATTACACTCACCACCATGTAAGCGTCGCCGATTGTCTCCACCTTGTACACGTCGTAGTTTTCTATCGTTGAGTCAAAGCACGTGTAAAGATCGTTAAGGAAGTCGACTACCTAAACGCCAACACGTATATATCAAACGGTCATTGCATCAGAACTGTCGTTAGATACCGCTATCGTAACAACCGCACCCTGCACCGCACACAAGACATAATCTAATTCAGACACGTTTCACGAACCTGCAAAGGTGTGCTTTCCGCAGACATTGAAGTAAACCCAACAATATCGCTGAAGTAGATAGTCACACAGTCAAATCCCTCCGCTTCTACTTTGTGCCCACGTTTCAATTGCTCGGCAACGTATCGCGGCAGCATCTCGTATAGAAGAGCGTCTGAAGTTTGAACCAGATAATTGATCGGTATAAAATCGAGAGAAAAAAAAATAAGATAAAAACACAAAATTCAAAGATCGAAAAATCCGTACCTGTCTTCTTTTTTTCTTCTATGAGCTGGTCGGTCCTTTCGTCGACAAGTACTTCCAAGTTGTTGGCATATTTCTCCATCATTGCCATCATGTTATCGAATATGTTAGGTTTCCTGTGATTCAAGATGTAAAGATGAACTACCGGTTGTTAATTCTTTCTTTTTTCACTTTAGATTTCACTTCGATATACTTACATGCCTTTTTTCAGAGGACGTAGCTTGTTTCTAACTACTTTTAACTCTGGACGATCGTCAGGATTTTCTGCCCAACATTCGACCAGACAATCTCTAACGAAATCGAAGCTGTTTTCTAACTTGTCGAACGGTGGTCTGCGGGAAAAGTTTGAAACCGATCATTCATACGAGAGAAAGAAAAGCTTCGAACCTATCCCTAAAAATCAAAGCGTCCAGAATTTCGGAGTATATCTTTGCAGGACCCTGTGGACCAGATACGATACCTTAATTTGCATGCCTGTACAATATACCTTTACCTGTAAGGTGGTTTTCCCGGCTCGCGAGTTATAACTCTCTTCAAAATCTCCGGAGCAGATAAATCCGAGATTCCAAAGGGCCCGTGACGACCCTGTATCTCGTAGAGTACTATCCCGAAGGAATACACGTCTCCCTTTTGATAATCCCGCAGTGAGGGCTCCTTGATTTGTGCCGATCGCAATAGTTCTGGTGCTCGGTAAAGCAAACCTGTTAACGGAAGGTGAAATTGATAATTAACAAGGTGGAATATAAACGAGCTTTGCAACCCCTCTGTAAATACCTTCGTATTTTTTAATTATATCTGTTGGCTCGCATTCAGCGTCTCTTTTAAATTCTCGCAGTCCAAAATCTGCTAGTTTCACAACCCATCGCGAATCCACAAGACAATTTGAGGTGCTTAAAGCTCCGTGAAATCGAACCGGTGATTCGTGGAGGTAGATCATCCCCTGGAAAATGGATTTTCATTTATTGAGTAGCAGTTTGATCATATCCGTTTGGTTTTCTGATATAGTGATGAGTTTTTTTTTTTTTTCTTTTTTAATTCTTCTGTTCAAGTACATAGAGAGTTCTCGTTTTTCGGACAATAATATAATCACCATTCGATTCTGCGCGTAGAAATGAAAGAGAACGGATTTCAGATACGGTAGTTACGACCGAATTAGATGCGATTCTCGTGAAGGAAATTAGAATCACAAATGGCACCTTAATTCGCTTTTACGTCAGACTCTGTAGCTTAACTGCTCAACGGTAGGTAGATAGGTACTCGTAATATCTGGGCTTCGCCTGTTGCCCCGTAAATAACAAATAGCTCAAAGTAACTGCGCCAATTGAATGAGATATTCCGTTAGAATTATTCTCTGTTTACCTACTACATTAAATTCGCACAAATAAATTTAACGATTTTGATAAATTGTTAATGACCGATTTTTTCATTATAATATATTTTAATAAATCTTTAAAGAATTTTTAGTCTATAAGCTAAACCTCCATTAATGGTATCTTATAAGATTGCGAAAACGAGTGGTGCAGAGTTGAGAGCAACCTCTCACTAAAGTACCGGTATATTATAACGTCAGAGGGTAAAACAAGTGACAAACGACTTCACCGTGGTCGATCAATCATCCGAGTGAGCGGAAACTCGAGTGACTACATCTTATTATAATTTAAATTTTCACCATACATTAAGAACCGGGTTTCAGTTCAGGTACGAGGTACTCACCCTGATAATGTCTCCAACTAACGAAGCTATGAACATATTATCCAATTTGACGTCCTCGTTGTCTAGGATGTCCTGGAAATTAGATGATTTATCATTTTTAGAAATACGTATATGTGCGTGTAACATAATATAAGATAAGATATTTAGCTCACCTTCAGACTTCCTCTCGTACAATATTCCGCCACTATGCAAATATTTGGAGGATCGGTACAGGCTCCGATGAACGCGTTTAAATTGTCGTGTCGTAGATCTCGCATCTGAAAATGATGAGCTATTTCTTTTTTTTCTACACCATTTAGTTTTAAATGAATGAATAACTTAAAGCTAACCGTAGTAGGTTACCCTTGATAAATTATTTCTAGCAACAGGTTTGACAAAATAGAAGTGTGAGCAAATTAGCTGTGCTTATCCAAATCATTTATCCTTTATGTGATGATTTTATGTACGTATCTTGTGAAAAAAATTATCAGAATTTAGACATACTCACCATTTTCAACTCTTTCTTCATCTCACGCGTAATCTCGATCGATTTTTTACGGACTTTTTTAACCGCGTAAATTCTCCCCTTGTAGACACCAATTTGGGTAAATATCGTAGAGTAACGAAAGTCCGCGTCCGGGTTGGAGCTCAAAGACACTTGACTCGTTCTCACGACTGGCTGACCTGCCTAAAATACATTTGCCTTGATTAGCCTCGCGAAAAGCCACAAACCACATTCGTTTCCTTCATCCACTATATATACGTGCGGCTTCTCTAATGCAAGAGGGACGGACGAAAACCACTGTGCGAAACTCTCTTTGAGTGACAGAGCTTTACGAAGACACGGTATACCCCCGTGAGAAACTCCCTGTCAACTCTAAGCTCGAGGCATTTTAGAAAAGCTCACTAAATCTCATCACCACTGAACACGTCACATTGTAACTTACACGGCCAAAGCTCGATTTTCATTATCTTAACAACGATTAAGAATTGGCAACGTTTGTTTAGTGTCCTAGCTTGGTTCCACTGTAGAACTTGAGGGTATTTTTTCGTTTAATAATAAGAACGAGTCTCTACGAATTAACCAATCGTCATTTATGTTCACCATTTACCATTTCGTGCCCATAATTATTATTAGACGGAACGCGATTGAGTTAAAAAAATAAAGTTAGTATTTCAACTGATTTGAAAATGTTTTTGAACTTGCTGAAAATGTGATTGCGGACGGGTTTATGTGATTGAAAGTACCGTTGCGGTAGTACCGCCTTACCCTGACCGCGACCCTTGCTTTGGGGAATTCCCAATTTATGGAACCTTGGACAGGCAGGCTCAGATTTAGCAATTACCTGGGTTTTCACAAATTACCTGGTCCTTCAAAACTCTGGCACATGTCGTGATTATGACTGAACATTTTTAGCGTTCAGAAGTGAAAGTAATGAAAATTGTAATGCGGAAACGAAATCGTAATAAAACAGTTAGTCTGCGCCGAGATATCCTTTGAGTAACTTTATCCTATCCAAATATTAATTAACTACATTATTATGATTTAAGCCGTTATATGCGTGCACGGAAAAAAAAAGTTATTTGATTCAAGTAAACCAATTTACTCAAGTCATATTTACTCATCACAAGAAAAGTTTATTTGTTTTCGTACTATATTTATCATTGCGCCTATTAATTAATTTTCTTGACTGCATGTCTTTGATACAAATATTCTATTTCGTTGCCACAAACATATTTTTTTTGAAATAAAAAAGCGGTCAATCCTGAAGTAAGACAACAAGATTATTTGATACGAGTAATGACATTTTTCGATTTCAATACTCTATTTGGTTGTTGCAACGAGATATTGAATGATCAACGCAGTGGTTGCTTTGGATGGAAGAACCAAGACACATACGTCATCTGTTTTTTGTTGGTAACAAATTAATTTCTTGAGTTGAATATCTCCTACTTGCTTGTATTACGAAGGAATATTTCGATCGATAAGATATTTATTTGATCTTAATACACATTTACTTGCTAATAGACAAGTAATTATTTACTTGGCGCAAAGCAAATTTATTGGCTAACGACTAATTATTTTTTTCCGTGTGGAGAAAGAATTATGAAAGAAAATTTTTTTTAGACCTTGGTGTTCTTCGCGGTTACATCATTTCCGGTATTTGGTTCAGAGGCCTCATCTTTTTGCTCTTTTATCTGAATCTCCTTATAGTTGACTTTCCATAAGAGAGAATCCAGCTCCTGCTCGTACCTCCAATTCCTGTAGAGCACCAGGGCGATCGCAGTTATTATCAAGAGCATTCCGCCCGCGATACCGCCTACTATTTCACCAGTGTACGCTAGCGAATGACACAATATGTAAATTCTTAATTTCAGTAATCAAAAATCGCGATTGATTCTGCATGATTTTGCCTCGTAATTCGTTCATACTTTGCTTGAATATAGAATCTAAAATTAAATAAACATCGTGTGATACGTACTAGTGCATTTTTCGCCTTTGTAACCGCAGTAAGGTTCTGCTATAGGTGGAGATCCACCGATCCAAGCTATTTCCTTTGTCATATGTAGTCTCTGTTATAAAAATAAAGAGATACTTAATATTTCCTGCTGAATTATATTAAAGAAAAAAAAAAAAAAAAAAAAATGAAAGAAAAATGCTGATCACACTTACAGGTAAACCCGATCTTTCTTCTTTTCCAATAAAGTGTCCGATGGGGTAAAGGCCGAATTTGTCTTGACCTTCTTCGGGGTAATTTCCGAACCCGATGAGGGTGTAGTTGCCCTCTGCGTCTCCGTTTTCATCCATGTAAACCATGTACCTGAATTTTTTTTTTTTTCTCAAATCATGTATCCACGTTGGTTATTTCAATAATTAGTAAAAAAAAAAAAAAATGAGCAGAGAAATTTAAGTGTATTGGATTTTTATCCTCGTGTATTGAGTTACCTACTTCGTATAGAATTTGAGAATGTTCGATAAGCGATCGGTAAGTTTTTGCATGAGTGATTATTAATTAATGTGAATATTATAGATCATGGCAGAATTGTGTTAACGGAATATGCTCGAATCGTTTGGTCAGATCACGTCACGTCACGTCTGCAGAGAACTAGTTAAGAAACTTTTTCCATTTTTACGACGCAGAAAAAAAATTTTTGGCACGTAAAACTGCGAGACTCTTAATTGTCCCGATTACCGCGGTTAATGTAAAGAACCCAAGCGACTAGAGAGAACAATTTCAAAGTTGCATTTTATGGGGAAAATTAATATCACCACCGAAGTGGAAAAAAGAGCAATTTATTTCAGACTCTAATTCCGGGTTTTTGAGGCGTAAAAATCGCGGCTTTCAACCAGTGGGCTTCTTCGTCTTCTTCTTCTTCAAAGACATATCTACCCACATCTTGCACTCTCGAATTTGACACTTTAAAAAACGATCATTTTCCAGCCTCGTCTCAGCTCCGGAAGCTTTGATAATACATATAGACAAGAGTGATGTAAGCAGTCCGTAATACTAGCGTGTTTTATTATTAGACTAGTCAGAGTAATTTTTCGAAAGTTTCTATACCGTGTCCCGAGACGAGGGAAGCGATATCCATTATTCACAGACCAAAAATAAGTCCGCTTCTCACGGCTGAAGTAAGACTCGAAAAAAAAAAATAAATAAAAAACTAGAAAAAAATCAGTTAAAAAACGCCCGTTTTCCCAAGTTCTTCAAAATAACTATAGCTGCGTGTTTCGCTTAGCTATATAACATCCACTTATTATTCTATACACAAAATCCTCCGACCTTTATCCCCGTATCAAAAATTGGCAAAAAAAAAAAAAATAAAAGAAAGAAAGAAAAATGTCATTGGTTATTACAAACAGCTGCGATTCCACGTCCGAATCATCCCCCTCATCCCTAACTTCAACAAAAAAAAACCTGGATTTGATTCCTCGACCCTTCAGATTCTCTCGGGCAAGTCACGTGCAGACGAATACAACGAACACGTGGACCGACTTGCTCATCGATTCACTAAACGGATGAATGAACGTACTACTGGCTATAAATAAATCCGCGGCAAACCTGCACGTGTAGTATATTATATACGTATATAACATGAGAAAATAATAAAAAATAAAATAAAAGTTCGAATCAAGAACATGAGCGATAAAACTTCGCTGTATCTCAGTTCTAAATTTTCGATTTCTCTTATTTACTGCAGAAAAAGAAAAAGAAAGAAAATAAATTATATAAAAACGTGTAGGTATTGTATAAAAAAAAAATAATCTCACCCCATAGCACTGCGGTAATGAACACCATGCAGGGCTGCAATGAGCCCTCTTCCATCTTCAGGGTCTCTACCCTCGTCTAAAGCCTGTATTAACGTACGTTCGTAGAGGTGTACCGCGTCGTATAGGTAAGCCGTTTCCGGTACGATCTACCTTATAACATAACGAAGGTATGAGATCGTGCAGGTCCATGAAATAATTGCGTCGGAGATTACGGGGTACCGTTAACAACTGCAGGGGGGCTCCGGGGTTTAAATCGGTTAGCTTTCATTCCCGAGAACCAGTGAAAATACGTGACTGGTAGACGAGTTTTTTTTTTTTTTTTTTTCCACTCTTTCTCTCTCTCGGTATAATGTAATATGCGTACGTGAAGAATAAGAGTTTTGGATGGAAAGTTAAGTCGTGCAAAAAGTGTAGTAGGCAGTTTCTTTCTTTCTTTTCATGTTTCTGTTTCTTTTATACTTATGAGACGGACTTATATGGATGATCATCTTAACGGTATAAGAGGGACGGGAAAGTGAGGCTTCTGGCAGCTTCGGGAATGACGTGTATGGATGAGAATCGATTGGTTAAACTGGTAATATCACGAGCCAATACCTTTTTTCTATTGGAATTCAACACGTATGTACTAAATAGGGTTTCGGAAGTTTGGGAATGTGTCGTAAACCGATAAGACATAAGATAAGATGGAATAAAATCAAAATGGTAAAAAATCTTATCGTTATTTCGACCATATACCATAATATAATTATATTATTATCACTATACTGTATAATCAGCCGATTTTATACTACAGAAGCAACAGATGACGATAATGCGATGCATGGTAACTATATTATATTAATTTTAATCGTTTACTACATTTAGAGTCACCTGAACAACTCCACCGACTAATGCCAAAGGATTGGTAAAGTTGAACGGTGGTTTTCTCCTGTATTTGTTGATAACACGGGTAAAGTTTTCAAAGTTTACAGGCGGCGATGCTACGATGCTGAAGTAACTTTGAAAAGGTTCCATTATAGCGTTATTGGTTTGCCTCTGCAACAATCCTCTAAGGTATTTGCCAGGTAATTTTTCATCATATTGTTCAAGGTCCACACCGACCACCCAATAATTGCCTGAAACAATTCCATCGTTATATATTATAATATATATAGTATATATTTATATAGTTATATAAACCACTTCGTGAAATACATTTTGTAAATTAAAAGCGAGATTGCTCGTAGTTTATGTTTCAAACTACAATCGTGGGAAGCTAAATTTTACGGGGGCCCCCCCCCCCCCCCCCCCCGCTTTTATACTGTAAACTTAGTTGATATTCTACCGGCACGTCGCGACGACCGACTGATGTTTGTAATTTCTGGTATTCCATGTGTTTCGCAAAGTACACTTACTGCCGCACGATTACACCAGCTGCTTAACACTCTCAGGGGAACAAAGGCGAAAAAAAAAAATAAAAATTAGTGAAAGAATAATAAAAAAAAAAAAATGAACAAAAAAGTAGAAAACCGCTTCTGAACGTTCTGTCTTCTATATGACTAAAATTATCGATGCTCAACCGATTAGTTCCGGCTTCTGTACGGCGGAAATTTTTACAACCAAATGCCAGCCAAAGTGGAAAATAAAGGAGTAAGAAAAAAAGAAAAAAAAAAAAAGAAAAAGAATTATACATATATATAATGAAAGAACCGAGCGTCAGGTGTTCGCATCTTGCGATTTAAAAATACATTTTACGTATGGTAGCCGACTGGCTCGGGGGACGAATCGCTGAAGAAAGAAAGACACGTTTCGGGTTTGAAATAATGAAAAGCTGCGGTGTAGAATTTAGACGAGAATTAAAGATCCTGTATAAGGTACGATGGAAGAGAGAGAGAGAGAGAGAGAGAAAAGAAAAAAAAAAAAAAAAAAATGTACAAAAAGCAAAAAAAAAAAAAAATAAAATATAGTATATCAGGAGAAATGTCTTCGAGTTGATTGCGTCTCGTATAAGACAATGCGGGAGAATTTCCGGCTATTAGCTTTCCCTCTCTCTCTTTCCCTCTTTACCTTCTCTATCTCGACTCGCGATTCTTTACCCTCGACTGAACCCCGGCGTCCACGATAAATTGCACTTCAAGTAAGCGACCAGTCTGCGGCAGACGAACCATTCATATTCGAACGAGAGGGAAAGAGAGATCTCGTCTCATCCCATATGCCAAAGCGTGTATTTTTATATGAGAAAATAGCCCTTTTGATATATATCTATGACTGCAGCATGTCGTATATTATTGCTAAGATTGTCCTAAATCTACGTATCTTATAGTACGTACCCTTTTCCAAGAGCTTTTTTTCATCCAGAGCCATAAGGAGTCCAATGTGGTCGTCGTAGTCACCTAGTATCACGTAAACTGTGTAGAAAAAAAAAAAAGAGAGAAAAAGAGAATGAAGAAATTGATTCAATAAGATTGTTCTCACCCGAATAAAGGGGATGAAAAACTCTCCGCTGGAATAATGACGTCCGATTACTACGGTCGTACTTTTTTCTATATATACCTAATCCACTCCGGCTAAACTCTCAAGACAAAGATATCACCGCCAGACTAGGTATAGGTACCTACTTGATTTATTTTCATCAGCCGAAAGTCGCGAAAATAGAACAAGAATAGATATTTAACGAGCAATGAAAACTAGCTGATCATAACGTGAACCACAAAGATTTATAGAAAAAAGTAAAATTTTGAATAAATTTATTCCTACGCGGTTTCTAACTATTATGTTTCGAGCAAAAGAATATACTATCGTATACCTATATGATAGTTTGACGTCGAATTTCTAACGCTTATACAATTTGCATAATAATTATACACCGAGACTCGAGTACATGTCTCACATCGCCGGGTTACACAAGGGACTAGAGAAGTATAATGCGGGTTATCTACTATGCAAAGTAAGCCGTGTGTTGCGACGCGACGTGCAGAACTCGACGTTGAGTGCGGGTCTTTCCCTTTCGTCCCCTGAAACCTCGCCTGAAATCGACCTGATCGGTAAGCCTATCGCGAGCTGTGGAGGCGGAATAATTTCTAGAAAAATTTGAAGAATTTGTCAAGGAATTTTCTCATTTATTGCATTTTTATATCCCATATATTATATAATGTAGGGACCGTAACGTAACTCCGAAATTTAGTGACAGTTTTCGTCAATCTGGTCATGCAGGGTTAGATAGAATCGTTATTTTCACATTATGGTTGTTCGTTTGCGAGATCATCAGAGATAAGACGATAAACGTGAAATGAGAAGCCTGTAAAAACGGTCTCGCCTTGGGGCCTCGTTATCCGAGCGAAAAGTAGCACTTCAGTCGAACATATACTACATATAAGTAAAGTATCTACTGCTGCAGCCCGAACTCGTCAAAGTATTTCATTCGCATCATCAACCGACCCGACTTTCCAATTCTCACTCTCTTTCTATCCCTCAACGATTTTCCCATAATTCGTACGTAGGTACATATGACAGATTGATCGATTATACTCCCCCCCTGACGTTCCTCAACGTCAGCGAAACAGCGCAAAGAAAAAAAAAAAATCAAGTTTAATTTTACTTGACTTGGTAGAGGAGGAAGTGGAAGCGAACTACTTCGTGCTATGGATATCGCTATACACTATAAGCTTTCATATAGTAACAAAGGCTTGGAAATTCAAAGCTCAAATCCTGAAAGCAAACTCTACTTACTTCTTGTCTCGCGGTAGGTGTCCTTTACGTGTTCATGAAATGGATTGCGCATGAGGTTGTGATGGTAAGGTTCACTCCAACAGCGAAGTGAGTTAAGGATTATTCCAGCTGACTCAAAAGACGACAGGATCGTTTCAGCTACCGTTGACATCCGGTTGAACTCAAACAGGCTCGAGTTCATGTACATGAACGTAACCTGTTGCTCATACATGCCATCAGAATCGTTTGAATTATGAAAGAGATGTGTAAAAAAAAAAGTTTTTTCTGTTTATTTGCACAAATTTGGCTACTTTTACATCCCAGACTTCACTCTTCATATTATACTTGTACACTTTAGCTCTTCAACTTTCGACCCCTTTGGGGGTGTTTGCACGATTAGTTATACCTACCCGCTGTTTGCGTCTCGTTGCATTGTATATGCATGAAGTATAAGGGGCGAAGTAGCTACCCCGGGATAAGCAGACATTCTACAATTTGATAATATCTTCAAGACCCTTCGAGGAGACCCTGAGCAAATACAAGACTAATCTACCCCTAGTACCTCTCTATACTGTATTATACTGCCTGCATACTCTTCATGGTATTTGAGATATGCAGGATTTTCTCTCACTTCAACTGCATGCGCAGAGTGTTCTTGGATATACCTAACTATATACATAATATTGAGCCGCATTACTATATTTCTCTGAACATAAATCACTTTGTTTGCGCATTTGACGTAACCAAACCACGGATTCATTTCATTGTTATTCAGTTTACCATCTTCACGCTGAGAATAATTATTATTATACTATAAATCTAGAAATCTCATGCTGGTCGATTTTTCTTTTGTTGAAAGGAAAAATATGTATCCTTTCGTGTATAATAATAATAATTATTGATTTATTATTATTATTATATATCTATATATATATATATATATATATATATATAGGAATATGACAGTCATGTTTTTTATCAATTATTATACGTATTCCGTGAGAGAGTATTTATCATCCAACTTTTTTACCCTCTGTTATATTATAGGTTCTTAGGGGGGGAATGAGACAGCAAACATAGCCGAAATAAATATTTGGTAGGAATATTGCGACATGCAAATTTGGCCCTTCAAAGAGGAGCTTTATTCGTCATCTCGGTAAACAACAAACATATTTTTTTAGTACCATACACTCTATAGTGTCGAGAGTTAGAGTCCAGAGGATTCTGAGAGATGAAAATTGCAAAAAAAAAAAAAAAAAAAAAAGTGCTGAAATCATATGGGCGAATATAATAAACATTTAAGATACGAAATTCTCAGACTCTTGGATAATTTATTTACCTACATGCATTTTCACGCAAGGAATAGAAAAATAAAAAATTTCATAAAACTACGTAGATGTGACGCAAAACTTACTTTGGTCCAATTGAAGGCAAGCAGAACTGACACTACAGATTTAGATATCTGAGTATCCGGAGGTCGGGTTCTAGCAAAAGTTGGAAACTCTGCTTTGTCCGAAGTTTCCCGATGCGTGCAAAACTGTAAAGCAAAAGAAAACCAAAAATCAAAAGAAAAACAGGAAAAAAAGAAAAAGAAAAAGAAAATGACAGCTTTTCCTAAACCCAGTTATCGACTATCGAAGCAACTTCTTCAAGCCATCGACAGCTTTGCTTCTCTTTCAATTTCAATAAAGAAACTTTCCAACTCAGTCATCATCACGCCTTTCGGCTCGCGGTTATAAATGGATTGAAAAAAAAAATCTCAGCCGTTTTTATTTTGGGTATAAATTAAGGCGAGTAAAGAAAAATAATTTCTGAAAAATTGAATGATTTATTATCTGAAATAGTAGAGCGCACGTATATTCATTCGTTGTATAAGAAAAAGTTCAGGAGAAGATAAGAACCGAAGGCGAACTAGCTCTCGATTTGCATTTTGCTTCTGGGTTGGTCTATACCGGCGTAGGTATGTACATATATATATATATATATATATGTACATGTGTATATACACACGACCATTGGAGTATAAGAAACTTGTTGTACGTGTGTAAACCTGGCACCAACACGCGTTTACTCTAGCTATTTCGCGAAAATATATCGCTGGCGTATACAGAGAATGAAAATTAAGTCACGTGTCCATTTCCTGCTGCAACACTTCCTACATTTCCTATATATACTAAAGAGTAAATACTGCCTCCCGAAGTGGGTACGTGCTTCAAGGATAAAATAAAATGAGTAAAAACCCTGCCGGGTACAGAATAGTATTGAATTTTTATTCTTATAAGCATCGCAAGATTCGAAATTTAAATTTCAATAATTTTAATTTAGGACTAAAGTTATGGAAACCGACTTTTCCCCGACGATGTAGAGGTACGTATTTATGAAGCAGGTTTAATCAGCACGAGATCGTCGAGTTTAACCTCCGTACTTCTACCCCGCAGGCTAGCTAGCTGACCCAAAAATCTCGCATTAGATAAGACGAGAAGTCGCGTTTTAGTTCGTGCAGCGCGCGGTTTTTGCCAAGCGATTTTTATCGCGTCAGAAAGTCGCTCCGCGAAACGGAAGTCGAGGAATAATATCATCGCTATAGGAGAAGGCGCGTGGCGCACGGACTTCCGGTTATTCTAAAAGGGCCTACCCCAGGTAGATTCGTACTTTGCGAAATACTACCTAGTTAGAACACCAGCGATTTAGCTGTATATATGCTATCTAAACTCTAGAATGTAATTGTCCAGGCTTGACGTAGTCGTAACTTTACCCTCAACTCAACTTTCGTCATTCGTTATCAAGAGCGTTACGTTATGACGCACGACTCTCCTATTAAATATATAACTTCCCCCGACGTTTTATTAAAGAGAAAATAAGAAACGAAAAATGAAAAACTAGATCTTTGGTTCATTTTCATCATTTCGAAAAGTTCTTAAGATTCTAACTCACGTAGGAGATCATTGGGATGTTGAAGGCTGCCGCCATCCTACCCTCATGAATGCAAGTTTCCTGTGGTCCGATGTAAGCGCTGATATTTTTTGTCCATAGATCAGCAGTCATGAGAATGCTGGTTTCCTCTTCTCCGTAAGTTTCGGCTACGATGAAATCGAGTTTGTGTCCTCGTTTAGCCAGTTCACCCGCGTTCACCTTTCGGAGTAAATGTTATAAAGGTTCGAGTGAAGGAAGCTCCCTCGAGTCAATTTGGCTTTATAAAAATAAACAGTTTTTTCAAAGATTGAAGGTCCAAGGTATATTTTCTCATCTCTGTGTGTAAAAGAAGACAAAAAAAAAAAAAAAAAGAAAGAAAGAAAGAAAAAAAAAAAAAAAACCAAATTCCTCCCTAATCAGTGGGAATAATTATAATTCTCGGTTATATGGGTTATATGCGGGCTGGGCAGCACGATTTTGCAACGTGGTTAAATTGTAAAAATAATTCACATCTCAATTCGTAACTTAATCACGTTGTAGCCTGCCAACTGATGTACTTCTACAAGATACAGGTGATTAATCACCTTTCAAACGACGAGTGGTTATTTTAGACCGTTTACCCTGGATACGATTCTATTTTAACTATAAAAACGTTCTATTTCTACGCCTAGTTTTAAAACGTTGCTAATTAAAGAACAGGGAAATCTTTTTTTAATGCAATTTTTTTTTTTGTCCCTTATACTACGTGAGCTCGGGGTTCATCATCCCTCTCCAAACTATCGGTAAGACCAATATGATAGATAATCTTAATATACGTAGTCCCTTACCTCATCAACCGCGAGAGTAATAGCGCCAGAAATTCTGTACCCTGGTCTCTGGTACTCCAAATCTCCTGGTCTTCGTTTAGAGCCGGTCAAATATCCAAGTGTAAATGTCCTGGCGTCAACACCCCCGAAGAACAAAGCGAGCAGAGCCGTCAGAAGGACACATGTCCGTCTAGCCTCGACTTCTCGCATGCCCAACGGTAGATCTCAAATATGAAAAAAAACAAGGAAATTGAAATTTTCATTAAATCGTAGATGGGAAAAAATCGCCCTTATCTATCCTCGTTGGTCGTCGATCGCAAACTGGACATTCGGAAGGACAGCCTAGGCAGGATATACCTACTTTAGGTTGGGTTACTCAGAGGCTAGGAGTGCGCTGCTATGCGGTCGTAATGGATAAAACCAGTAAGCCGCATGGGGTCGCAATAAAGACAATCAGGCACCTAGTGCGGCTTGTGCGCACAGCTTTTTCGCCCCCTGTATAAACCCCGCGCGCCCCTTTGTAACCAGAATAGTCGTCTTTATAGGCAATCCGGTGAAAATTAATGGATCTTCTTTTTAAAAGTCATTGAATTAAATCGAAAGTAGGTATAGGTAGGTACAAGGTCCCGGAGATTTCTGTGTGAGTATGCCTCGCACCCATGAACGTGGGTCTAAAACTATTCTGCGAATTTAATTAACGCTATAAAAGATCGAATTAAGGATTGGGTATTTTATTAAAATAATTACAACCATCAGAACAGGTTCAAAAATTAGTCGGCACTTTCTTTCCTCCCTACTTATGATGTAGGTATTGGTAGGTACCTTTCGGGTGAGTATTATCATCCGCAGAGATTGGTGTTGATTAAATGAACTGACCTGGGGCGGTGCGGTGCGGTGGATCGCCTAGTATGGAAACAAACAGCAGTTTCTGCGCAAAAGTTCAATGGACCGTGAATATGGCAATTATAAACTACCTAAATTTCGTTGTCGAATTAATTACGGGATGGATACCGAGTGCAGATGGCTCTCTACCGTGTAGCACTAGCTAGTAACGTGCGGGTGGCTATCCAACCATTAGTAAATCACTCAACCGTAGGATTTCCAATTTGTTTACACTTCTGCAAAACTGTTTAATTAGCTAACTACTGTTTCCCGATTCCATAAGCTCTCGAGCTTTAATAATTATACCTACTATAGATACAGCAGCTACAAAAAATCAAGCAATTAAAACCGAGCGCTCATATTATCTGCAGCGAGAGTTACGCTGAAATAATTTGATAATAATATTTCGCTAATTAAAAAGATTTTAAAAATTCTTTTCATTCAGTTAAAAATTTTCATGGATATAACAACGAGTCCTAAACCATTATTCATTCCCTTTCCAAGTTTCCAGTTCATTTTTTTTTTTTAATTTTTTTTTTTTTTTTCTACATCTCTATATATCTCGCTCTCTGCGATAAAAACCGGATTTATTCTGTCCGCGATCTACCGGTTGCGGTAATTAAAAAATCCGGAAATCTGAGCAGCCGATTTAGTTGCGGAGATCGGTAGAGGTATCCTACTACCTCCTACCTATCTAAAACACTTGCGTAACTTCTGTGTGTACGCGTCTGTCAATGTCCTCTAAATTGTCGTTGCGCAACGGTATAGTTGCGCGGACTCGTGTAAATTATACGCAAAACGTAAAATAAGGTCAATTTCAGCAAGTGGTATAAATATTCGCGGGTTAATTGTCGTCCGATTTTTAAATCGATTTAAATCGGACGACAATTATTAGTCGCAGTTGTTGTTTTACCAACATTATTTTTTTCACCTCTTATTAGTTTACTCCTGCGGTTATCCCATATGCCCTCTTGGTATTAATAACGCCGTTCAGCCTATTTTAATAACACATCAAACTCGACCGCGAGGTCGTAGCCGTATTTTAAATATATGGTTCAGTCTTACGTAAGGTTAACAGTTCTACGAGTAGCTTCACCAAGGTTACTGTTGCTAAGAACACCAAAAAGGAAAAAAAAAAAAAAAAAAAAAAAAATTGAAAAACAAAAAAAAATAACTAAAATATTTAAGAAACGTGTGAGTTAGCACCTTTTTCAAGTATTTTATTTTCTTATTTTTTTTTTTTTTTATTAGCAACGTAAATTGATAGTTGAATGAAAAAAGATCGTTTATTATTCGTCTAGCGAATACTTGAAACAGTTGGGGTTTGTGTATACTACTATGCTATAAGGTTGAAAATAATTTTTAACGGTTTCTGTTTCGACCGAGGAAACAAGAGCTGGAGAAAATACTTTTTCTCTTAATTCGTATTATAGTAAAGAGGGACCTGGGAGTGATAAAATTAAATTTTGTCTTACTCGCCGACGACGACTGCAATTCGAGGAGTTGAAGGGAGGAAAATTTCTTCCCGTTAATCAAGGAATCCATCCGGCGGTAGATTAAATGGACTTATTACTTTTGCGAAATATCTACCTTATGGGATAAGCTGGAGAGATTTAATATGCGAAATTGTTGTATTGTATACAGACTTGTGAATGATCTATATTATACCTGTATACCTAAATGGCGATATTAATCTTTCAACCTGAAGAGAATTCCCGTCTGGAATTTTTAAATTGTAAAATAACAAGAGCTGAAGAGCTTTGAGCTAAAGAATTTTCACAGATTAATATATCGTATAGGTAGGTAAATTATTTTCGCGCCAACGATCATTACGCTTCCTGTATACCTACATTCAAATTTAAACCCGATTCGCAAAGTAAACAGACCTGGTTGATTTCTGTTATTTTTTCATTCTCGTTTTTTTCGTTTTTTTTTTTTTTTTTTTAAAGGCGACAAATTCCCTCAAATTATGTCACGCTATTCCGTTTAGCATGTGTTAAATTTAAAATAAAACGGTTTTATATCTCATCGGTAGCATAACGTCGCATACCACTTGCCACGTTTGGGCTGGACGAGGCACTTCACACGCTCCGTTTGCATCCCAAACTTAATGTGTGATTTACGAATTATCGTTTTACGAGTACCCGGTGTGTCTCGTCTTAGGTTTAGCACCTCATCCCATCTTTACATTCGGATAGATTTTCATACGAGATATACCTACATACCTATACCAGCCGTCAAATAAATTTCTAAAATGTTCTTCATAACTTTATTATTGGAATTTAGAAATCTAAACCTAATGTATATAAATATTCAATATCATTTTCTATTCCGCGTACTCTCGATCCTCAAGGATCATGTATGAAACCACTTGAGCCCATAATCTCTATAGGAAAAATGCGCTTCTTAATTCTCCAATAAACGGATCAGCCAGAATCAGGTTGTCGTTGTCAGACCGTTGATCTTGGGTCAAAGCTCGCGGATTTATGATTCCCGGAATCGACCATGGGTAGCCGCATATACGACCCTTGATATCGTTGCTTCGAATATTATACCTGAAGTTGAAATTTCGGGATTTATAAATCGATTAATCAGGATTACATCAGGGATCGATATTCGAAAGGTGATTTTTCGCAGCACCGCGTAAATATCGGCATTTTTTATTCACAATTTCGACTGAATTATCAAAGAGGGAAGAAAAGAAAATTGTTGAGATAAAACGGAGCCAAATATATTGAAACTCTTTTTTTTTTTTTTTTTCTACTAAATTAAGCGAGTCGTGGTATCAATTTTCTTTATTTTATCAAAAGCTCGTAGTTTAACGATCTCTTATCTCCTAGGCGATTTACATGTTTCCGCGTGAATCGCGATTCACGAACGCAACTTCTCCTTGAATACTATATAAGATTAAAGATAGTTGTGTAAAAGTGGGGCTCATCGTGCTCGCAGGATCTTTAGGTTGAATTTTACACCAAGTGTATATAATAACGGTGCCGTGCTCAGGATCAGTAAATCACTCAAGAAGGAAGCAGAGTGAAAAATTGAATTTAGGATTTTCAGCTATAGTATATATCCTACGAGGCGTAGTACGGTCATAGCCCTTCCTCGCTATATACTATCACGATGAGAACCGACGACGACGAGTAGAGTAAGAAAATTTTTGGCAGCATATTTTCGGCCACACGTGCAAAGCCCATTGCCAATAAAATGGCACACCTATATAACTCGCTACGCTTCTCTAACTCTACGAAATCCAAATAATAACGAAAACTATTGGAATGTCGAAGACACCGGGGACAAAAATGAATGAAAAAAAAAAAGAAAAAAATTATCAATCCAATTGAATTCAGGACACAAGTCTGGATCTCCTGCAAGTCCGAATAGATCTATATTTTATAGATTCTCATAATAATTACCTCCCAAGTATTATGGATGCACATTCGCCCAGTGATTTGCGGTTCTTATTTAATGTGGCTTATATATCCCGCTTCAATCCGCCCGCGGCTATCATCACCAAGTTGAAGTGAAAGAACGGTCTTACGACTTTGCAGTCCGTACGCTAGGCTAAACTTATTTATTTACAGGTAGTACTTACATACATACGTGTGCACGCGTCTGTATGGTATAATTATGTATATAAGAAAGTGTTTCGCCTGTCAGATGCATCTCGAAATTATAGTTCCTAAGATAGAATACGAGAAACAGAAAAATGAATAAACGTTTGATTAGAAATTTTGGAATCAATCGATCGATCATATTGTAATGCATATAGCTGCGATTTGAATGGTCACGTCAATCCGTTTGAATGATACAATAATTCTATACGATTAATTAAGATGCGATAATAATTAATGTAATTCATTAATTTTCACTGCATATCTATATTCGTATACCTATATATGTATACCGTTTGATTTATCGACATCTTCTAAGACCTTTTCGTATAATAACTTCAGACTTTTGTCGGATATATAAGATTAACGCCGGCTATAAATCGCCGTAGAATTTCTATCGTACCTATTTACTATTAAAATCCGAGGTTACGGTGTCTACACAGACTTTCATTTTCACGCCATATAACAGCGGTAATGGATTGTCTATAAGGTACCTGAGGTTACAGGATATACATGCATTTACTTAATCGCAATATGTGTGTGCGAAGATGCATGCGCGGTATAATCAGTATAACTGGTTTAATTAACGTAATCAACGTAATACAGTCTAACATCTGATTCCAAGAATTTTACTAATTATCGAAGCATGAATATATAATTATATTACGTTTTAAGATGTACTAAGCGATTGAATAATCGAACTATGCGGTATAAGTTAGAGGAATGGTGATTTTTATCTCACGTCTATATGGATACCGATGTATCGTTTCGCGTATACAGGTAGGTATGCAAAGAGCTATAGCTTACCTTGTTAATAATAGTTTCTTGGTGAGATTAACTGCGAGATGAAAGACACTTTGATTATAGTTTTAGCCGAGTGTAATTACCCGAATTTATACTGGAGGGGTTATATTTACGCGATAAATCTATAAGGTGTGACCAAAATTCGTTGGGGGTTGGATTGAGATAGAGAAAGAAAAAAAAAAAAAAAAAAAAAAAAAACGAAAACGAAAACGAAAAGAAGAATAAAAAATTGATGAAACTCCGAATTGATCCGACGACGGATTTACGGAAATTTTAGTTAATTTGAAAAACGTTTAATAGACACATCGCTTATAGATAGATAGTTGAATAAAATATAACTGAGGCTGTGGGCCAAATTTAGCGCAAATTTATTTCAATTGCTGGGCTACTATCAGCGAGAGCCTCCGCGTCACAGAATCGAGAATTGATAATTTTATTCGTAGTTGAAAAAAGGAATCGTCTATTCAAAGGTGCGAAAAGAAATTAAAAAAAAAAAAAAAAAAGGAGCTGGTTCCTTTTATTCGACACATATGTATGTGTGTATGTATTCCATGGATGAAAAATAAGAAGGAATTCAAATACGTAGCTTGTATAGAAAAAAAAAAAAAAAAAAAAAAAAAAAAAATTGAGATGAAAATAAAATTCTTTAAAGAATGTAGAATATGTCTAACAATAAATCCACACACGGGGTTTCTATTTATTTTAGTATCTCAGCTGCAGTTGCTCTTGCAGTTTGAAATAAAACAGATACATAGGTACCGCATATATGATATACGCAATATGTCTATTTTTGGAAGAGAAATAAAAAAAAAAAAAAAAAAGAAGAGAAAAAAAAGAGAGAGAAAAAAAAAAAAAAATTGTTTATATGGTAAAAATGAAAAACGTAAAAATAGAAAATTGAATGTAAATTATTTAAATTTGATCGTAAACCCCCCGTCTATACAAATCTCCGGCAGTATTCAATTTCGAACACTTTCGCGCGCTAGTATAAAAGTCGCGTCGCGACGCGTGTCTCGGGCCTCCGTTATCGGAGAGGCGCGAATTTCGCGACAGTAGTAGACGGCGTGCACTGCCAGACTGCCGTGTCAACACGGAGAACGTGGGGCGGCTTCTGGCGCATGTCGAACGGAGTGGCTTAGCCGGCTGACTAACTGACTGGCTAACTTAACTTAACTTAACTTAGTTTAAACTTAACTAAAATTACAGTTTTTAGTTACAATTTATAATTCGTATATAGTAAGATCTATAACATAAGATCGATAGATCGTAAAACCCCGCGAAAGTCGCTTGTCCAACGCAGCACGAAGCTGAGATTTAGATCTTTTCCTCAACGTTGCTAGGAGATGCCCTTGACTTTTACCATTTCGCTCGATTTAACAGCTACATATTAATTATTTACACTCACTAAACGCAACTCCGTCTGCTTCTAGGTATAATATAATATAATATAATATATGTGTACAAATTTCAAGTTGTAATATAACCATTTGGTCAAAACAACTAATAAGCGTGGGCGTATAATATCGCGAGTAGTTAGTTATTACTGTTTGTTCTGAAAACAAGCTTTTACCCCGCGCTGTTTATAATTATCTCATATCTCACAAAACGGTCAAGATCTATCAAATTCATATTATGGGAAAGTCATTTTTTTTTTTTTATTATTATTTTTTTTTATTTCCTGATTTTTAAGACTGACGTATAATATAATAGGAAGAAATAATATCACATCGGATATCCCGAGGTCGCGTATATAAGCCACAAAGTATTGAAATAGGAGGCGTATAGATCGATCAAGAGACTGTCAAAAACAATTCGGAGTAGACGTGGAGGGATCGGATCGTATCGAATCGAATCGTGAGTCATTTAACGAGTGAATGGATTTTCAGTGGCTCAATTTATGTTATAATATATACTAGGTACATGTATATATATATATATACATGTATATAGATACTACTGGGCATTTAATTGGCAATAGGAATGAGCAGCTTTCGTGTTATAGACAAGATCTGAGGATTAGTATTGATGAATATATACACAAACGACAGGTATTTCGATTTAAACGTTCGGGGGCAGGGGGGGGGGGAGCTGATAGTGGCAATCAAATTTCGCGTGCTTTGATATAGGTATAATGTATCGAATAGTAACTATATAATCCGGGATCGATCTCATCGTCTGATCTGATCTGAGTCGTATAGAAGATTAATTTATTAACGTTGATCAATCTTTATCGTATAATCTGTCACTCGACGACGCGGACTAACCGCCGCCAGGCCCCCAGGATCGCACGCTATCTTATGAACTGATTGAATCTCATCAACTCTTTTTAGACCTTTGTAGCCGCATGATCGGTGACAAAAAGAAAAACTAAAACGAAAATCGAAAAAAAGAAAAATCACGTTATGTTTTGACCCTCGGAGATAAAATTCGCGGTATTTCCGCGGCTCGAATCACTGCGTGAATATGATTTGTAAACATTTCGTTTTTTTTCGTCTTCTTCTTCTTATTTTTCTTCCTTTTTATTTTTTTAACAACGGTAAAACGAGAAACGAGATCAGGCTTTGCTATAGAAAGAATGATTAAGTAGTCACCTAGGTTCTTATAGGTACGTACTTGCGAATCCTACGCGTATAGGTACAGCGCATTGTACTCTTCGGTGCAATTCTATTCTGCAGAGGAGCGAGAAGCTTTATCGTGCGATGCACTTTACTCTAGAGAATATATATAAAAAAATAAATAAAAATAAAAAAAAAATATATATCTGTATGTCGGAGGTAATAAACTTTTCTATAAAACTTTTTTCCATAGTTATAGAGACACGAGTAAGCCCACGCACAGTATGAAAGGCGTTATTGGTATGTAGTCGCAACACACAATCTGACGATCGAAACGATCTATGAATCGTAATCGATCTTATACTGTTATACCTTACGGACACGCGTCGTCGTGCCATTTGCGGATAAATTCAACACGTTTATTGTTCTATATTTTTAATTGCAATGATTAATATATATAACGAATAATATGACGTCGGTCAATATAGTTCATTTATTTATTGGAATTCATCGCGGAATATAAGAATATTTAGACAAGGATGAGATTATTACAGATTTATCATTTTCACAGATCGCGAATATTGCTTTCCGCAGATTATCTCCTCTGTATATATAACGTATGAGACGTGAAGCAAAAGGGATCGCTATATGCATGTCGAAATAATTTTTTTTTTAAGTATAATTTAGCGAGGGTTATCTTCAGCCGCGTATTATTTAATGTGCCTTGCAATTATCCTGATTACAGGTACACCTGCCATAAAAAAATTAAAAAAAAAAAAAATACAGGTCCATACTCGGTGAGGAAACTGTCGTAATTCTGACGTTGATGATTATTTTTGAACCCGTTAATATTATGTCAATTTTCGAAGAAAATTTTCACGTGCACTTTTTCAAATAGTAAAATGAATTTTGATTTTTTTTTTTTTTTTTTTTTTTTTGTTGTCAAGTAAATCGAAAATGAGGCGACAGAATCGCCTCTTCTTTTTCAAATGAAATAAAAAACCGAGAAACAAAAAGTTAACGACTAATTGTCTATCCCTCGTTATAAGACGTTCAGATCTACTTCCTGTCTCATTCTCTGCATATACACATTCGGTGAGTCAGTAAGTGTCTGCGTACTCTATAGCTCTGTGGTAGAATACACATATAGGTACTTATATGGCATTCCAGACCACCCTGTATACAATTATCCTTACTTTATGGTCATTCTGATTCTAGAAACGTTTGTCGCATTATATTTCCGTCGCTATTCAAAGCTTCGAAGTAATGCTAGGACGCGACTATAATAGTTGTATATCTACAAACAGTAGCTCAAATCTATTCCCTAGCTCACTCAAGAATTATTCTGCATAAATTTTTATTTCGATAAAATATTTGCGAGTTCATTTTTCAACCAAATGAACTAAAAATGTCTATTTTTCAATATTCCACATAATTCAATAAAGAATATAATTGTGTTCATCTTTCTATCGTTTGGTGCAATTAAAATTATTTGGCAAAAAAATTTCGCATCGAGTTCAGAAAATTCGCGACTTTAATTTTATGGCATAGAAAATCTTAGTACTTAGATTTGAAATAACAAAAAAAAAAAAAAAAAAAAAAACATTCACGACCATTCTGAAGTGAGAATAATTTACTTTATTTTTTATTCTATCGAGATTTATTTTATTTTTTATTTTTTATTTTTTTTATTTTTTTCCAGAAAATCTTACGTAATTGAGAAACGACGTTATTGTTACGACGATAAGGCGATAATTTTGACACGAATTTCGCAAGGGTATCATTAGCGTATAATATGGCTATATAATAATATTGAATAATAATTGACGGTCTGTTATATTATGCGTCGCATTTATATATTCAAATTTCGAATTCACGTAGGTATATAATACAAAAGAGAAATATAAAAGTGAAGTATATAATAAAGAACCTGTTCGTTACAATGCTATTCCAATTTTGCAAAGCGACGTTATTTATATCGACGGTTGTCAACTGAGCTGTCTTTTCACTCGATTATACCTGATTGCGCTGCCCTCTCTGTCTCGCGAAAAATTTGGCCAATATATATGGTATTTCATTCATGAGATGGCTCATACTTATATCGGTATAGATACATCTTACTGTCCATATGTTATATCTATATATCGTTATGTCATATCGGACGTGATTTAGGCTGTCAGAGGGATAAAATCACCCCATATGGGGGGACGGCATATCAAGGAATCATTTTATCGCCCTATTTCTATGATAAGTTTATCTTACTTTCGCAGGCTTATTTATATAGATAGGTACATCGAAATCGTTCAAGATTTACTACATTTATATTATCAATGATATGCATTTATCGATTGCTAAATTTGTCCATATACGTATATATAGAGAGATTGAACTTACGATTGACGATGAGACATCAGTTCTGGATCCAGTTTTGCTCTTCATATCTTCTCTCGATTCAATTGTAGTTTTAAAATTCCTGATATGAAAAGATCGCAGGGGTTTGAAATTCCTGTATCTAGGTACCTTCGAAATTTTTCTTTTTCAAATTGATACAGCGAGGCGATACCCCATACAGAAACAGAGTAGGTATAGAATGATCGCGTCTCTAAACTAGATTCTCGAAGTGTATAAATAAGTACATCGATTGATAACAGTTTAACATACTGTAATGAGAATATTGCGTAATTTTTTTATTTCTTTATTTTTTTTTTTTTTAAGCTTTCACTTTTATAAATGCCTGATTATAGTCGTAATAATAATATTATTTAGAGTAAGAGAAGTATACGAAAATATATAATATATAGTATGTATTATAAGGGCAATTAAAGGAGAGAAAATGATTTAACGTTCAGATTAAATCTGGTTGGTTCCTAACCATGGCGATGGTAATGGTAATGCTCGCGTATATTATATACACGGAAATATATACCTACCTTGATGATGTAGTAATAAAAATAATTATTGTTGGTAAATGTAATTTGCTATTTAATCACCAGCTGTGTTACGTACCTATATAATGTTTTTTTTTTTTTTTTTTTTTTTTCTCTTGCTGGTCGTACCTATATGTACATATGTATGTATGCGAAAAATCAAATAATTAACGAATATTCGCGTTCACTTGAAGTTTTAATGCTTGATGATAAATATATTATATATTATATATACTTACGCTTAGCCTACCTATACCAACAACCTCGTTCATCTTTAATGTGTATTTTTCAATGCCGTAAAAATAGATTGATTTAACCATACATCCTGGATATATATCTCCTTAATCATTCTGAACTATATACGATAAATTGCCCGGTAACGAAAGCCCCGAATTTATTGATCGTCAATATTTCAACGTATACCTATGTATATATTATATATGAAATTATTAGAAAGCGTTTATTATACCTACTCTACGTTAAATTCGATTCTATATATTATGTTAAATTCTATGTATCTGTAAAAAAAAAAAAAAAAAAAAAAAAAAAAATTTAGATTAATAAACAATACCCACGCGTATATAACTACATCGATATATATATACACATACCTAACTACATATGAAATAAAATTAATGATTAGGTATGTACTCACATATCGCGTAATGGTTACGTAAACAATATATCTTACCACAAGCTTCTAATCAGCGGTATATTCTCTCAAGTATATGATTAGTTTATAATTATAACGTATGTGAAATTTATCATTTTTTTTTTTCTTTGCTTTCTATTTAACAATTTACCTATGTATGTTTCTTTCAAAGTAATATTCGTATTCTTAACTAGGTTTTTGGTTTAATCGCTTATATACTTATATGCCTTTCTAGTCTAATAATTATTTCTCGAATTACGGGTCTGTGTATAGAAAAAAAAAAAAAAAAAAGAAGAAAAAAACAAGTTCCGTAATCATTTTGCGACTTAATTAGTTATACCTACCAGACTAGGGCTAGTCGCATAATTTATTTAGTTTTTCACGGATTCACGCTTGTCACTGCTCGTTATCTCAATCAGTCACAGAAATTTAACACGCCTGGATTGATACCGCGGTATATATGTAGTATAGGTACCTGTACGAAACTGATTTAAGTGTATAGGTGTACCTACTAATTAAGAAGTCACTTTAAGTGTATCGTAATTTATGAAGGAATGACTCATCGCGCGTAAACCGCACAAGGAGCAAAATCCCCACATTAAATGTCCTAAGTACTATATATACTATATATATATATATATATATATATGTTTATGTATTTATGTTGATATTTCCGCGTATGTGTGTATGTAGATAAAATTACGTGACTTGCGGAGAATTCTACGCGAACTTTGAAGAGAGAAAGGTTGCGGACTGGTGCGGTATATACCTACACACACACACACACACATTTAAATATATGTATAGATATGTATATATATATGCGTCATGCAAACGTTGAGGTGTATACGAAGAGTGTGTAACTTACATAATTACCAGGTGTAGTATTCCGGGAATATTGGCAAACACGCGTCATCATTGATATAATTATGTTAATATACCCTAAATACACGATTTTGTTTGAACGGCTGAGAAAAAAAGAAAAAAAATCGTCTAATTGAATATCATTAACGTTACTTAAATTATATATGTATATATATGTATATATATATATATATATATATATATATATATATATATTTATATTGAAATGGTTATTAATTATTTTTATTTATGTATATAAAATATTATATATATATATGTTTGCGGTACAATAGTGTGAATTATATTGTGACGATATTGTGCATCTTGTGAATTATCATTATCATTATTATTATTATTATTATTATTATTATATATATACTTCCTGCATATATATATATATACATTATTTACGATCATACACAGGGTACTTATACATCGTATAATTATCAATTTATTCATTATTATTATTATTATTATTATTATTATTATTATTCCTATTATAATAATCTATAAGATTTATAGTGACATTTAAATATTACATAGAAAATTATAATTTTATATATTTATATTATGTGTATATGTATATATGTGTGTAGGATGTATTTATACTAATATTTATATATATATATACTATATATGTCTATATGTAGCTCTGAAAGGGTGGTAAATAGGTACACAGTCGATCTTTGCGAAAAAAAAAAAAAAAATAAAATAGGACCATGCATTTTTGAATGCTGAATATTTTATTTTATTTCCACTTCAATTTTTCACTTTTTTTTTTTTTTTCTTCTTTCGTATTAATAAATTTGGTATGAAAATTTACAGTATGTTCTTTCCGCGTACGTAGAAAATAATTCGTACATCCGTGCGTGAGTGCAGCGGTTTCCTATTTTTATTTTTATTTTTATTTTTATTCTTTCTTCATTATGTCTTTTGCCCTGCCTTACCAACGTATGGTGAGTATATCTACTCGAGCTTCAGAATTCTATTGAATATATCCAACGTCTTTAGGATTTATCAGCATTTTACTCCTGTCGGTAAAACCGTGTTCAATTTAATTATAAAGTACATTTTTTATACGAATTTTTTTTTTTTTTTTTTACTTTTCTCGCAGGATCGGCGACACGAAAAATATATACGAGAAATTTAAACAACGTCCCTGAATTGATGAATAAATGAATGAATGAATGAATGAATGAATGAATGAATGAATGAATGAACGAATAAATTAATAAATGAATAAATTTAAGAATGAAGGGCTCCGATTTATATACCCAGGGAAAAACGTCCAGGTAAAATAAGAAATAAATTAGGTATACATTTTATTTCAAATATAACATCTCTGTAACTTGTAAGAAACAATGATAAATATTCATTCATACAATTTTTTTTTCGCTCCCGTTACCGAGCAATTTGATTTTTTTTTTTTTTTCTTCTTTTTTTCTTCTTCCTCTCCTTTCTTTGCTTTTTGGAATTCAAATTTGGAAATTTTCAAACACTCATAAGGTTAGTTCGATATTATAATATACTGGGTAACGAGAAAGCGTCGAAGTAAATCTGTTCTAAATTATTAACAAAAATGATTAATTAATTAGCGTCACCGCAGCTCTAAATGTTTATATTATATGCCTGCACTTATGCACATCTGCCCGCTTTTGTAACATTATACAGAATATAGAATTTCATAATAAATATGTATGTTTACATAATCGATACTTTGATTAGTCTATTATAGTTTCCTAAAATTTATTTAATCACATCTATAACTTACATCTCTGCTATATAGTCACAGCATTTAATTAACATTTTTTCGGTTTTTTTTTTTTTCGGTTTTTTTTTTTTTTTTCTCTTTTTCACCATTATTTATAATATAATGACTTCGACGTACGATAATTCCTGCAGTCCGGTGACATATCGATAATATATATGACAAAGTCGTTTTGGTTTTTTTGTCACAACCGGGTTAAAAACGCTTAAATTATTATTCTATATTATATATATAATATATATAATTATATATAAGTACCTATATGATTTTTTTTTTCTTCCTTTTATACAATTTAATTTTTCTCTTCTTATACATTACTTTATCTTTTTCATTTATATATCTTTTCACCTGTTATACAGATGAACCTACTCTGCTCCAGGTGTATATATATATATATATTTATATCAACCCTCATTATGTAATATATCTTCTACCCTTAGGGCGTTGCCTCAGCACGTGCAGGGTAGTCGTACTTTCTTAATAATTACGTCACAGGGCTCACGTTGTGCAAAATACCAATTCGACATCGATATCAAACATTTGATGCTATCTGATCAGGGAGCAAACAGCGCAGTCTTGATGACGTGCGGGGCGTACAGATTATTTAACACACAGACAAAAGGTTTTGCCTAAATTTATATAACTGCGCGCAATTTGAGTTTCTTTCTTTTATTTATTTATTTATTTATTTTTTTCACTATATTTACTAAAAAAAAAAAAAAATTTTTTTTTTTTAAATCCTTTTTCTCCCATCATATAAATTTATAAAGATTCTTAGATCGATTAATTCACTTTTTTTTATTTAATTTTCACTTTTTCCATCTACATAATATTACCTAAGTTTTACAATGCAGCTTGTTAATTTTTTTTTGTATTCTTAATCTTTTGGTCGTATTTAACATTTTTGCATCGTTATAGTATTATGAGCGTATAAGCAGCTAATCGGAGTGAAAAATTTTCTTATAAAAATATGGGAGCAACTAAAAAAAAAAAAAAAAAAATTAAAAAAAAAAAACTAAAAAAAAAAACTAAAATAAAATAAAATAAAGAACTGGATTTTTGCGTCTGTAGAGAAAACAAAAAGTGTGACATAAATTTTTTGCTAGAATGAAAATCGCTGTTCCTCGTCGGCACATTTCTGACAAAATTTCAATCTGCGTGTATTTATTTTGTATCGAAAATAAATGATTAAATGGTTTTTATTTCGTTTTTTTTTTTTTTTTTTTTTTTTTTTTATTTGTTTTTTGTGATAGCGTACCTACTCAGCGCATGCCAGAGGCAAGACACAATGGTGCGATTTTTTCCCTGAATTTAAATTTTAAATAGAAAAAATATGTTGTTAATTATTGAAACAATTAAGTAGGTACATACACGATTTCTATATAGTTCTATATATATATATATATGGTACAATATGAATTGTAAATGTTGAATGCATTGAAACGTGGCACATATTGTATTAAATATCTCTTCAACGTCAGCCACATTCGAGTCCCTCTATTCCGCGGTTTATAATTAACGTTGTTACTGCATCTGGCATTGTAGATTTAGGTATAGTTCTGCGCTTCCGGTTATAACGATGTTAAACTTCTAAACTACCTTGTTACGTTCTACAATGACGATTATACTCGGAATTCTAAATTCCTTTCATTAACGAGATATAGTCACGTCATATCTTCGCTAAAACCTGTCCGTTCCGTTAATTACCAATTATAACTGAACGCAGAAGTTTGAAACTCGAATTTTTCAGCTGGATTAGTTTCTCTCGATTATTTCTCTTCGCATGATTCCCGAAATATATATATATAATATATATTATTCTCTTATAAATTTTATTTCGGAATAATATTGTTGTGTGTTATACGTGTTTTAAAATACGAACAAAATATACCCTCCGTCGTTATATTAAAAATCAAATATAAAGGTAGGTAGGTAGGTAGGTGGGTAAGTAATACTGTAAGCTTCGTTATATCAGTAAAATAATTAAAAATGAAAACGAAAAAAAAAAAAAAGAACGAAAATGAAAATGAAAATGAAAATGAGAAGGAAAATGAGATATTGAAAGAGACAATTCTAGGGGTAATATCGATTTACAGTAGGTATAGGTAGGTATAGGTCCTATACATTGACAGGTAGAAACCGATAAACCGCACAATCGTCTAGCGACACTGGTCTGGCATATAACGATAAAGCAAACTTTTTATCACGAAAGTCTCTCGTCGCCTTGTTATAAGCACTCGAGTAATACCAGATGTATGAGAGATAAATAGGTATAGGTGTGGGTATTTGTAATTCGTCGAAACGCTGAGAATGACTGGGCAACGAAAATTCACGTCGTCGATGAGTTTTGGATAAATATTATTCCCGAGGATGGTATATAGTATATACATAGCCGTCGTGTATATTATATATGTATATAATATATAAATAATATATATATATATATAGATATATAGATATATATTAAACCGCGCAAGTTGCGAGAATTTTGAACGAAGGCGTCCTGGTCCAGCGAGGTGAGTATTTCACGAGGAAATTGTTAGAAAAATACGACTCACCAGTGGACAAGGGTGCGTCCTTAATTAAATTGAAATGTGAGATCGAGTTTGTTCGACGATGGATGGGGGTGACTGACGCCTCACAAAAACATCCTTCGAGTATATGTATATATGTATATATAGTACTTTTTGCGCGCATATATATATATATATATACATTATATATATATATATATATATATACATATGGGGCATTCCATGTCAACCCGACCAATGATTTTCCCTCATCATTGTCGATTCGCTTCACGATTTTTTATACGATTCTACGATCTCAAGAAAGCACTGCTGAATTTTTACAGATTTTTACCTCCAACCGTTAATTTTCAATGACTATTCAAACCCATCTGAAAATTGGCATTTTTTTTTTTTCAATCTCAAATATCTTATTTTTTATTCCGATCATTTTGACACCCCTCCTATGATGGGATGATTTTTTTTCTATTTCTTTTCAGTAGTTTTTACATTTTTAACAAACGAAACACCATGTTCCAACGTTTCGAAAATTCTCAATAAATTACCAACATTTCTGTGTTCAATTCTGAATATTTTCACGTCAGACCCACGATGACGCACCACCCCCTTCTAGGCTTTTGTACACTTAAAAGATCTATGATTCAATCGAATCGTTTGTTCAAAATGTTGAAAGTACTAAAAAGAAATAAAAGAAAAAATCATCCCATCATCGTAGGGGTGTACAAATGATCGGAATGAAAAACAAGATTTTCGAGAATTTTTTTAGATTAAAAAAAGAAATGCCTATTTTGAGATAGTTTTGAATAATCATTGAAAATCAACGGTTGGAGGTAAAAATCTGAAAAAATTTAGCAGTGCCTTTTTGAGATCGTAGAATTGTATGAAAAATCGTGAAGCGAATCAAAAAAGGCGAGGGATAATCATGGGTCGAGTTGACATGGAATGCCCCATGTATAAAAAGTTCTTCGGTGATTACCTAACTAGACCGATATGATTTTTTTTTACTCTCTTTCTTTCTTTCTATAGTTTTTTTCTTCGATTATTTGTATTTTCATTTTTTTCCTCTTTTTTTTGTATGATTTTTTTTTTTTTTTTTGTTCGTTTTTTTTAGTTCAAAATAAGTAACGAGTTTTTGGTATAGGACCGCTATATCTATATATAATATAAATATATATATATATTATCGTGGACGTTAAATACCATCTTGAGGAGTGACGCCCTACAGTTTATAGACCCAAAAAATGGAAAAAAATTTTGGCCCCAGAGCGAGGTTTTTAAAATGAAATTAACCGGTGCCGGTAAGGTCTCAAAGTTTTCCATATAAAGCACATGTTTTTTTTTCTGCATTTTTTGCTCAATTTTTCTCTATGTAGTAGTACTACACATATATACCTGATACTTTTACATAGTTTAGAATTTTTTTTTGATTAAAATTAGCCGCACAGTGCATTTTGAATTCAGATCCGAAAAAATGCATGTGTTTTTCATGGGGAAATTTCGAGACCTTACCAGCACGGGTTAATTTCATTTTAAAAACCTCGCTCTGGGGTCAAAATTTTATTTTTATAATTTTTTGTCTATAAACTGTGGGGTTTGACTTTTCAAGATGGTATTTAACGCCCACCCTAATATACATATATAATACATATATAAAGTGTACATGTATACAAATACTGACATCACATCTATTGTAAACATTATGTTTTACCATAACTATGTATAATTCATTATCATTATCATCATTATTATTATTGTTAATATAATTAGTATGTATATTACATCTAATTTCTTCTTATTCTTATTCTTGTTTTTTTTTTCTTTTTTTTTTTTTTTTTTTTCTCTTCCGGTTAATATCAACGAAAAAAATTACTTCTTGATTAATCTGCAGGCATCATACCGCATATATACATGTATACTATATTATAATGATGCTGGTGTCTCGGATCAAATATCTATTAGATGTTTTATATTTTTTTTTTTTTTTGGTTTTTATTTCTTAATTTGCTTTTTTTTTTTTTTACCTTTTTTCATCATATAATAATAACAATATTCATTTATTATATAATATATTATACGTCAGTTTATCTATACTTTTGAAAAGCTCCTGCACTTATTTATTTATTATTTAATTTTTTCTTCCTTGATTTTTTTTTTTTTTTTTTCTCTCTCTATTTTCTATCTGGTAAAAATAAACTGACGATATTTCGGTTAATATTCGTATAACAGCGAAATGATTCTAATACACATTTGTGTATAGAGTGACTATCACGAGTATGGGTGAGGGATTTTGTGTTTAACCGTCACTGCTCACTCTTGTCACTTGAATTATCCGATAGGTATTTCAAAATCACCACAATCACGTATATATATCGGGGCGTTGATAGGACCTGATTGGTTTACTTTTTTTTTCCTTTTTTTTCTCTCTTTTCTCTAGGTGGATTAAATTCCTTGATTTTACGATCGATAGTACCGCGAATGAAACGTTGCAATTTATACATAGTACATATATACTGACAGCAGTGGTGGTATATATATAGGTATATTATATGAATGCAGATTATTAATAAAAATCAATGGAAAAAATTAATAATGTTTCATCGTTTTCTCACATTATACATATAATAATGTATATTATATATAATATAAATGAATTTGTGTATAGGTATATATGTATATAATATAATAAATTTATGTTTTTAAATTCTGAATTCGATATTTATATAATATATATATATATAGATTATTTAAATATTATTATACAAAAAATATTTACACACAACGCTGTTTTGATATTTTCATTCACATCGATGGGTTAATATTAATTATATCTTATATAGTATGTATAGTACGCTATAATACCGATACCTTTATCTATCCATATACGATATATGTATCTGGGTAACGTCAAATCTTTCGTACCGTCACGATATCGGACAAGAACAACTTACAACACATCGATAAACGGTTAGATAAGTAAACGTCCGTCTAGGAAGAAGAAAAGAAAAGAAAAGAAAAGAAACGAAAAAAAAAAAAAAAAAAATAGAAGAAGAAAAATCATTAACGCCTGATCTCGTCGTGTGGCAGATATTATACACCTATACATAAAATGTGACTATAAATGACTATCAGCCGCGTGAAAAATTGAAATATCTGTTTCAGTTTTTGAGATGATAGATGAAAGAGAGAAAAAAAAAAAAAAACGAAAAATCAAAAAAGCACAATGATATGAGACACAGCGTTGATAATAAAATTGAAAAAAGTTCAGACTTGTGTAAGCAGAGTTAACTGCGCACCATTCTTGACTGTATCTCTACCCGTATCTTTACCACCGTCTTTATTCTGGGCCTGATCCCTTGAATCACTTGTAACAGTGATATTCGACCGTGAAGTCATGGTGACAGCGGTGGTCGAGTGTTCAGCCTTACTGATTAAAAGTCCTCTTTCTCCTTCCTCGTCATCTAGATCGCCTCTTGAATGACCTGAGATAGCCTTGTTCGGCTGTAGTCTGTCTGTATTGGCTTTATTCTTTCGAGGGAAGACACTGTTCTCGATGTGAAGTGTAGCGTTCACGTCTTTGCCAGCTGCACAAGTGCAAGCCTTGAGAAAGCTCTTTTTGAAATTGTCACTCAAAAATGCGTACAGTATAGGGTTCATCGCGCTGTTTGAATAGCTGAGAAAACCGGCGAGAAGAAAAGTGGTTATTATAACACGGGACTGGCACTGTTTAGGGGGTGTGTAAATAAGCGCAACTTGGGTAAGCCAGTATGGAAGCCAGCACAAAACGTATACCGTTATAACAGTTAGTACAAGCTTCGTCACCTTTCTGTGCGACCGTTTTTTTTCCTTAGATTTATTCTTTGGTCCCACAGTTCTCAGCTTTCGTATAACGAGAAAGTAAAATATAAGTATTAAAATTAACGGTATTGCAAAGCCAAGTATAAACGTGTAAAGGGTAAAGGTCGTCTGACCAGCACCCTGATTAGCATTGTCAGGCCAAAGTATGTTGCAGCTTATAACACCCTCGGCTGTCTCCATTGTATTAGCATAAAGAAATACAGGTATCATGAAAAGGGCGCTGGTACCCCAAGCAGTCAATGACACAACCCTTGAGATGAACGGGGTCCTTACTTTCGGCGATGATATTGGATGACAAACGGCGATGTAACGATCGGCGCTCATTATGAATAGAAATATGCTGCTGGTGAATTGATTTATACTTGTAGTGGTCATGTAGGCCTTGCACATTATTTTACCAAACGTCCAAGACTGAAGGCTCATTGTGGTTACCAGAAAAGGTATACCGATTAGAAAACACTCGTCAGCAATCGCGAGATTCACTATATACATGTTCGTCACGGTTTGCATTTTTGAAAATCTAAGAACGACGTATATTACTAATGTGTTACCGAGGAGACCAACTATACACACTATTGCGTATAGGATTTGGGTTACGAGTGATACTATCGGCAGATCAGCGTCACAGTTTGGCTCCATCTGCATCGTGTCGTTTAGGCTACCGTTAAATATGCTAACATTATCGAAGAACGAATCGGTTACGTTCAAAAATATGTCCGAGTTCAATGACTCGCTGATGGACATCATTGTCAAATATATATCACGGATTGCACCGTCAATATCAACAATTACTATTTATCTATTCTCTTTCCTTATTTCTATCCCCATAGGTTTTACTCCGGCAGAAAATAAACCCACGTTATACAGTCAGATTTAGGTCAGGTTTAAAACACGGGGTGATAAAAATTTCACCCAATTTTGAGTGAGCGACGTTTCCGCTATCAAAAAGTCCTCGAAAACATGTCAATTGACCGATTCTCCATTTAGTTAGAAGAGTACCGGACCCGTTGAGCAAGACTTCGCTGACCGACCGCCACCCATCCAACAGGCGTACTGGATGCTCATTGAAACTTCCGGGTCACAGTTCAGGTCAGGGTTAACGTTTTTTGTCACCCTTTTTCGCCCTCGGGAAATCGTTTCTAGTCCTTACGATCCAGCTTCGCCACGGACCTGAAAAAAATAAGATTTTATCTGATCAGCTATAGAACGCAGGAACAAATTGATCATCGAATTTATTCCCGATTGTATTATTTCCTGAAAATTCTCCAGATGTGTGAAATTTTGCTTCGGATGCTCGGGTTCATTCGAGCGTGTAACTATCGACACACCGGCTTATCTGGACGACTATCACACGATGCGTATAATTAGGAAATTAATTAACGACAGGGTAAAGTGCCGATCGCAAGCTTAGACTCAAATGCATTTCACACCTGAATGATAAATCGGATTATTTCACCCCTCAGGGATACTCATGAGGCAAGGGAGACACAGACACAGTCCTGATCGCCACCTTGCCACAAGTACCTATTTACCTATCATGTTAAAATAGGGATACGAGAATTGTTTCGATACAATGACATGCTCTTTTTTTTTTTTTATAAAGTAGACGTATTGAAGTTGATGATATGTATATTCGTCATTGCCAAATCACTGCACTGTAGCAGGTATATATATATTATAGGTATGTAGTTTGAGAAGAAACTGGTGGCTATAAATAAATATTTCAAAGTTTTTTTTTTTTCATTATAAATCAAGCCCGTGCTATTTCCCGCGTATAACTAAACACGTCAGTTGATGATGAAGTACCCACAATAAATTCGTTACTCTAAACACGAATGATTGTTTAAATCGTTCAAAGCTAACATTCTGAGAATATACGTCATCCTCAATTTTGTACTAGCTTATACCCGGCACTTATTTTCTCCATGCCTCTGCTGTTGCTATATCGTTACCAATATTTTATATCTATCTGTCTACGCGGGTTTCATAATTCCAAATGACTTTACCCTCCGCAGTACATACCCGTATTGGATCGGGTATCCCAGGTGGTTCTAATCCGCTGCTATACTAATCCCAAGATCTCATTTGTCGCCATTGATATTATAGGCCTTGGTATACATGTATATGTACATAATGTATATATAGAGATAGAATAAAACGTGGATAAAGGATCAATTTGATCGGTGAATAGATCGCTGTATATACATTCGATCTAATTGATTAAATAAAATCAATGGTATTGCGCGATTTTTCAAATGTATAAATCTTTTTTTTTTTTTTTTTTCTATATCACGATAACACGCGTACATAGTACCTACACATATGTACGTTTTTATCCGTATCGGTTGTTCATTCTGCAAGACGATTCTCACGGTTATTGAATTATAACCCACAACTGTTGCCAGTCGGACGATCAATTTTCTGGTTCCATAACTATGGGCTGGTGAATTTAATTGCCAACTAGCACGTAAAATTTAATTCTACTGATTCGAGTTGGAAATTTGTTTTCGGTTAGATACTGGGTACTACTCTGATACATGGAGTCGAACAGTTCGCGTTCGGTATGATGCGGTCTTCGAGGCCCTAAGGCAATAAAGATCTTTGGTTTATCTACGTCAACGTAGTGAATCTTCGTAAAAATTACGCTCGTAAAGCCTCGGGGATGCTCTTTCGTTTTCTCATTTAATAGCAGCGGATAGAAAAAAATAAAAATAAAAATAAAAATAAAAAGACGGAAGCAACAAGAAAACAGAAAAAAAAAAACAACGTTAAACCATCGCGATTTATTTGATTGACAAACGGAAACAATTAGCGAAGAGCGAATTTTCTCGTAGAAGTTATTTATCTTTTTCTTTAAAGCTCTTCTTCTTCTTCTTCTTCTTCTTCTTCTTTTTCTTCTTCTTCTTCTTCTCGGTTTATGCGGTATTAAAGAAACAGCAAATTAAACATGCCTCGCAAAGCACGCAGTCGCTTCCTATACTACTACTACATTGGATACGGTGATACTTTTCGACTATATTTTTCGCAGTAAGTATAATCGAAGTCGATATCGTCAGCCGATCAGAAGTTACGGTAACTATATAATATATTCTTCACGGTCCACGTAGGTATATAGGTATAAATGGATAAAGATAAAAGTACCCTCTTCGTGGTTAAATGTACGGAAGACTAAAAGTCAACAAGGAAACTGAATCGAGTGATAATGAAATAAAAAATATCAGAAAAGTGAAATAAAAAAATAAAAAAAGAAGAAAAATTGGAAATTTTCACAGCAAGCTGATTTCTCCACCCGTACCGCGGATATAACGCCAGTATAGGTACGCCTCCTCGTGTTATATATCGTTCCGATTTAGTGATTTACGTTACATTCCGGAGAATATAAGCCGCTTGATTTACGGCGAAATGTCTACCCCCGCTAACTAGCTACTAGATTTGTTAGTTCAAGGATGAAAAATGTGCCTCAGTTGTTGCCAACGCGTTATGTTATCAAACGATCATTATCATACCTATGAACATATATACCTATAGCTACTACCTTATTCATTTTAGATTATCTTTATAATTTACGATCCCGTCAAATATTCGGAAATTTTTTTTTTTTTTTTTTTAATGCCTTTTTAAGTTAACAATAATTTCCTCTCTACTTACCGGTAATTTAATTTAATCTCTCTCTCTCTCTCTTTCACTCTTACTTCCTGGGTGAAAAAAATTAAAAATAAAATAAAAAAAAAAAATGAGATAAAAAAAGAGAAACTGCGTTTCCTACCCTAATGCCGGCAGCAGCTACGGCCAAGTTTACTTTAGGTGCGTACGAACATCCCTGAAGGGATGGATCTCTTTTGTAGGTCAGCTCGTAAATTTTATCTGACAACTACTTAGGTAGATACGTGTAGTAGCTATAATACTATAGATCGTAGATCATGTTAGGTGTATGAATAGCTAACGCGAATTAGCGCACGATCCCAGTTTAACCCAAAGTATAAAGACACAACGTGACGGCGATCTTACACGCGCTCCTAACTCTCTAATAACTAATAAACAACGTTTTTTATTAACAATTCAAAGCCCGGTTTACCACTTTCGCGTAAAGCCATTTCATTTTCCAGGCTAATAGCAAAACGTCGAAATTAAATTTCGGTCGTATATACCTACATATATATTATGCACATACATAGGTGTATATGTGCACATGTGTATATATATATGTAACAACGACAGTGTTATCATATACACAGATATGACGTTTGTTTCTGCAGGAATGAGGAAATTTATATATATAGGGGAGAGGCGGGCAAAATGGGCACCCTAAGAAATTAAGGCTTCAAATACAGGTTTGAATCGATGGATCTTCGAATTTTGTCCGAAAAACGATAACCTGATCAATTCCGAGTGTTGAACGCCCTCGCCTGAAAAGTTCCAAAATTGCGGGCAAAATGGGCACCCCAAAAATTTGTCGAAATTTTTCAAAATCGAAAAAAGGTTTTAAATTCATTTTCGTATTCACTTGAGAATACTATTATAGTAAGTAAATAATGAAATTCAGAACATTTTACAATTTTGACTAAATTAAGAAAAATTTTCAGGGGTGCCCATTTTGCCCGATAGTGCCCATTTTGCCCGCCTCTCCCCTATATATACGAATTCTATATGTGTGTGTATATAGAAAATGAACTATTGCGTTGCGGAGATTTCATTTAATCGATATTTATAGCTCGTCGCGGGATGTTTGTCCGCGGGTATAAAGTATAAACGCGTAGGTACGTACGTACAGTATGTACATACATATATGGGAGGTAGTAGTATATCTATGGTTGATCAGAATGCAGCAGCGCAAACACTTGAAGTGAAAAGTTTATAGACGTAGATTGATCCTTGAGAATATTTAATGCGTTTAACCCTCGCAGTAAAAATTCGACACTGTGTGTCACCGCCGCGCCGTGCCGCGCCGCGTGGGAAAACGCGATTTAATTGGAAAAAGGTAGAATCGGTTATATTTTATATCCTTCGGCGGAGTTCCATCGAAGACGCAGCTGTAGTACACGAGGGTAGGTATATTCTTGTCTGTTTTTTACCGAGGATTTGTTGCCGAGGGAGCTATACCGATGGAAAAAGAAAAAGAAAAAGTAAAAAAAAAAAGGAAAAATAAAAAAAGAAAAAAAAAAATACGGGACTAAAAAGAGGAAAAAAAAAGGAAAAAAACAAAAAATGGGAAAAGAAAAACATACAATTCAAGTAAACAACCAGAATTAGTCAGAGGGGTTTGAGTGCTCTCAAGTTCTACGCCCGAATGCGTTAACACAAGGCCTTATCTAAATCTATTAAATGTTCATCACGTACCCGTTAAATATTGATGGAACGCACATAGCCGTTGAACATACGTTGATAACGTTATTTGAAACAAGAAAAAAAAAAAAAAAAAAGAAAACGGAGAAGAACAAAAAACAAAAAGAGAAATCTATAGGGGAGGGGCGGGCAAAATTGTTTTTTTTTTTTTTTTAATGGAAAAAAAGTAAAATAGTAAAAAGTATTCTAAAGTAAATACGAAAATAAATTTGAAAGAAATTTTTCGGTGATCCATTGATTCAAATCTATATTTGAAGCGTCAATTTCTTAGGGTGCCCATAATTTTGTTCGCCCCTCTCCTATATATAAATATATATTTCAAGCGCAGCATGGATATGGGTTATTAAAATACGAAGGGAGAGTTCGTCAAGGGTCAAATATCACTCAGCCCTCTAAAATAAGATTTGAATTTGAATTTTCCCCCTATAATATCCAGCGTTTATAATATATTAGCACTCTCGTGCAGTCGTAGTCGTTGTCGTTTCCAGATATATATATAATATATTATAAAAAGAAAAAAAAAAAAAAAAGAAAAAATCCACACGCAATATTACGCGTGGTTATTTCACCCCAAATCTCGTTGCTTGCACTAGCACACAAACCCCCGGATGTAATCTGGTTGGATCGATTCGCTGTGCGATCGACGAGGTTTCAGGAACATAAATAGATAAATCTGATTTAATTTATGAAGCTCATAAAAAAAACGTGTATGGTATATTATAAGGGAAGGATAGGGAGCAGCCTACTTCTGCAAGATTTTTTTCGATCTCTCTCTTTTTTTTTTTTCTTTTCTTTTACTTTTTTTTCTTTTTGCTTTTTTCTACCGCTACCTAAGTGTTAAGGGCTGGACCATTTTTTCGCCCTCGCGAATATTAGTTCCGTGCAGCTGTGTAGAAAAAGTGCAAAAAAAAAAAAAAAAAGATTAGATGTGTTTTTTTTTTTTTTTTTTTTCAATCTTATTTCTTCATTTTTAACATTATAAGTTCGACTCGCGTATCCCGATGAATTATTATTTGATAGAATTTTTTCTACCGACAGTTTTTCGATGAGATATTATTTCTGTTTCGTATTTATAATTTCTACTTTTATTTTCATTTGTATTTGTATTTATTTTTTTTTCCTCTCCAACGCAACCCCTCGGTATATAGCGTCAGAACCGTTTTAATTAATTGCCGATACCCTCCTGTCGCGTACCTCTACTGTCGTTTGCCGAGTTATTTAGGCAATTAAAAGGAACGTTCGTTTTAGGCAGACGTATATATAACGCAAGAATATCTGAAAGTGATGGAATGATCGATCCTTCGGAAAAAAAAAATCTATAGTATACGTTTAATTTTCGTTATTAAAATACATAATATACATACAGATATAAATACCTACAACGCAGGTATTTTACCCATAAAGCTGGACAAGAGTATAAAAATGCAAAACTCACATACTCGGAATTAATTATCATATTACGCACGTGCCTTTCGAGTAAAATATAATGAGAATTCAGGGCTTGGCTTAACGTTATACCTATCTACATATTACAATAAATATAGATTTGAAAAAAAAAAAAAAAAAAAAAACAATTTAAACAAAAAATTTTGACGGGTGTAATATTTTTTCTGAAATAATGTTCAACTAACGCATCAAACGGCGCGTGCGAAGAATCGATACCGTATAAACTGTACGGTTCAACGTTATATACGAGATATAAGGAAAACACTTGACCTAAAACTATCGGGAATCAGTTCTCCCCCATCGCTTAACGTAAAGTGAAATCAATTGTAAACTCAACGCAATTGGCTGAGCTGATACTAAATTGAAACGAGACTAAAACCATTCACATTATACCTATACCTGTATATAGAAAGATTTTTTTTAAAGAAATTCACACCGTGAAAATTGAAACCAAGTAGGTATATGGGTGGGCTACCTGTATTCTAAGTACATCGCATTTAATTACACCGAGGGCGAGCTGGGGGATCCTTTCAAAATTTTACTCCCGAGTATTTCGAGTATAATAGAGTAAGTGAGTACGAATATAGAATAGAGAGATAGAAAGAGAAAGAGAGAGAGAGAGAGAGAGTGTCTCGCGAACAAGAGAAATTAGTTAATTGAAAAAGATAATTGAAGGAAAAAGAAATCAACATAATAAGGAAATTAACTTCCCTGTTAACGATGATTAGCTAGAATTAGAACAGACGTTATCATAATGAATGCGAATTGCGATATACCTAATTCATTAAACTGTGCGATTCCTTTTGAAATATTTATTCAATTTTAATCTAGACAGTTGGATATATATATTTGTGTGGCATAAATACTTGCCGAAATCGATTGACGCGTGTACTAGTATACACGGAGAGAAAAGAATAGTAATATTCACAATGTAACATAGTAACCATTACTATGTTACATGGTAACGTAGATTTTCAAACATTAAATTTGCTTAGTTACCATGTAGCATGGTAATGGTTACCAGAAAAATAGTAATGAAACCTATTTGACATAGTATCATTTACGATTTTATGAGAAATAAGTCTGGTTACTATGTAGGAATGGTAAATATTACTATTCTCTTCTCTCCGTGTACCTATTCGTGGTGCAGCGCAGAAATATCAAATGCATCGAATTGAACTCGGTGACCCTTTCGGGTTGGCAGGTGGCAATCAGTACGTGGCAACGTGTATGGGGGGTGAATTTGAAGTGAGGTGTGGGACATCGTCGTGACCCCGGGGTTCGGGATTTCGGGTTTGGGGTTTTGGGGTTTTGGGAGTTTTCGTCAGATATAGAACGGGAGACTAACCGTAACCGTAACCGAACGAAGGATCAAATTTTACTCTGAATTTCAAAGTGACGTGGTATATTCTCCCGATTCATGAATTTTACAAACGTGTTTCAACGTTGAGACGACAACTGTCTAACTCGATTGGATTTCCTTCTTCATACCTACCTACACACCCAGGCTTCGATGGATATTCGATTAAGTATGAAATTTGTAACCTTTTTTTTTTTTTTTTCTTTTTCTTTTTCTTTTCCTTTCAGTTTCTACGAGAATTTTTATAATTTATTATATATGTCAAGAGTAAAACGCGTCGGATATTAAGGAGAGAAAATTGAACGAATTTTTATATATATATATTTTTAGAGAGAAAAAAAAAAAAAAAAAATTTGATCATCATTTTATCGGTGTACTGGGAGGCAGGGATTCAAAGTGACTATAGCTTTATTCGATGAATCAATATATGCTCGATGCTTTAGTAAATGGGAAACACTTTACTGACATCTTGACCCAACTTGATGGCTCCTCGGTCTACAAGCGGAAAAGCGTACGTAGCTACGTCGTCGTCGTAGCGAGCAAACAAATTTAATTTCAATCAGGCGTAGAGGACGTGATAAATGTGATTGTTTACTGTATCGTCATGGCAACCATTCAAATATTTGTGATTTCCAGACTGAACTGTTCAAATTCGAGAAAATAAGAGTATAGAAGAAGAAAGAAACAAAAAAAATAAAAAATAAAAAAATAAAAGAACGAACGAAAAATGAGCAAAAATTGAGGAGAAAAAGTATTAAGAAAATAGAATACTGTACTGTACGAGGAAACATTATGTTTTAGCGTCAAAGGTACAAAATATAGTACCCACCCGCGGTATTAGATTATAATTCTTCTTAATTCTGAGAGCTTTTCTCACAGGGTGTTTTAGAAGCTTCCTAATTGCCACCCGGGTAACACCCCCTATGTTATTTTTTGAGTTGAACAGAAAAATAAATCGAATCTTGTTGAAAAGTTGTGACGTAGTATAAAGTTACGACGTCGCGCCCTTCTGGCTATTTGAAAGAAAAAAAAAAAAATTTTTTTTTTACACAAAAATATCGATACGTATAGATTTTTAACTGTCTCAGTTTCTTGTATTCGGTTTTTTACGTTCTATACTGTCATTCTGGTGGCGATTTCTACGCATCGTTCGTTTCCCTCGTAAATTTTATAAAAAGAAAAAAAAAAAAAAAAAATTAAATAAGAAAAAAAGAAAAGGGAAAAAATTTAACACGGTTTTCTTTTTTTTTTTTTTGTTCTTTCTTTCTTTCTTTCTTTCTTTCCATGCCTCGGCGAACTCATGTCCTCCGATAATAACTGGCAGAAAATTTTGTCGGAAACAATCGAGCTGCGAAATAACTCAGATTCAGAGAGGTAGAAAATAATAAAAAAAAATATATGTATGGCATGCCTAAAAAAGCAGCCAGCACACATCGAAATCTACTACCTATATTATTTCGTTTATTTTTTTCACTGCCTTTGGGCATGCGGAAAACAAAATGAAAATAAAAGTGATGGAAAAAGAGAGAAGGAGTGAGAGGGAGAGAAAAGAAGAAAAAAAATAAAAAATAAAAAAATAAAATAAAAATGAAAGAATGAAAGAAGGAGAAGAAAAAAAAAAAAAAGAATTTATGAAAAGGCAATTCCGCATCAAATTTTTATGACTTAAAAGCGCCGGATACTCGCTGAGATAATTACAGGACTTCCGTTTTGATTCATAATAACAACCATATCTTTTCACGCATATATATATGTACCTATATATCTGCAGAGGCTTGTGGTTATATAGAGACGAATATAGAAATCCGCAGAGACATAAGCGAGAAACCGAACCTTCGTAAACTCGAAAGTCTCAAATGACAAGTATAAATCTTGTACTTGCGAAGATGATCGCAGGGGGTTGTAAGGTTGTTCGTGTATGTAACTTGCCTGATGTCTAACGAAAGTTATCCACTTTGTAAGGTACTAAATCTTCATAATTGAGCTATTAGAATGATCTACGTTTGTTAATTACCAATTAGTGGATATGACTGTGTAGGTATATATGTTATATATTATATATATAAGACACATGTGTATATATGTACCTATATGTACATAACATATAATACGTCAGACGTATCTATAGCAAAGATATATATACGTGAGAATTTTATTGTCCAGTTTATCGACAGCCATCGGTACTATATATCTATGCAATTGACTACGTAAAGAATTCTGTTTACGTGTTTACCAAAGAACTTGAGTATATCTACGAGACGACGACGTTCTGAAAGATTCACCCTCACCCACGTATAAGTCGATCGAACGACTGTGAACAGGGACACATTAAACTTGCAAAACTCTTCCGGTAAGATTAATCGAAATCTAAGTGTTCAGGGATGGGTGTTCCTGCAGGATAACGCTGCCACCTATATAGGTATTAGTATACCGGTGCTGATGGAATTCAAGATATTTCTATAAGTCTTAAATCGAATCTGTCCTCGTGGTTTAAAATCAACTAATCAAGGGCTTTAATAACCAATTTGCGCGTGTGTCGAAAGCACATCAAAATTTCAATTCACTAGGTACCTGACACTGAATCGACAAAGGGCTTCACTCGTGAAGAAGCCAAGACCTCTGAAAAGATGTTTGTCAGAAAATTCGAAGACGAATTTGTTCGAGGGAGTAAAAAGGAAGGAAGTCTGAACCCCTAGTCGATAGCGCTAGTAGGTAGTAGTATGCCTTAAATATTCAGTTACCGAAACGTGAGGCTAAAGGCACCCGGCACTGTGGCGCGACTTTACGTGACTTAGCTCCCTACTTCCGAGGAAAGAGATATTCGTACGTGTCCAGTGTACATTCCTACTATTACATATATAAATGCGTAGAAATCTAATGTCAAAAGTCACTTTTACCACTACGGAGTGTGACATGATGTTTTCGATAAGAATGTCAACCCCAGAATCTATATGGACATTGGATTTGATCGATAAATGATGTGTCTGTGTGATGTAACGATGTAACATGAGCCAACATCCGGTTACCATCGTTTGCACGTTATAAAGGGATTCAAGAAAGTGGAAATCCCGTAGTTCTATATAGAAAACAAGAACGCAGAACGAGATGAGAAACTGTTAGAACCGTAGTGCAATTAGTCCTAGCGGAAAATCGTCGAGCTGCTATTAACACCGGACAGTAAACATACTTCAAAGTGCGCGGAAGCACGCGTATTAGAACGCTTAGATTACGATTAGAGATTCGCCAGTGGTGAAGGCTTGGCCAAGGTTTGGCACAGAGAGAAGTTAGAGGTTTAGTTAGGTTTGGGTCGGGCTGGTCTCTCGATTCCCTCGTGACTATATCACGAGTTCAACCATCCCTCTCATATACATATATACCTCCTACACCTATACCTACTATACCATTTTACCTTGTATATCTATACATGGTGTAGTTCTGCAATTTACACCCCATATGTAGGTACACTATACCTATATATATATAGCCGCACGGGCATGCAGACGGCAATCGGTAATCAGGGTGTGAAGGGCTTGATATTACTCCGCGGTATATTTACAGAGCTTAAGCCAGTTCTGTGGCGTACCTACACCTACCTACCCCACCTGCCAGAGTGAATTACGCGTCAGCTAGTTCACCTCAATTTAGGTATCGCGCCATGTACCTATATTATGTGTGCTAACTAGGGCTGTGCGAATATTCGAATTTTCGAATTATTCGCCTCGAATCGAATAGTGAAATTCGATTCGATTTTCGAATCGAATTATTCGAAGTTTCGAATAGTTCGAATATCCGAATTATTCGAAGTTTCGAATAGTTCGAATATCCGAATTATTCGAATAGTTCGAATATTCGAAGTTTCGAATAATCTGATTCTTTTGACAAATAATTCAAATCTTTCGCCAAATGAGAATTTTCAGGACAATTGGGTCGTTTTAGAAACAAGAATTTGCTTTTCTCGAATAATCTGGAGTTGCCGAACTACACGGAGAAAAGTGTACAGCGAATTTCCTCAAACTAATATAGTAATGGTGGGATATACCTTCCAATATGTCGATCATTCCTATACTTTATACCAAATGTCACCATGCATATAGGAATATTTCTATCATATATGGTGACATTTGTTATAAAGTATATTGAATAATTAAAAAAAAATCGAATATTCGAACTATTCGAATTATTCGAAAACTCGAACTATTCGAAGATTCGAACTATTCGAAATCTCGAATATTCGATTCGATTTTCGAATCGAATAGGACTATTCGATTCGATTCGATTCGATCACTATTCGCACAGCCCTAGTGCTAACCCCATATGCAATATGGAGAAAAGGATAATACAGTCAATTTATAAACTGTTATAATATACCGGAGTTTTTGGTTTTTTCGTTTGTTAATTCGCATTTTTTCGAAGGTTTATTTTAGAGCCTTTTTTTTTTTTCATATCCGATACTGTTTTCTTTTTTTGTATATATCGCATAAATTTCTGCCTCATTTATTTTCCGGAATGACATAAAAAAGAAAGACAAAAAAAAAAGAATAAAATAAAATTTAAAATTTCCCATTCGCGGTGGTGCGACTCGATGAACTTCTCATGCGACTGGTGAAGAGGTTTTGTTACCCTTTTTCTTTTTATTATTAAGGGAGAGATGAAGGATAAAGAAAAAGAAAAAAACTGTCACCCCGATTATCGAATAGATTATATTATCCTTTTTCTCCTCGGGATTTGAAGAGAAATTTTTTTTTTATAACTCGCCGTGGGATATCGCGTTCGTTTTCGAAGCATCGAGACCCGTGTGCGAACTCAACGGCGCAATAAGGGAGGAATCCGTTTGTCACGTAGAGCGTATTATCCCTGAGTGGAAAAAAATTAAACGTAAATCAAGCAGTTTAATTTCTAAAGGATTTACGAGCCGTTTTACTACCCTCTCGAACCTACCTACCTACGCCTCTCTGACGTATATAGAGGTAGGTGAATGGATAATTATACCTATATTTAAACAAAAGGATTGTTAAGGTCCGGCTGGCAGTGGAATGATCCTTCCAGTCGTCGGAAAAAGAAAAAATAAGAGGCAAGGTCTTAGATATTTTTCCCCCCCATTATAGACGAAAAGTGCGATTGATTTGGTATCTTGATATTTGAATCAGGGTGCTCTTCGGTCGTTAGCGTTCGAATTTATTTGAGTTTTGAGTGGATTTTATTTTATTTTTTTTTCTTGATACAGCTACTTAGGTGTGTATACATACTTCGTTGAAATCCTCTACCACGCCAGAGGGTAATAAGAAGTTTGGTGATTTAACAGGGAGGGTATTAGGTATAATTCGATATGGTTTTTTGTATTCGTGCAGCCGCGTGATTAACACGTTAATCGATCATTAATATTGTTAAGAAAGTTAGTATACTAAATTGTAACGTGGAAATAACAGCCTATAGCTCTCTCTCTCTCTCTCTCTCTCGCGTTCAAGAGTTCCTAAGAGTTTCCCCCCTCCCCCCTCCCCGGTTCAGTTTTAATGACACTCGATGAGGCGAAAGGAAATTGTGGTGGAAAGACGAGTTTCATAATTTGATATTAGTTCATAATTTTATTATCGCTGTGACTTTCAGCCTCAACGAAGTAATCCCCCATATTTTATTATACTTGCTTGTAGGTATGTATGTACATAGTTTTATACCTCTTACACGATTTCACCGCGAGTTACTTGACAATTTTTTAATTTTTCATTCAACGATAATGTCTTTATCTATAAGATAATGTCAATTTTTTTTTTTTTTTTTTCCCCCCCCCCCATTTTTCTTTCCTTTTTTTTTTTTATTTATCCGATAAATAATTACACAAAGTGGAAAACACATAAGCGATGTAATTTTTTTACACCAAGTCTACAATACTATACACGTAATATACAGCTCCCTCCTTTTTCTGATCGTCATATTAATGAACTATATATATATATATATATATTGTATGTGGTAATTTATATGATATGTGACAAAGAAATTTCCCCTGGCAATGATAACTTCGTTTTATATGAGAAGATTGCTTCGATTTTTTTTTTTTTTTTTTTTTTAGGTAAAAAGTTAGATATGGGCGTGATAAAACGTTGAGGTAAAGTGATAAGTATAAAACGTTTCGAAAATAGTCAGATATCCAGAAACGTGAAAAACAAACCAAAAAAAGGAAAAAAAAAAAAAAAATCTTTATCGAATTGACAATCGGCATGGAAACGCGTTTGACGAGAAGTCATTCAAAAGTTATTCATATTCGTATAGAGATGAGAGTGACAAAAAGAAAAAAAAAAAAATACAAGAAAGAAAAAAAAAAAATTTACACGCCTTAGTCTCCCACGCTGGTATATATTATGGTATAGTACATATATATAACGATCGAAATAATATATATCTGACCCGAAAAGCTCTCTGACGCGATGTATACATACACAGTTAAAGATATACACTAATACTATATTATTCATTCTGTGGTGTTATAACGATTGAAGTAAAAATATTTATATTATAGATCAAATCGTGTTACAAATTATACACTAGACGTTTAATTTCGTTCCTCTTTCTATATAGTACCTATATATACCCTCGATTCAATAGATCGACTCAGATGTAATGTAAAATTTTTGAGCGACGTACGAAGCTTTGAATTAATCAAAAGAACTGTCAAGCTTTTAGTCGTCACAGGTTCTTGACTTGTAACAGACGAAACGCAAATTCCGGTGAAATATATTTTCCTTCGAATCAATTCGATGGAGATATATATATAAATATAATATATATATAATATATATTTTAAAAAGTATCAAAATCCAACCTTAACGTTTCTATATACTTATATATACATGTATTCGTATGTATTCAATAATAATCTATATATATACAGATATAATATATAATACATGAATGTAGTCCACGTGAAGTGAATTCTGAATTCCTCTTCAGGCTATATACCGTATCAATGAAAAATATACACCCTTATTTCGTTGGCCCGCTCAATCCGCGATTCTCGAAGTCGCGCTTCCAACCTTTGAGAATTTTAAACGAACCTTCGACGCGCATATTCACCTGTCGAGGATACGTATATCCTAGACATCGAGGACGAAGGGTAATATTATTTGGATTTAAAGGAACGGAAAAATAAACCAAAATCAGTGAAATAAATAAATTAAAAAAAAAAAATAATAATAATGATGATGAATACGAAGGGTGCTAAAGCTGGCAAACGAATTATAAATACTTCCCTATATATCAAATTCTTTAAGCTCCTTTTCACCCCGAGATATGAAGGATACATATATGTATATAATATGAGGTACATATACACACGTATGACATGAAGGATACAGGAAATTGAGGGTATGGAGCTACGATACTCTGGTACGAAATAGGTAAAACCGGAAGTTTGTCTCGCATCTGTGGCTCTTCGAAACCACCAAACGGTTATGATTATAGATACAGTTATACTTGTTCGTCTGTAAGGGCGACAGGTCGATCCGTACTAATATAACCCATAAGGTTATATCCTACGACTATCTACGGCACAGGGGGTTGCATAACAAACACCATATGACCGTATCGCCCTATATTTATGAAACAGTCCAATGAATAGGCAAGGGTTTCACAATTCTATATTATACTGACAATGATAGCTGCAGGATATACGATGGAAAGAAAAATGTAATTTTTTTAAATCGTCAGACGATTACGGTTTCCTATTTTTGAAGAAAAACTTATTTCAGGTATACGCAGTTGATTAGTTTTATAAAAAGAAAAAAGAAAAAAGAAAAAAAAAAAAAAAAAAGATTAACTATTTTTAACATCAAAAGGTATATATTTGTAACGCGTGCGTCAGAAAATTTGACCGTATAGTATTATAAATTTTTTCGTTTTATTTTTTTTTATTATAACAGTTGAGTGCCGTTGGTCAAAGAGTTTATACAATAGGTAGGTATTATTTTTTCTATTCATATCAGTAGGATAAGATTTACCATAAATTTGTGGTAAAAAATAAATTTGATATGGGGCCATTGCTAAAAAAAAAAAAAGTTCAATTCATAAAACATAAAACGATACATAGGTACTTACCTAGATTTGTGTATCGTAATGACACCGTTTCGCGATAAATTTTTAAATGAAAGATACCTTTCTCAGGGATCCTTTTTGCATAAGTTCGAGGGCTTATAAGGGTTCTACTAATGGTTCTCTGTGTCTGAATTCTCGTCTCAGAAGATTTCAATTTCTTTAAATATACATTGTACCTACCTACCCTGACCCTAAATACAGATATTGCCTATTGAGCCTATTTCATGCAGGTATTTGAAAAATTGCACATTTTTCACAAACGTGACGAAGCACTTTAGGTGGAAAACGACCGATCAAACTATCGTGTTAGCTCGGAAACCAGAGACCAATTATTATTGCACGGCGGGAACTCATGCTAGAATAGCGGGGGCATGGTGGTGGCGGACTGCAACTCGGCAGTATGAGAATTAAATTAATTCTTACGTGTTATACTACAACCATTCTTTGAAAAATGAAAATAGTTTAAACCTCTATGATCTGAATGTTATTGTTAAATCTGCTCTCTGCTGTCATGTCATGTCATTGGAGGACTGAAACTCAACAGCATCTCAAATCATTCTCATGTACTGTTAAAAAGTAGCTACTACGTCTTAAACGACCATTCTATGAGAAAATTGAAGTAATTTTAATCTACATGATTTAAATTAAGGTAGTTGTGCTACAACTACCTTAATGTCATGTCTGAATACTATCAGATACCACATAACTTATGACATAATAATCAAGAACAAAGAAATCGCATATTTTCTAAGTTTTACATGTTTAAGAATTCCAAAAATAATTTGAGTGCTACATATTTCGAAGAAGCTCATTTATGCGCGTAGAATGCACTATGGGAAGTTATGATTTTGTGCATGTGAATAGCTGAGATAAGTGGAGTTGAAAATGTGGTAATTAAATTTTTGGTATAATTATGACAACGATATAAATTGAACCAATTATTTTCATGCTCTGTAACTGTTGGGGGCATCTCATGTAGTAACAAGGAATCTGAATCTGCATTCGCGTCAAATTCAATGACCTGATCAGGCCAAAAACTGATCCGGTTCACGTGGAATACCACATACCTAAATAATCTTCAAGGTTCTAATTCGTTAACGATTGTTGTTGCATCTGCAGCGAATATCACGTCTTGTATATTTCCCTTGGCAATATCACATTGCAAATATCGAGACATAAAATAGTAGATATTCCTATACCGGTTGAAGTTTGATTCGTCTATTACTACTACTAACAATGAACATGTGTATTGCACTAACGCTCGATCTCCGGTATAAGTCAATCGTGTTTTACCACTTATGACAATAATTGTAGCATAAAATTTTCTCCGTGTAGGTAATTTACTGCTGCATCTGCAATCGAGACAATTATTACTTCCGGTTCTATTGTATATTATATACCTCAGGGAATATATAAATGCCAGCGATATATAATATCTTCGATCAACAGTAGCGCGGTATCGATCAGCAACTAATATACCCAAGGGAAGGGAAGTATATAATATATATATATATATATATATATATAGGTATATAATATATTATATTATATTATACATATATGTATGTATAGTGAGGGATGCTGTGGGATTATTTTTCTCTTGCCACTGGCTGTTTGTTTTCGCCTGATACTCGCCTATTAGCTATTCATTCTACTCTCTGGGCACGTATAGAGTCTCGTTCGCTATTCTATTCCCATAAGCTATCTCCTTTATTACTATCGATTTGATCAGCTCGAGTTGACACAGTCAGTCTTATAGTATAGTATAAGGTATTCTTCTATAAGAATACGTACAGAGACCCGTCTGTCTGACTCCGTGCTAATTTAACCGTTAACATTTCATGAATGAAATAGATTTGTAATAATTACGATATTATATCGTATTATAGCTACGTATAGACATATATTTTATCATACATACTCTCTATATGTTTATATATATAGAGAGCGCGACGTGATACAAGAAAAACAGATACTATCAGAATATTTTTGATTGGCTCGGGGGTGGGGGGTTAAGCTAAACAATATAACCGCATATAAGCCGAGAAAACTTTACTAATTGACGCGAAAATATCATCATCAGAAGAATAATTTCCACAACCGAGTAAAACTTCGATTGCATTATTAAGTTTAGCCGAAAGTTCCGCGTTAAGCCGTACCTACACGCGGAAAGTTATATACCGATTTCTACTATCGAGAAATGACGAGGGGTTGTTATTACCATTATTATTATCGAGCCACATATATATAGCCTTCAGGCCTCTTCTTTCATTTTTTTTTTTTGTTCTTATGCTCTGTTTTTTTTTTTTTTTTTTTGTTTTTATTCTTACACACCCCCGGAAATGTTGGTATGTCACGCCAATTGGGGGCTCAGCTGATGGCAGTTTGACACCGTCGCGTCGGCTATATATACTACCATACCATACCCATACCGCGCATATACTAGGTATACGCGGGGCAAACCTCCGCGCCTCGTTTTCGCAAGGAGATATCGCGTGGGAGTTAGCAGGCTAGTCCTCATTAGGGATAAAATCCGTGCACCATGTATTATACCCTTGCCATATCATCCCACGTGAGGATATCAACAAGGATAGGGTGAACATATCTGTTTCTGACATTGCCAGACTAATATCGTGCGACTATTACCCAGATATTTATTTTTCTTATATATACCAGAGACAGAGAAATACCGAAACTTCATCCTTCTTTTTTTTTTTATATCATACCGTATAACTTATTTTCCCTCAACTCGCTATAATGCAACTGGAACTGCAGTTATAGTCGCGTACCTATTATATACACATGTCGAATCTGTTTCTTTCTTTTTTTTTTTTTCGTCTTTTACTTTTACTTCTTCTTGTTCTTTTTTTTTTCCCCTGTTTTTTTTTTTTTTTTTTTTCAAAAATATTACGTTTCGCAAGAATCTATATAAAACAGAATCACATGTGTGTACGCAAGCATGGCATGCCCAGTTGTTCTAGGAGGGGATGACGAGACGGGAAGGTAAAGTGTAACCATGGGTATGCAGGTCATGGCGCATGTCAAAGCGGCGAGGGTGCGGCAGCTGCCGTGGCCGCCGAACAGGGCGGGGATCCGGAGTGGTTCGCATTCAATCAAACAGAATCGCATCAATAAAATCTCGCCCGATGTTGAGCATTGAACACCTTGAAGGACACTTGACAGATAGAGACACAGAATAGGAAAAAAAAAATCAGCAAGAAAACTAGAAAAAAAAAAAAAAAAACAGAAAATGAACTAACGCAAACGACTGCACCACTTGTGGTCGTCTTAAAGTTTATCTCATTTGCAAAGTACCGGAGTCCCGGCCTGACCCCAAAGCCAGAACGTGCTCTGAATCATATTAGCGGGCCAACAGCTGTTTCCTCGAGACACCAACCCCTCGTTCTCTTTCTCTCTCGGTCTGTCTACTTCACCTTTATCTCGTCTCTATCATGTCTCACGAATTCGTTCATACCTTCGGTATATAAGATAATTATTATTCAGCTATTCGATATACTTATTTGGCGAGAAATTTTTTACTGGGTTTTAAAATCCATCGGTTATACGATATACGGTGGTAGTTCCAATGTGCACACGGTATAGGAAAGCGCAAGAACGAGGAAAGAGGAGGATCGAGCGCTAGGGTGCCAGGAAGCCATGACAGCCGGCGCGGAGCCACACGAAATGTTAAGGGATAGAAAAGCGTGCTAGTGGTGGTAGTGGTGGTGGTGGTTTTCGTATTAAAAATTAATCAATTTACTCATTTATCTGGGTTATAGATTGAAGATATTCATACATGTAACTTTGTGTACGGTATACAAGGGCGGGGGTTGGTGTTGACGGGGTAATTATCAGCATTTGTATTCCATAAGTACCGCTCTTGAAACTACCAGCTTGGTGCAATCAATCACATATTTTGACAACTAAAAAGCACAAATGCAAATTTACTTATGGTATAGAGATTACGACGGGGGTAGCAAAAGCCGACTCGAGCTAAGGGCGAGAGAGCTGGGGTTAATGCTGATGTTTTAATCGTTTTAAACTTAATGCGCCAGGTTTGAAATTCTACACTTATTTTTTTTTTCCCTTATTTCTTCAAACACATAAATATTATCGTAGAATCGACACGGCAATATCCATTTCACTAATTGCCGTAATTAGACACCATGACATGACACATACGCATTTTTTACGTCTGGTATAGCTACGGTGTGGACGTTTACGAAAAATAATCTGACATTACGCGAAGAGAAATGTTGATGATTGTCAGACGCAGAAAAAACTTTTCTTCTCGTTTTTTTGTGCTTTTTTTTTTTACTTTCTTTAAAAAAAAAAAACAAAAAAAAAATAAAACGACTTTTTTCTTCTTCATCTTCTTCAACCCCCTTCGGAAGAATAATGGCGCGATCTTTAGACGAATATAGAAAATGATTGCGAAACAGTTATACCGTGTGAATCGAAGATGAATAAGGGGTAGAAAAGGGGTGCAAATAGAAATAAGAGAGATAAAAAAAAAAAAAAAAAAAAAAATGAAAAAAAAAAAATTTGAAAAATTTTAGTATAAATTGAAATTACGTTGTTTCGTTATAATTTACCTTTTAATAATGTCCACATCTTCTGGGGGTGGTTAACATAGAACAAACGATGAAGGAGTCTGGTGTCATGATGGCAACAAAGAGAAAGGGCGCCGACGGTAGTAGCTACGGGTCAGAATGTGGCACGGTACACTGTGCTGGGATGCGGGAGTTACTGGGCGTCTGTGAGCGTCACGACGCCACATATTTGCAACGGGGCGTCGCGACGCATGCGCCTTTTAAACAAAACTAACACCAACAGTATACCGCGAGAGCATAGCATCATATCTATCAACATTTAAGAAAACGCGGACTTTTACGCAATTAGATACGAATGTATTCCACCCTTTCAATCACACACGTCAATGACACTGGGGTAACGCTCTCAAAACCACCGGACTACCTATATAGTCTATATATATGCTGTAATACATTCACCCTGAAATTTTATAGCGAATCAATATTCACCTCTTGACTTTCGCGGGAGAGTTTTGTTAGAGTTACGGTTAACATGGTCAAAAACAAAGAAGAAGAAAAAAAAAAAAAAAACAAAATGAGGAAATGAGAAAATGAGTCTATGGTCTTTTTTTATCCACCCTTTTCAGCTGCCTGCTTATATTTTCACCTGTTTTCATTTTACATATTCCGCGACTGAACAAAAAAAAAAAAAAAAAAAAAAAAATTGGTTTAAGATGATAAATAACGACTTCAGAAATCGAAGACGCGTATATAGTGTAGGGTAGGATAGGTATAATATCCTACCTCTACGACAGAAACCACGCGAAAAAAACTCTCAAACTCCAACTTTGAGGGTCATTTCCCGAAAACTACTTTTTCCAAACAGCTCTAAACGGCTACTATCACACAGTTTCAGACATTTTCATACCACTTTTGCTTGTGGTACATATATAGGGGAAAGTGGGGCAGAATGGCCGGATGGGGCTAAATGGCCGCCAAAAAAAAAATTGACCCACTGGCATTTTCGCATCAAGGGGAATCATATGAGACGCCATGCAACGCGATTCCGCTGAAAGTGCTCAAAAATTTTCAGGGTGGGGCTAAACGGCCACCCTAATAAAAGTAGCGAAATTGTATTTTCCCGTCGAAGTGAGTGAAAATCGGTCAATTTCATATGATATTTAATCACACCAATTGGAATTTATTTGTTCCGAATAAATTTTTAATTGCGACTATTGAAAGAAATATTTCGTTAATTCAATTATATTTTTTTCTCGGTGTAGGGTGAGCGACTTTGCCCCACCCTTTCAGTTTTGCATCGTTTTCAGTGGAACCACGCTGCATATAGTTTTATCTCACTCACTTCGACGTGAAAATGCAATTTCGCTACTTTTATTAGGGTGGCCGTTCAGCCCCACCCTAAAATTTTTTGAGCACTTTTAGCGGAATCGTGTTGCAAGGGGTCTCATACGATCCCCCTTGATGCGAAAATGCGAGTAAGTCAATTTTTTTTTTGGCGGCCATTTAGCCCCATCCGGCCATTCTGCCCCACCTTCCCCTATATATATATATATATATATATGTGATACGCGCATTCATATAGAGAAGAGTTTGACCTAAACTTTCGTATTTTTACCTTTTTGGTGTTTTTTTTTTTTTTTTTTTTCTTTTCACTTTCGGAGTCAGAATTTTCGCATAGAGATAGTTTCACGGTGTTTAACTAATAACCATAGACATAAGATACGAGAGTACTTTTTTCGATCGACTTGGCTAGCTGAATGAATATAAAACCGACTGAAACTCTTGATTGATTGTTATGCTGATTTTTTTGGATTTTTCTGAAATTTCGGATATCAGGGGGTAAAAAGCTGAACAGGCCAGACTCGCGGGTGATGACCGTGAACTTGGGGGAGTAGAGGGGGACGGGGGCTGGGGTGGGGGGGAGGGGGATGAATTGTTGAATTCTTCTCTATAATGATAAGCGGGTAAAACCACGTGGTTTTGACTAGCCGGTTAGAATTTCGATCGGGCAGGTCATCGCCGAGACGATCCGACCGCGGCTTCGGATGTTCCCGGCACGTGCGGCTCGGATTAAGGGATCCTCGAAACTTACCGCGAGGGTTGCTCACGGCCTTCTAACCCATGGCTGCGAGGGCGGAATAGAACCGTCGATAATAACTCGGGAATACTGTTTTATCAAACTGTCTATAGAGAATCGTAACGGGTATCGAAAATCCCCGTTACCGCACAAGTTTCCCGGAACTTTTGACGGTTTAATGCGTTTTGAAAATTCTCAATTTTTTTTTTTTCGCTATATCGTATAGCTGCCTGCGTACTGCAGTGTAGGAATTGATACAGGCGTGTATATATATATATAGGGACGAGTAAAGAATAGATATTAACGATATAAAAAGCTCAATAGAGTCTCAAAGTCTGCAGAATGTCATTTTATTTTTTGACACATAAAAACTGACTGAAATTTTACAACCGCACAAATTTTTACGGAAATTCAACCGTTGCTTTGCCTTCGTTGCGTCCGTGTCGTTCGCTGCGAAACCGAACCGCTCGATAGGAATATAAAGCAAGGGTGTATATAGTATATAGTTAGACTTTCTCGCGCCCCTAAATTGCCTCGTGGTCCGAAGTCTTGGATCCATATATATATATATATATGCATATCTATGTACTATAGTTTTTATATGTATAGGTGCGTATATGTACATGCGGTTGTAATAAAAAATGTTAGTGCAGAGCATAGACGGGCGTTATACCATGCGAAAGAAACTCCCTGTGGCTGGGTGGTTACTTGCCTCGTATACTATATACGGAACTGCGAGAGAATAATGACGTTATGAAACTTTTTTTTTTGCGAAAGAGGTCAAGGAGTGTGAATTTTGTTGTACTATATCTACCTATTTCTTCATTTGTTAGTTAATTTTTTTTTTTTTTTTTTCTTCTTCTTCCGCTTTTGGTCGATAAGCTTTTTTTTTTCTTCTTCTTTCTTCTTTCTTCTTTCTTCTTTCTACTTTCTTCGTATTTTTATTTTTTACTTTACTTCTGTTACGCTTCGTTCTCCCCAAGGAATCTTCGCGATGCTTATCCACCCGTGTGCAATCCACGCGGTGTTAGAGCTACCCTGTCCGGAGCGGAATTTATATTACATGTTTTATATTCGTTCAGGGGCTAAGAAGCTATGCTGTAAATGTCTGGACACCGTAAATATGACGTTACTAACACTCGGCTAACTAATTAACAAAACGAGAATGACATCGTTGGTGCAGAGATATAGAAAATTTCACGACATTTCACTCCCCGACGTCGTATATATATATTCTATTACATTACAATCCAGACATATATATATATTAGGGTGTGCCAAAAAAAAAAAAAAAAAAAAAAATTTAAACGCACATCAACATTCCGGTAGAGCATCTCAAATAGAATATCTCAGCCAAATATGAGCTCTTAATATTGATATTTAGAACTGCCTAACTCAGTTTTCCCATTTTTGATTTGAATAACACGTGAAAAAAAAAAAAAAAAAAATCGGAAAATTTTCGAATTGTTTTTTTTCGTAACCGGCTTGATTTAGAAACTATCCGAATACAGATTCTTATAGGAAATTTCACGCTCTACAAAAAAGTACTGAGATAAAATTTTCCTAACTCTCACCGATTAAGAGATATTCGCCTATAAACATTGAGTCATAACGTCATAGAGTCATACGACTCTGGGAAAAACAATTTATTTTTCAACCGTGCATCAAAATTTCGCTAGAGCATCTCAAATAGAACATCTCAGTCAAATATGAGCTCTTAATATTCATATTTAGAACTGCCTATTTTAGTAACTAAAATTAGTAACTAAAATTAGTAACTAAATTAGGCAGTTCTAAATATCAATATTAGGAGCTCATATTTGGCTGAGATATTCTATTTGAGATGCTCTACCGGAATGTTGATGTGCGTTTGAATTTTTTTTTTTTTTTTGGCACACCCTAATATATATATCTGTCTTTCTTTTTGCCTTCTACATAGTATTCCTGAATGAATGCCGGATGTCCAGACTCGTATCTCATATCCTTTGAATCGATCACATAGACATATATATATATATATATATATGTGTGAGACGATGCGAAATCAGAAGATCGCTTACGATTTGCGACGTACAACAAACGATATTCATTCATTTTATTTCAACTGTATATGAATATTTGATTAACCGACGAGTAGAAAAGAAAAAAAAAAAAAAAAAAAAAAAAAAAAATGCAGAATTTCACTTGATTGAATGGACTTGCTGATAATCTGCAATTTAAACTGCAGAAGCATTATATTCCCCCAAAGTTCATGATGTAGAGATTAAGTTTTTGTTCCTTTTGAACGACGCTTTTGAATAGAGGGGGTGGTGGGGGGCTGCATTATGGGAGATACTAATTAAAAATAGCGTGACTAAATCTACTCGGTGAAGCAGACGATCAGTTAGCCTTGACATTAAGGCGAGGACATTAATTTATCATTAAGAGCAACGTGGCCAGGTCGCCATGGGATCTCCATCCTTCGTCCTATAGCTATGCACAGACGGTGCTTGTTCTTCTTTTTTTTTCTCTTTTTTTTTTTTTAATTTTTTTTTTTTTTGTTTTCTCTTCATCCTCGGTTTATACACACGCATAGGTATCCATATAGGTATATATATATATCTGTATATATATTTGTGCTATATAGGTACCTACCCACCCGAGCAATTTCTCGACACTTCCCAAACGAGATGACATCAAAGCTTTTACTCTTTGCTCTTTTCTTATACTCTAGCAGTTCATCGTTCTCCGTACTGTGCAAATATATACCTAACGTATATTTTTCAGGATATGCTGTTGCTGCAGGGTATAGGATGAAGTTCTATACCCTTTCTTTTTATGCTTTTTGCTTCACGGCGACTATACTATACGACAAGGATGAGGATGAGACGAGATGAACTTATTCACTTGGCCACTTGCCCCGAGCTTTATTTATACGATATATAGGTACTAGAAAGAATTGAAGTACCTACCTATATCACATATCAACTATAATACCTATCTAGCTTATTTTTCAGTTCGGTTTTGAGTTTCGACAAATATATAGGAAATAGGAATAAATCCGAAATTAGCATACCGCGCTCGATTGCTTGCCGCGGGGTAATTCTATTCTACTTCCGGTACGTACGACTCATTGGTATAATAATATCCGCTCGCATATAGCTTATATATTATATGCTGCAGTATAGAGTAGATAGATACGTATAAATATGTATAAAGGTTTTAACCAAGTCTTTCAGTATCATTAATGCCATTATTATATTTAATCATTAAATCTGCGTCCGTGTAAAATGATCCCGTAGTAGAAAATGAACGAAGGTGAAAAAGGTCCGGTAAAGTTTCTCTAATCGATCAAGTTCCACCCAATTATTATACGCAGACCTTTATGTACCTATATATATATATATATATATTTTTATATAATACCATATATACACCTATATACCTACACATATACCCTACGTCCATCGTATTTTATAACTCTTTTTACCCGTCTATGACACGCGAAGAGTTCGATTACGTTCTGAATTGCTGTCCAGTTGAAGATTTACTGCATCCATCTCTCGATTGTGCGTCCATATAGGTATATATGTATATAACAAAGGGAATTATTGATTAAAAGACAATTTCAAAAGTCTAATCCCACAGACTGAAACGAGATAGTTTTTATATCTTCGTCTTTGTTTGTACAACTGGAGAAATAAATAAAAAAAATAGAGAAATTGAAATGGAATGGAATGATGAAAAAAAAAAAAAAAAGAGAAAAAGAAAAAAAAAAAAAAAAAAAAATTCGCTCTACTTTGATTTCTCGACGTAATGTAAGGCGTCTTTCTTTACAGTTTATTTTTAACATTGATATATACCTACGGATACTGGCTACGTCGTCGTTGTATAAAAGCTCGTATACTGATCTGCGACGAAACTTTGCAAGCGGAGTTTTAGATGAACGCACGACTTCACTGTAACACGTAATTCTATACAGTCGTAGGAATTGAGCTACTTTTGAATTTAAATACTTTGCAGTGAGATTTGCGGTAAACATACACACATATACACATACAGATATTGATACAAATACAGAAACTAACACATAAACATTAGCATTACGTAAATATATATGTATAAGACATTATGTGAATTGAGAACGCGCAGTTACTGCAAGCTACGCGATATTATAGCCAGCCGTTTGTCTCCCATGGTATGGTATGGTATGTTATACACTTAGATACAGAAATGGCAAAATTTAAGCGAATAGGGGAATTGGAGACAACCGAATGATGGAAAGATATCGAGGGGCTGAAATCCATGAAGATAAGGTTTCGCTAAACCGCAAATTAATCGATATACATATACTTAATTAACTTAATTTAGGGGGGGGTTGTTTTAAACCCCTATTTACCCCATTTCTATCTACACTAATCTTCGCAGGGGTTGAAGCGTGAATATTTAGAACTTAGACGATAATACTTCGATGAGACTTTCGTTCCACTTAGAGCTTATGAAGTTATAAACCTTTCGTTGGGTTAGAAAGCTTGAAAAATGTGAAAAACTTGATTTTCGTACAGAGATTTTTTATTTTATTTTTTTTTATTTTAATTAAAATCGCAAGTCTTCTTTGTGAAAACAATTTTTGCTGCAACGACAGTTTCGGCTTTTTTTTTTTCTTCTTCTTTTTCTTTTTCTTATTATTATTATTATTATTATTACTCTTAGCTTTCATCTTATATGTCTTTTATCCTTTAGAAATATTTTCTTTTTTTTTTTTTTACTCCTTCTATCTTTCTTTCTTTTTTTCTTTCTTTCTTTTTTGTACGAGGGTAGATTATATTGTCCTCGTCAATTTTATAACCAAGTTTTCTCGCACCTAAATGACGGACAGACTACGCGGATAAAGGAGATGAGACTCTATATCCTCTGCAGTATCACGTTGCTTCAGACTTTGCTCATGGCTATAACCGACGTAAGTATACTTACTAGACATGAAGTGGCTACGGCCCTACTTCAACTTTCGATATAGGTAGGTATTAGGTCCTATATCATATGTCTATGTAACATCGAGTCGACTATATGATGATGTAGAGAATTTCGGTATGACTTGCGACAGATTTGTTAAAACTGCAGAGTATAAGGTACCTACATACCGAGAAACTTTTATAACGATATCAATACGTTTTTTCTGTCAGTTATATTTAAAATATACATACAAATTTTTTCCAAAATTTACATCCAATCGACGTATGTATGTATATAAATATTTCTAGGTAATAAATCTCGGCGAGCTTTGAATGCAGATTAAAATCTTTTTATTATAGTTGTTTGGTATGTAATTTTTTATTTTTTTATTTTTTTTTTTTTTAAGAAATTGTGCAAACAGGTGTAAAACAATTTGCTACAACAACAGCTGATGTATACCTATAGTACATACCTATATAATCATTTCTGTTGGGTGGTTCGAGTTTAGCAAAAAACGATTTGGTTCACGCGATACATAATCTCGCATCACACATGCCATGTGTTTCGTATATATATAGGAGTTCAAACTCTACCTATTTGCGTTATTTTCATAGCAGGGTTACATATCGTATCGTATATACCTCTACGACGACACGCGAGACTAATTTCAACGAAAAGTTTTCTCCTTATTATTTGAGTGGGTGTTTAGAAGTCGTTTATTGTTGTGTAATATAACGATAAGTGTAGTAGGATGAAGAGCATGAGCTAAGAGAGTATATCTATAAAGATGAGAATAAACGACTATATACGTTGAAATCATAATCTGGTGGTACAAGGCCTATAATATGTATACCTATTTAGTTTGTGAAATTTTCTTTTTTTTTTTTTTTTCTTGTATCCATGTAAGACTTCCTATTCTCCAGCGACAAAACTTTGACAAGATTCTGTACACGGTATGTATACATATATATATATATATTAGACTTTGCTAAAACAACGATAAAGTAAAGTTCTATGAAGTTTTTTGGACGGTAAAAAGTTTGTGCTACAAGAAGAAGAAAAAGAAAAAAAAAAAAAATTAAGGAAGAGAAAAAAGATTTAGTCCCATTTTATTCAAAGTTGCGTATAATTTAATTCTCAAAGAGTTTGTTGTACTAGTTGGGAGAATGACGCGTATGCATACATTTATGAATACATACATATACGTTGGTATATATATATATATTTATATATGTATGTATGTACTATGCTATATGACATACGATATTCTCTTTATATTTTGGATACCCGCCAAAGCTTTCATCGAACGTGCGCAATCTCTCAGGCAACAGTATGTTACACTCCCCATCGCGTTCAATATGTAAGCTAAAATACGAGTAATCTAACGCCGCAGCGTTTTATATTACTTTGAAAGAATATATTTGATGGAAAGACTATATAGAATTATTTGATTTCTTATATATACGGAACTTACTCGGATATTTTTCAATCACGGATATGAATTCGTTATGAAATTCGTACTCATGCAGGCATTGAAAATGTTCAAGGCTATAAAAAATAATGTATATTCATTAAATCTTTTTTAGGAAAATCTATAGTTTATCAAATTCTTATCGATTCCAATCTTGTTTATTAAAATGATATTAAATTTCTTAATTTAACAATTTTTAATCAATTCCTTTCGATATAATATATACTACATAGTATATCCCTAGGTTTATACAACCTGTTCCTTCGATGCTAAAATCTTCGTACCCACCTATAAATATATACGGTCGTCTATCGCTCGATCCCTTTTTTTTTTTTTACATTTAAGATACTTGAGTGAAAGTGCTGACTCGTTGGAATTTAATAATGCCTACGCGCGTCAGAAATATCGATCATTATAGTATCATTCTCAGTGTAGAATATTATAGCTTGTTAGTTGTAGTCAACGTCTTGTATAATATTATATTTATTAATATAATTCAATTTTATATTAAATATATAATATATCTGGACAAACGTCTATAATAATCGTATATTAACACTAAAATCAGACATTATTCGTTGAATAAACTCAACAGCTATTTTACCAAACGATTAAAGAACGCTTTTAGCTTCTCTCCGATAAAAATTAGCCCTCAATCTCGTATCAATACGCATTTATAATCGTGTCACTAATTTTATCAGATTTAAAAACTACCGCCATACACCGAGGCGTCTGCTAGCAGCGCCACGTGGTGGTTTAGTATAGTGTAAGTGTGTAATGTCAGCTGTCTGCTATCTGACATAAGAGACGTCAACAAGCCGGTCTAAACCGTAAAAATCGATAATAAAATGATTATTTCTAATCAAAATGCGTAGCTATTGAACTCAACGATGGACGGAGACGGTGTAAACCCTTTGGTGGTATGTAAATGCGTATTTTATTAATTATTATTGAGTTTTAATATTCCTAACCTATTCTGTCAGACGCTAAAAGACGTCAAAATTGTTTATCTTTATATTAAGAGCATTATTTCGAAGGTTTTATACCGAGAATTGTTGAATTAATCTAATGTTTTAATAATAAACGAAAATCGATTTAATAAAATTAATAAAAATGATTTTTGATTTATTCAGTCAATTATTCTGCCGATTTATAACGGAGAAAATTGGATCAACACGTGCTTTGAGTCAATCGAGACACAGACAGCTTCGAAAATTTTAAATCTTGAAATTTCGATATGCGATGATTCGAGCAATGACAAAACACCGGAATTAATTGAATTGTGGACACAGCGGTTTAAGGGACTGTCTATACCATTGAAAATATTCAAAAATCAATGTGGAGAGCCTAGAGGAGGTGAGACGCAATATATTATATCTTTTTTTTTTTTATAATAATAATACGAATCTAATTTAATTTAATTTAGTTTAATTTAATACGATTTTTTTTTTTTTTTTTCTGTATTTCACATCATTTGAAATTGAAAAAAAAAAAAAAAAAAATCAAAGTAGGTATAGAAAGGCTACTATATGTTTAAGCAATCAATTACTTTTGCAAAACCAGTAATATCATATGTACTTAGAACCCTGAAGGCATTTAAATGTGTTTTACCAAGGAATAGAATAGATAAACGCAATTAACCCAATATGCAAATGAATTCATTCTACGCAGTATATCTGAAACAGCTGCAATATTTCACGAATTGGTCATATATATGTATATAATATATAATTATATAATGCGTGGTATTTTTTTTTTTTTTTTTCTAATTACTTTTTATCACAGTATAGGTATTAAATAATTATTAAATTCATTATTTACTATCTTATTATTATACTTAAATATTTATTACAGTTGGTTACGCGAAAAACAGGGCAGTACAAAATTCTAGCGGGGAATATCTCTGCTTTCAAGATGTGGTATGCAATAATTATTTTTTTTTCCAGCTTTTTTAATATTACCTTACAATCAATTAAATTCAATTTTTTCTAGTACTAAAAAATTTGAGCAAGTAGATATTATATAGAAAATTTCGATCTCTTTTTTTGTTTTTTTTTCTTTCTTGTTTAAATTCTGTTCTTCAAATCATGAAATTATTATTTGCGAAATAATACGAAAGTATAAACGAACTTAAAAAATTTTTCCAAAAGATTTTTCTTCCCTTTTTTTTTTCGATATTTATTAAAAAGTAAAGTTATTATTAGGTGGAGGAAGAGGCTCGGTCCTAAAGCTAAAAGCGTATGATAAATTTTTCGGTAGATTTTTTTTAGACGATTTTCAAAAACCGTATTTTGAACAGGAAATTCCAGGCTTTCTAATGCGGTATTTTGAATTGACGTACGAATTTTTTTTATCGCGAAGTTATACGAGATTGGATGAATGAAACACTGCGTTTTGAACTCCACGAGTTTATTTATAATTCTAATTCCACTATACGAAGTGTGAATCGAATATTTGAGCTTTTGAAAACCGTAATTATTCTTAAAATGCCATAAATTAACGCAATAAATTTTACCAGGATGATATAATGCTACCTTGTAGAATAGAGGCTCAATACAAAATCGCAAAAGAGAATAAAAACGCGGTGAGTATATCGCGCAATAATAATTGGCGAATTACGTTCTGTATATGAGAAATTTTTATTTTCAATTAATTCCCATACATGTTAAATAACGGGAATAATTTTACCCCCCCCCCCCCCGCAGATAATAGGAGGTCAATTTAAAAGAATCCCCGAAACAGCTACAGCCAGATTTTCACACTGGGCAAATACTATAACTGGAGATAAACTCGAAGAACAAATCTACACGTCTCATGGACCCACGGTCATTATGCCTACCTGGTTTTGCCACAGGGCAGTATTTGAAAGGCTGGTTAAACAACTTGCGAAATTTCTTTCTAACTATATAATATACTGTGTATTCGTTAATTATTATAAAATTTATAGACGTATCCTGCTCTGTCAATTCACCATAAACCAAAAAAAAAAAAAAAAAAAAAAAAGAAATTAATAAATTTTTACCTTTTACGATATAAATCGTTTTTTTTTTTTTTTTTTTTTAATTTTACTTATTTCTTTTTTATAATTTTTATTTTTTTTTTCATATTTTCATTAATTTTTAGAGTCGGTGGTTTCAGCGAAGCTGGACGTGGCTGTCCTGAGGATTTAATATTCTTTTATTCTCACTTAGACCACGGTGGTCGAATTTTGAAAGTCGATATTCCAGTATTAATCTACGTTTATCATTCTGAAGCAACAACATTTTCAATATGCGAGTAAGTGAGTACCTAGATTTCTACTTCTCCTCATTATCGTAATAAATTATTGAAATATTTCTTTTCTTTTTCAAATAAATAGGAAAACCATATGGGATATAAGAGTACAACGATTACAAAAACGCGTTTTACCTACGTGGGAAAAATTTACTATATGGAACGCCGGAAAACAGGGAAGACTTCTATTTCGTACATTGGATAAACAGTTTCGGGTAAATATAAACGATTTTTATTATCAATTATCACATGAAACTCATTTTCACCTTGTTTATATTTATTCAATAATTTTATTTTTTTTATTTTTTTATTTTCAGGACAGAGTTTCGGCATTTTGCGATATAGATAGACGTAAGATCGGACAGAATTACGTATCTTATGAACCGGTTGAAAAAGAAGTTGGAAGACCCATTCCAATCATTCATTTCACAGAAGCTAAACCTCCGTTTATAATTTGCGTCAAACTAGTGAGTATTTCGTATTATATTCTCGTTTGGGGAGATTTTATATATATATACAAGACATAATATGTGTTCAATTTTCAGGACATGACGAACGGAGAATTTGAAAAAAATCTAGAATCTCTAAATCTCAAGGAAGGAAGGGATTTCGTACAGTTTAACTAACTCAAGTTTTCTATTAATTAAATAAAATAACAAATAAAACAACGAATTTCAAGAAAATCGCAGGTGAGTCTAAAAGATGAAAATAAATCATTAATAAATCGCAGAAATCATCGAATCATTTTCTCTACTGTTGAAAAACGAGATCTTCTGTATACCGACAGTCAAGATGGTCGATTCCTTTCTTACTTCTCGTAGCACGTAACATTTACTATACGTATACGTCTCATACTATACGAAGGTATATATAGTCTATCCCCTCATGTTTTCCTATCCGAGGAAATTAGTTTTCGGAGGATTTAAACGCTTCCTATTTTACCGCTTCCTTTTACCCGCAGCTGATGAAATAAGGGATCTATACGTTCATTTATTAATTTCATAGATTTTGTAAAAATAAATAAAAAAATTTTTTTTTTTGAGAAGAAGAAGAAGAAGAAGAAGAAGATGAAATAATAATGTCAATATTTTATTTTCTGTCATTATTTTATTCGACTACCGTAGTGTCTATCACACATAATAAGAAAACAGTAAAAAATATAATCGATAAGTATAAAATATGTAAGAAATTTTTTTTTTTTTTTTTTTTTTATCTACAAGATAATTTGATCCTTAATTTTTTTTTCTCTCTTTCTTTCTTGTTTCTTTTTTTTGTTCTTTCTTACTTTTTTTTTTTTTTTTTTTTTTTCTTGTTTTTCTATAAATTAATTGGCCAATATTTACATATAATTCGTGACTTATAACCAAGAGTCAAAAATAAAAATAATAAAAAATAAAAAACAATTTTCTACACATTAATTACTACTGTATTCGAAGGGCTTATTTTTGGCTGTTTCTTTCTCGTAACCCACAGCACGTTCCCTTCCTGAAAATGGAAACAAAAAAAATTAATAAACAAAACAAAGACAAAAAAAAAAAAACGAAAATTTTAAATAAAATTAACATTTCTATACATAGGTACTATATATATATTGTTTAATATTACCTATATAATTATTTTATACATAATTACGTATTTGTTATTTAAAAATAATAAAATAATAAAATATATGTGCATCATCTAACTTGAAAATAGTCTTCCATTTCTTGTAAAGTCCTACCCTTAGCTTCGGGTAAAGCGACGTATACAAAAACGGCTTCTAAAAGTGCGGAGGCACCGAATACAGTGAATATTCCTGTCATTCCGATCGCGCTTTTGACCTGTTGGAGAATAAAAGGTAATTGATGGATACACGATCAGTTAATTAATAGAATGATAATTGAGGGAAAAATTCGATAAATTTGTCTATTTTTTTTTTTTTTTTTTTTTTTTTTTTTTTTATTGTCTTATTGACCATATAATGAAAAGAAAGATAGTAAATTTCCGGACTTCTAGCGAACAAAAGCCCTCTCGTTCGTTTTCAACCCTTATACGTTTGTGCGCCTACCCTACATTTGTTCGTGACATTCTCGTTTCTACACTAATTAGGAAATTTCAAACTCACCCAAGGGAAGACCTTTGTCACTCCGAACAAACTCAAGTTAAACAGGAAGAACGTGCAACCACCTCCTATTCCTCTTGCACGTTGTGGTAAAAGTTCGCCCACCATAAGACCCGGTAGACACATAAGACCCACTGTGTTTGCACCTACGTATGCTATTATACATGTGCCGATCACGTAGAGCTGTATAAAAAATAAAAAATAAAAAATAAAAAATAAAAAATAAATTAATAAAACTGATCAAAAAATTCGTGAACAATTTTTTATGATTTTTTTTTTTTTTTTGTTACACAGAAAGAAAGGGTAACTTGATTCAAGAAAATTTTGCGGTCCAAAAATGGAGACCGAAATTTTCTCGGATCAAATCAAAAATTTTCTCGAACCAAGAAAATTGTGCCAATTTTGGTGGTTGTGCCAATTTTCTTGGTTCGAGAAAATTTTTGATTTGATCCGAGAAAATTTCGGTCTCCATTTTTGGACCGCAAAATTTTCTTGAATCAAGTTACCCTTTCTTTCTGTGTATAAATGAAAAAACTGGAACTTGCGGGGTTTTTCTAATTTTAATTCTTGATTTTGAAAATGATTTTGGAAATACTTACGTCCATGTCGGTAGTCGGTTGTCCTTTTCTGGCTAGCAGGTACCCCGCAAGGACTAGAGATGCTAGGGCTGTTCCGAGCGCGGAAACAATTCCCAAAATCCTTCGCCCCGTGGTGAGTAACAGGATGCATGATAAGAGGCAGAAGAGGGTTCTTACAATGGCTGTAATAACTGCTATGAGGTAGTCGTTCGTTCCTTTAACTTCTGCAAATATTTATATACTAGCGGTAAAAATCTGAATTTTATTAACGTTTACGGATAATTAAATAAAATGATTATTATTATATACGGAAGTTCGATTACCTATCTCTCTGATGAATTCAACGGCGTAAAAAACTATCAAATACGTGCCAGATAATGTCTGGAGAAAATTAAAGACCGTTATTATAGCCAGGGGTTTTAGAACTCCAGGATCCAGGATATTCGATAAAGCTAAAGAAATTTGCTGACGTAAAGTTACGGCTGATGATATCCGAGCGATGTCTGTTTTCGCTCTGGATTCCAGAAGAGCCATTTCCGTTTTTACCTGAGTCAGAAATATGAGCTTTAGTCGAAAATTCTGTCTCTCCTTTGTGATTTTATTGTTACAACAAAAAACAAATAAAAATAAAATAAAAAAAATCGATATTTTATTTTCGCAATTCTCACAAGCTTATCATTCACACGCGATATGACGTACCTGCGTTAAATCCGCTCCGCGAAACCATACCAGAGCTTTTCTCGCTGCCTCAATTTTTCGACGTCTGACCAGCCACGCCGGGCTTTCAGGGCTCAGGCAAAGAGCGGCCAGGGCAAGTCCCGGGAGAATTATACCACAGAAAGCCACCGTTCTCCACCCAAAGTTTGCGCCCAAGGCGTATACTATCAGAATTCCAACACTGTAAGAGGCGAACGGTGCGCCGACCAACATCCCCCTTAGCCCTGGGTCGGCTATTTCGCCCAACAAAACCTGCGAGAATAAAAATAAAATGAAATAAATTTGACCTTTGATCCGGCTGGCATCGTAACACCTCAGATTACTTCACTCGGATTTAGTTTCGTTCGATTTTCTGTTACGGGAGATTTAATTTTCGGGCTGTTTTAATTAATTAACTAATAATTAAAGATCGGGAAAATTTCTAACACCCGGAATTCGATACTCGCTGGAAAACACCAGAATCAGATTACAAAAGTGACATTGTCACGGTTTAATCTCCTCTTTCCTTACTTCTGCCTTTTTTTTTTTTTTTTTTTTAAGGGTAGGATTTTTATTGGATTTTGCGTCGAGTTTCAGAAAGCTCACCTGACCAGGTACTACGATTAGTCCAACAGCAAATCCCGAAAGTATTCTGCCGGCTAAAATACCCGTCACGTTCTGTGCCAGACCCATTACTATCCATCCGACACCGAGCGGGATAGAAGATACCTGTAAAGCTCCGCGTCTACCAATTGCGTCCATTAAAGGCCCCGAGAGTAACGAGCCAAACGGCGCCGCAAGACTGTGTACAGATGCTGTGAATAGAAAATGCGTCAATTATAAATAATATGATTTAAGATTGGTTTGTCATTTCAATTTAAATATAGATTCGAGTATAATAATTATTGGGGCGGAAAAAGATTAGGCGCGGGGATTTAGCCGCGGAGAATTTAAATATACCTATCTGGGGTGAATTTTGGAATTACGCTCGGTCTAGACGTCGGTACTTCTCGAGAGTCTAAATTAAATGAAAGAAGAAAAAGAAAAAGTAAAAGAAGAAGAAAAAAGAAAAGGAAAATAAACGTATACGCGTATATGTATATAAATATATATATAAGGGAAATAAAAAAAAATATTATCAGTCAGACTGGCGCTAGAGAATTAATGAATGAATGAGTCGACGAGGGCCGGGCGTCGTCGCGACGCGTAACTTGGTCACTAGTATATATATTCCTCTAATAAAATTCCAAAGCTTTTAATAACTTCTTCAATTACTTATATTATTGATCAAAATTTCAATCGACTAATGAACTTTCTCGCCTTATACCTATACTGCAGCACCCAATATATACGCGAATTCGTCTCAGTTTAAACGAGTTTAAAATAATTTATGATTACGACTGACTAAGGTGTTCAAACTTTTAATATACTATGTGCAAGATATACACCCACTCGTTACTCGAGTCTCAAGTATCTAAACCAAACTCAATCCACTCTGCGGAATAACCGAAAAACAATATAATGATGTAATTGTCAGAGTTGGTTGTTACTGCGATTTATATATGTGTTAGATGGATAGACTCTGGAAAGTCTAGGTACTAAGCTATTCTCGTTATAGACGCACTAATTTGATGAGTATAAATGAACAATTCGATGCAATCCTCATTATCTCGATCGGTTGATTGATTCATGTAATCAGATTGTGTAAGGATTGACCTAGAGCTGCAGTCTCGCTGCTTTATATGGACAAGGTAGAAACGATCATGACTAAAGATCAAGTGCAAATGACGTACGATTGCAGTTGTATAGGTAGCAATATGGGAGCAACAGCTATTGCGCGCTTACTGGAGGATCGGAATTGGGCTTAATCTATTATTGCATTGCGGATAGCAAAAGCAAAATTGTTAAGAGACCGGCTATATGAAGGTCAAGTGACACAGTGACCTTGACACACATTTCACTTCCTTCCTACGTACGTTAGTCAAGGCTTAACTATATGCGTTTAAGTAAATCACTTCTAACGCACAAATTGTCACGCCATTGAGAAACAACGAAATAAAACGCCCTTAACACTAATAGCTAAATTGACTTTGCAAAAATCAGAGTTTAGTAGGTCAGGGTTGAGTTTTGGCAACGCCTAGATACAAATTTATCCTATAATCTCATAGTATCATCATTCGCTACCTTCAGACACGTAGGTACCTATAGCTAAGGAACTTTGTCTGATCCCCATAATCTCCGACCTCGAATTACCAGCTTGAAAATTCAGGAAATTGTATCCACCGCTCAATCCGTGCTAGCTATACATTATCACCATCGAATTTATCTTTGTCCCCTTGTCTGGCGTCGAATACATAAATTCACCATCGGGTTTGCTGCAGCTGTATAGTTGTATCATTGGTTTCATTCGATATCTCTATATCCGAACTAGAAATTGATGGGAATATAAAAATCGCGTTCGAAAATCCCTTTGGTGTGCAAAATTGTTGAAATCCTATTTCACTCAGCACAAGACTTGGAGTTTTGCTCCTTCGAGCGGATGGGAATTCCGTTTTATAATGACTGTAGGTTGAAACATAAAAGTTACGAGGTTGGAAACCGCAGAAATCTAAACGCTTGTGGTAGGTTTATGATTCGTAAAGCTGAAAATGATATCCAACTGGCTAGTCTTTCCGGTGGGACGACCACCTCCAACGTATTTCCGCCTGGTACTACATAGTCGAAAGCTCTAGCCCGTTAATAATCTCAAGATAAGGGATCTGCCTTCTCTCGGCTATCGTCTAACCGACCATAAATCGTTACTCAAGTCGCATTAATCGCTACAAGTATATTGCATTTAATTTAGGAAAACGACGAGGAATAAATAAATAGTGCACCCAAACCAGAAAAAGGATTTTCCCTTTCAAGTCTAATTATCACTCTCACTCTCACTCGTCCCTATCGTGTAGTACCCATCGTACTGAAAGAGGTTTGAGCAAACAGAAAATGACCCATTAACATCATAGAGGCAGTGACTGACTTGGCCTGATAACGTCAGGGAAAATAAATGCATTTTAAATTAATATCAATGATTTAGCAACGTTTTACTTGCTCCCTGTGGACCAGACGAAATTATTCAATATAAATATGTATGTATCTATGTCAGTGATACGACATAACATTATCACACCTCTCGCCCATAATACGTGCAAAGTGATTATATATTTCTTCGCTCTAGAACGTTTTGGCAACTTGGATCGTATAAATCTCTATCAAGGGAAGATATGCTGCGGTCATTATTTTATGACAAGTGGGTGGTTAGAGGGTTCAATGGCTTTTATGTACGCGAAATGGGCTAATCGGTGTTCAGGCTCTTTATTCTTTAAGGAGTTTGATCCAAATAATAAAAAAAAAAAAATCTACCGATTAATTTTCGCCGATTATTATTCGTTTTTAATTTCGCTTGTGGGAATGTATGCCGCTGTTTTTTCCCATGATGGGAAATGGCGCTATTATAGAACCCGTCAGATTATCACCTATCTACGTATGTATACCTACTTATACACGTTACGGAGCTCAATCAACACGTCGAACTACTACGTAGCCAGACCGGAATATTATTCAATAAAAAAATATCTGGGTCAGTAACTTTGTCATCTGAAACATCATGCCGCGGCCGGCACACGCGAATTTCTTTGCCAATTTAAATATTAATTTTACGACCAATAGAGATTTAACAATCTAATAAATAACCTCCTTCCTTACATATGCCGCGCATAATGCACCAAGTATTTATTATTATCCTACCCATACTACCGTGAGACACTTTCGTTAAACTCCATTATCTCCTTAATTCCCTTCTCCCATTATTATATCTTAATAAATTCATTTTTACTCCAAACTTGATTAAAGCTCTTAAGTTTTTTTTTTTCTATCTTTTTTTTTATTATTCCTTCCTCGGGCACAGAAATTTCTGAGTACAGCTCCCTAAAATCTCGACTATACAGAAAATTATTACCAAAATTTAAAAAAAACTCACCAATCCATGATCCAAGCTCGGCGTCAATGTGCAATGTTCCGTTTGTTTGTGATAATTTTGGAAGAAGTATTGCACTATAGCCTATGGGCATTCCACATCCGGCTGTCAGCAATAGCACAGCTCCTGTTACAAGGCACTGAAGAAAAAAAAAAAGAAAAATAAAATACAGATATACACGAACGGAAGTAACACATAGGATATTTGCATTACAAAGGACGATAGCATGTTGATTTTCAGAATAATTTAAGGGTTCCTTCAGTTCTCACACAGTGAAACACTTTGGTATTACTTTTTGTTTGTCTTGTTTTTTTTTTTTTTTTTTTTTTTTTTTTTGTTGCTGTTTATTTTTCTTGTATGGATAGAAACGCGTGGGTGAACCTAACGAGATACAAATATCATTAGTTCAGGCTTGAAGCGACGCTGATAATACAATCGTCGAGGGATATAATGGGACTGTGGTATATAGGTACTAATATTTGACCCGTTATTTTTGGGTATAAGACGAGTGGACTGGTTGAAGCGATCTTATTGAGGTTGAAATTTTTCGGAAGATTAGGGGCTGAACCGCAGAGTTGAGATAAAATAAAATGAACCAGGGGTAAGCCTGGGAGGTTAGATTAAACGACACAATAAACTCTAACGACCACAGCGATATACTTTCCCAGACCCGGATTGAACGGCATATCCCTTGTCTAAAAAGCCCACCTGAAACGAGAGTAGCAAAAGGCGCGAACTAAGGTCGAAGCGAACAATAAAGATCAATTTTTTTCAGATTTTTATACCCTCAGAGACTCGCCACATTATTTTATTTTATTTTTATTTTTTTCATTTAATCCTATAGCAAGTCTTGATAAGAAGATAAAAAGCTTAATTCAATCCCATTTGCGATATCATCCGTTTAATTTTGATCGTGTAGTTGGCTAGTTCAATTCGATCAGTAAAACTATACGTATGTATGTCAGGTGTGACTCTAGGGGTCGGATCCGTTGCCAAATAGTTGTAAAAAGCTTAATTGAAACTGTTGTATAGTTAAGGGTGGATTCGCGGTTTTGTGATATATGAATTTGGGATTAGCAAACCGCTGGCAAAGCTGAGTGGTTCAGACTTTCGAAATTACGAGGATAAAATATTTTTTTTTCAAAAGAGCTCAAAGTCTTTTGCTTTCAGACATCTTAAGTGGGAGCATTTATTGTACATGCAATTCCTTTATTCTTTCCCATGGGTATAATACTCGGATTTGAATGTCTTTGGGTATTCAGGATTTTCTTAAAACCGCTCTAAGCGTTAGAGAAGAACTTTTCTCTCTTTTTCGTTACTAAATTAGAAAGTTTCTCTTGATATACCTATATGCATGCATGCGGCTATTCTCAAACATTTCAGGGGATTAAATTTACGCAAAATTCTCCAATCTCGAGAATCCACTTCATTCCTTTCAATCGTGACATCTAATTTTTTGTCAAACGAAGGAAACGAGAGGAAGAAAGAAAATGTATTCTCTTCATTTCACAAGGGTTGAAACAGATTGTAGAATAAAGTGGAATATTATTCGTCTGATAAAAAGAGGGAAGGATTCTAGTCTCTCATTTGATACTTTTTTACGCAGAAAATTTAAGCTCTATATACACCAGAAGTCAGGAAAGAAATTGGCGTCGAAAGTTTTTGCGTCAGAGTATGGGAGACGAGATTCTACTCTGTGAATACGCGTCCAACTAACTAGATTCATAGCGAAATTCAGGGAAACAGGAGTAGGAAAATAAAATTTTGAGTCATATCTACCTGGGCAAAGACACCTTTGGAATTGGACGCGTTTAGTTTCGCATTGACGTTGTACACTTTGTGTTTACCACCTGGTGGATGTTTTTCTTTGCCATTATTAACGATTGGCACAAGAGCGCGAGTATGTCCAGAATTCAGGAGTACTTGAGCTTCATGTCTAAAATCAGAAGAAAAAAAAATCATTTATAATTTCTGTTTTTTTTTTTTTTTTTTTTTTTTTTTCTTATCCTTTTAGCAAATATTTCATTATTAATTTCGATTTCATTTCTCAGCAAAAAACGATCTTTGATATTATTTTGTTAACTAATTGATTATCAGGTTATTGAATAAATTTGATTTCATTAGCTCACCCCCGTCCTTTTTCCATCGTTTTTTTACCAAATTAGGAATTAATGTATCCTATAATTTCAACACACTGTATAGGATCACAATAATTTCACAATTGGTTGATTGTTTGGTAAGAAGATATTCGTCTCCTCCCTTACGATAAGGAATTTTTAATTATCTGCACTGTCGCACAGATCGTTACTATTTTCCACTTTATTTTCCATTTGATAAATAATTTGCCCTGAAAAATTATTCCCGCAATATTCTACGATACGACTTTTTCTTTTATGAGTTGTAAAAAAATTTCACCTACAAACAGCGAAGTAAAAAAAAAAAAAAAAAATTGATATAAAAATTTCAGCAATTTTTTAAAACGAAAAAGTCTTTGACACCCAGATGCTCTATGAACTGGTCAGTGATCACTCACTGTTCTGTCAAACAAATCTTTATATATTCTTAAAAGCAACACTTGACGTTGAAACGTGGGCTTAGCCGTAGTCTGAGTAAGAGATTTGCCGGTCCGCTCTCATATAAATAGTGACTTAGTTAAGCTTAATATAGTATACCACAATCATACAATTATTGTCGACGAGTTTGGCCCCACACATGTTAAATAAACGCGTGCGCGCCGCTCTCAGGCGCAACGATGCATCATTATATAGTAAGCTATTAGTCCTAATCTCTTATTCTATTTGATTCGAAGCCAGAATCATGGTCACCGTCGATTGCTTATTAGTCAGAAATTTTGTTATCATCGAATAAGGAACAAGGTAAAATGTTTTATGGCAAACATTTCTGAAAAAGCATCATTTGAATCTGAATAAAATAAATAAAAATAAATAAAAACAAAAAAACAAAAAAAAAACGAAGGACAATATCTTCTGCGTTTTTGCAACTATCGATTGATCTGCTCAGATGAATATTTACGCATACATATTTACGTATAATAAACTGACGATAAGATTAGTGTCAAGATTCGAATAAAATTTTGTATCTGATTTGCAAATCAGCACGGTGAAAGGTTGAGGCGTGGGATGTGTGACGTTGGTATTGTGTAAGCATGATCGATGAGAGGACGATACGAGTAGACAGTTAAATCGTCGAAGTTGTCTCGGTTCTTTTAATCTGAAAAATAAGAAGAAGAAGAAGGAAGAAGAAGAAGAAGAAGAAGAAGAAGAAGAAGAAAAAGAGATAATAATTAAAATCTAAATCACTTAAAGTATACTTTTCATCGTGTTCTTCGATCCAACGAAAAAACGGAACTCTTAATGATCTGGTAATTGGGAGTTCGAGGGGTGTGCGAAATTTCTGCATCATTTATGAATCACTCGATTTCAAACTAATATTTGAGCTTTGCCATTGTATATATCGGAAATTATTCTCCCCACTATTTCGTGAATCATTTTAGTAATACGATCGTGACTAACTGATTCATGTACCTATTATTCTGTGCAATAAATAACACAATATCTGAACAATGATTTAATGAATCGAATTTATCGTTCATAGAACTATGCACCCCAGTTTTTTCACCCGGTATGTTGTTATCCCCGCACGGTGCAGTAAACTCTGAAAATTTCGCCATGCCATGCACTGCAGACGTCTACAATATTCCCGATGCACAAAAGATTTTGCGGGATAAATATTTATTGTAGATTTCAAATTTTCCCAGTTTTCTTTCTTTTTTTTGTTGTTGTTCCAACACGATCTATCGTTAATTATATCATAAAATTAAAAAAAACTAGGAATTAAAATTAAAAAAAATAAAAATGTAGTGGCTGGTAGATTTGACCTTCCGGTTAATTGTCGGGGTCTATTTTTTTTTTTTTTGCGTTAACCTTACGGTCAGCCTTTGATCGCCATAGCCACACGTCACAGTTTAGCGCCGCACTGGGATTGAAGCAAGTTAATATCTCCGATTACAGGGGCGCGGAATAGACCCAGTAGACCTTGACCCATTATCTTGATAACGAACTGACAAGGTTGACCAGTCAACTTGACGTAGTTTAGATCAGTCTCTTCCTACATTTCTCATGGACAAATATGTATCTACGCTCGCGAATTATCACGGCGTTTCATTACCGTACGGAAATTTCATTTTGCCTCACGAGGATAAAAAGTTAGAAATAAGAAATGCGAAACACTGAAATTTTTGAATCCGCGGTTTGATTTCAGATGAAATAAATTATTCATGGTTCGAAAACCATACGGCTTCGTTTTTTGGTATCAAAATTTCAACTCGATTGGGAGAAAACTACGTGGGTCCTATCAGTTTGAAATGCGGAAATGGATCCTAAAACACGACGTCAGTGACCGCGGCTAGTTTGAATCAACTAAAGTGACATGTGTCATTGACCCTTGTTAATCCTGTGCATCAATTCTCTTAAGGGTATACATTCACTGGACATATAGTATGCATCAGATTGAATTATCTCGTAGAGTTTTCAAGAGCAAAGTTGCAGCTTGTTTCCATCTGCGCTTGTCTGAATTATATATGCATATATATAGTATGTATAATATGACGAATCAGCATATGCATACGTATGTATATAGAGACATAGCGAATAACATGATTTACCGACTGCATAAACAGGACGATTTTAAAACTCTGATTACTGACGTGGCAAAAAAAAAAAAAAAAAAAAAAGATAAGGTGCAACGAGAACCATATAATTTGCATTTCACGTATTTTATCCGTGGACTATTTATTCCGATGCCAATTTGCGGAATGGAAATTATCACAAGATAAAAATTGCTTCTTTAGTCGAGCCAATCTTGAATGTAATTAAATATTAAGAGAATAGAGATTAGGAGAGGCTGGACAGAAATTAATTAGCATCTTTGTGAGTCTGAAGGGTAAACTAGGCTTTCGACTAAGCCAAGTTGTAGCTGTATTTCCGAATCTGTGTTAGGGTTCTATTATCTTAGCTGATACCCTTCGTCACAGTAAATCTTGCTGTGGGTCTAATTGTTTAATTTCGATTTCTAAATTTTCTTGGGATTTGCAAACTTTGTGATTTTTGACGCCTGCAGTTCGATCATCCGTGCTTGTAACAACCGTTATCATTTTCTTGTTGCTTTTTTTTTTTTTTTTTTTTTGTATTGTAATGATTAACGACGATGGAAATATATCAGAGAGATGATCTAATTGTAAGCAAAGGTCTTGTCTTGTCGAGGGACACAGTTTCGTGGAACAAGATAAACGAGGGCTGTGAAATATAACTTGAGGGAATTCGCTGAAGAAAAAAAAAAAATAATAATAAGAAAAAAACCTTCAAAATTAATAGTCATGTCAAGATACGCAAAGCGAGATCCTGCGATCCATGAAAATTGAGCTTCGTAGGCTCCGTATATCACAAAGTTAGCTTCTGCGTCACGTATCACCGTGATTTTACCTCTATTTGAGTTTGCTTTTTGCTTTGAGTACTCTGTTTCCCAAGATTTTATTTCCAATTGTCGAATTTTCCCAGCGGACGCGGTATTCGTCGCAGTATAACGGAAACTCCTTGCGTAAGAAATGGAGAATATATAATAATTTATGATCGATGTTCACGTTCCATATTCAAATATTTAAGTAAACCCGATTGTGTCGTAAAAAATGAAACTCGACGACCGCCACATGAATCGAAATTCATATCGTTCACTCTGAGGTAACAACGAGCCGCAAAACTTTGGTCGACACTTATTTTCGATATTTTTTATCATTTATGCGCTTCGTTTATCCTCCACGCAATCGTTCAATTTCTCAGATTTATTTGAATATTTAAATCCTTCGGGACGATTAATAACGACGATTATTTCACGAAAGGGAACCATATTCATTGTACCATAATAATTCGACTCGAGGGTTGAGACAGAATAATTTTATCCTTTTTTTATATCTGATAAAATTTATCAACGAATAAGGAGGAAAAAAAAAAAAAATTAGAAGAAAAATGTTAAACGCATCCGATCATCGCGTTGATGCTATTTTATTTTATTTTATTTTTATTTCCACCGTTTCCAACTCAAGCGAAGAGCTGCAGTTTATCTTCAACAACGAGACGTTAGAGCTGATAGTTTTTGCCTGTCTTCGCGGTGGGGTAGATATATCTATGGCTAGAAGCCAAACGAGACCGTGGAGAAATTCCCTCGCCCTGAATTCAAACTTTAATCAAAAGAGACGGCCAGAGGATGTTGAGCTAAATTATTACATAACTACTAGGTGGTAAAAAATGTGGTATAAAAAAGTGAAACAAAGAAAAAACAAAAAAAAAAAAAAAATGGAAAAAGATCACGACGAATAATCGATGGGGTGGAAAAATGTCTATAAAGATACTTTTTGCGAAATTATTTAAAGACCTCTTTGACGTTGATTCGATTCAGTGTTGTAGCAATAATCCGATTATTTTATTCTTTTTTCTTGGTAGGTAAACTTGGTCCATTATAAAACGAATTTCATCAAATCGAGGGTTGATCATTTTAATAAGTGATTCCTCGATCAGTACAAATTATATAAGTAGATTAATGCAGGTGAAAATCACACATGGAAAGAGTAAACTGTTTTTAAGTAAACTCGTTGTAGCGACGATGAAAACTCATTGTCGAGATAGGAATCGCAGTGCAAAAAGAATCCCATGATACCTTTTCCCCAAGGTTATCGTTTGCGAATAACCAAAAGCTGTTTAGATAGAGAATCGAAAAATGAGAAGATTCCTATTCAGAGGAAACTGGTGATGCCCTGTGGAAAATTCGAATAGAAAAATCCTTGAAAATAGAGAAAATATAGTAAAACGTTGATCGCTACTGGGATGGAAAATTTTGTATCAACGATAGCCGCAAAAAAAAAAAATCTTGAAAAAACAAGCAAAAAAAAAAAAAAAAACTGTCAAACTCAACTTCATTTTCGCTGATGCGAATTCCTATACTACCTACATTGTAAACGACGCGAGACGTAACCGTGTGAAACGAATTTTTAATTAACAGTAAAAAACAAAAGGGCTGTCAATATTTTACTCGCTGAATTAATCCGCGATAACTTTTCTTGTTTTAAACCTGCAGCTACACAATTTTGCGGTTTATTTTATCCTCCCCCGTTATATCCTTTGTTCTTGTTCTTATCCTTCAGCTCTTCTGTTCTCTCAAGACTTTATAAGACTAGATGCTGCTTATCTCAGTTGCGATGTATTTACGTATGTATATATGTATATATTATACTCCAAAGTATCCTCTTTATTACCTAGAGTTTATTACCTCAGCTCACCCGTCTCGGTGTTTCATTTAGTAATACTTAAATTCGGTTTAGAATTCTTCAAAAATCCACCACTTGACCCAACTAGAGTAATATAAGACGACGCCTTTTATTAAATTTATTCAAATATTTCCCTCACCTCGCCAAGGTAGGTAGGTATATAATTTTAACAAAATATCGCTCGGGCGGTTTACTGATAAGAATGTATTCAAATAATATCTTAAAGAGTCCACAATACCTCAGAAATAAACTTCGTAATATTTTTTAACCATAAAGATAAAAATCGCAGATTCTTCGCGATTTATTATCACCTAAGCGTCGCGTCTGGATCGGATCGATGCAAGGAATTCAAATTTTTACGAACAAAATAGTCTGCAGATTTTTTTTCTCATCGTAACCTGAGGGAATCGAGGTGAGGAAGGATATGTTCTTTTCTTTATTCACAGTATGAGATAGGTTCTCACTCAGCCCTGCAATAATCATGAAAGAAACCCGAGCTAGAGAATAACGGATGAAAAAAAAGCAACGGAAGAGATCGTCTAGTCGTTAACCCCGGACTGCCTCAACAAGAGCTTTACATCTAGGAGTGCTTTTAGCAGAAGGCGTAGCTGGTTTCAATTTTAATTTCAATTCAACACGAAATGCACCTCGTGCATTTGCTACCAGGCGTTGTCACACATCCCTGACGTTGTACTAGGTCAACAATATAGTTTTATATTACAGGAAATGCATCGAAGTTGAGTGCAAAGTGCACTACTAACACGGTGCCTGAGTTAAGTGGTGCTTTCGTGTCATCGCTTTCCTATTTAAATTAGTTCCATGCGAACTAAGAAGATATGCAAAAATATTGTTCAGCAGAATTCGATGAAAAGTTGCGCTCGAAATTTCTTTTGCACGCATAACTTGCGATTGAATATGATCATTTGAAATTTCTAGTTGATTCCTCAGATGGGTCTATTGATCTCTGCAGACGCTATACCGCCATACCTATAGGGCGGCGTAAGACGTGCGAAGAAAGTTGTAAAATTAACTAGAGCGGAAGTAAGATACCTACTAGCTTTGCAACTATGAGCTATAGATGAACTTAATTAGTAGTGTGGAAACTACCTAAGCTGACTTGAATGTAAATTAAATCAGTGTAATTTAAGCTGCTCATGATTACAGTCGAACGCCTTGTGCAGATGTCGATTACTCCGAGCTCTCTATGAATTATTGTTAAAATTTTCATGAGTAAGGTCACCGAGAATTTAGACTATAAATTTATTTAAAGATTTACGAATCGCGTATACCTACTTGAGAGAATACGCGATTGAAATCTTAGTTTGATAAATAAATATCCTGCACCGGTGAATAAATATTTTCATTTCTCCGATTGAATCTCGTTTTCTGAATGGCACAGCTTTTGCTAGGGAGAAACTTTAGTTCTGTAATTTTCTTATCGACAAAGGGAAAAGGTTGTGCAACCCTTCGTTAAACTTTTCTATTTACACAGTACAATGGTCTTAATTAACAAGGTTGAAGAGAATTATTTCGCAACGCGATCGTAATTTTCAATATAGTACCTACGTACCTATATATCCCGGCATTTGAACGCCTCGCGGGTTTTACCATGGAGTTTTAACCCATATCATAATTATGTATATTTTCACGTAACTTTGCGAAATATTCTATTGCTTTTCGCCAGCAGGCAGTAGGTACGAAGTCTGGAACTTCTAGCTCGCAGTTTCGGAGCTACAAGCCGACGTTCACAATGGCAATATTGTAGGATTTTCTCGGATTGTGTCGTAAGCTTTTGCACAATAGGAAATTGAGGTATTGCTGACACGCTTTGATATTCAGGGAAGAACGTTCAGACGGGAGATTAAATTTCGCTCAAACCCATGCAGAGGTCCGCTTGATTAAAACCAGCAATCTATGGCTGTGCTTGCCTGGGTGAGTCCATAAAAATACTATACTTATTCAATCTCACCTAAGTTTTGAAATTTTTCTACAAATTTTGATACTCGTTTAAAAAGCACTTTCTCAAATTTCCTAGACGAAAACGCAGGCCAATTGTTTTTTTTTCTCTTCTCTTCTAATTCTTTTCAATTAAATTTAGGACGAACAATTCTGATCTTATTATAAAACGACGAGATTTCTCTATAATTTTCTTGTTTTTACTCACAAAAGTAGAGTACAGAATATATTCTTCTTATTTTACATTCATAATTCAAGAGATGGATGGAAAAAGAAATAAATTTAATTTTCGCCCCTTTTTTTTTTTTTTTTTTGCAGAGATTAATTTGATGAAATATTTGAGTGGGACTTTATAACCCCTATATTAATGTTGTGGAAATACTCATCTCGTTGTTCCATCCGACCCTTCAATTGCAAAGCGATCACGTACACGAATAAAAATCAAACTGTCTATATTCGACTTTTTCTCAATCAGGAAATCGATTCATCTCAATGAAGAATACATTTACTGGTAAACCATTCGGAATGCAATACAAGTGAACGATTTCGATCTCTGGGTTTTTCAGTTCTTCATTCAAAAGATCTTCTTACATCTCTTTCTAAGCAAGACATCAGATTTCTGTACTTTGCGAAACAAAATTGCAGCTTTTCTCTCTCTCAATGGGGATGCTGACATTGACGTACAAGTGAAGTGATTAGTGAACCAAAAAAACGGCTCTTCGAAACAACACCCTTACCTGGAAATGTATAGTAGATTATCCAATAAAAAGAAATCTTTATATTCCATAGAAAAAGAAAAACATCGATTGATTTTTTTCAAACCCTCGTTTTGAGCCCACCTTGTTAGGAACCTGCAGGCTTCAACGTTGTGTTGTAATATAAATAGCCTCGCGGTCAATTGCCTTCATTCATTTATTTTTCAACCTATGTATACATACTACTTACCCACGTGTTATATATGTATAGTATGTTTGGTGTATGTATATATATGGTATATATACATTTTATTCCCGCTGCTAAAAAAACAGCTTGAATATTTCAGGTGTTCAAAAAGATTTCACTCTTGATAAGAAATCGTCTTTTTAGATCCTCCACGTACGTCAGCTTTGCTTAGAGTGTTGCGAACTTTTATAAATCGTGTTGAAACTTACCTCAGAAATTTATCCCACGGGAGTTAGAGGTTTGAACAAAAAGTCAAACACGTCTCGAGGTCTGGCTGAAGTCTACCTATACAAGGAGAGGCAATGTCGTCAGACAAATGCAAACAACGCAGAAACCAATGTCGAATGTACGAATGTCATATGCTCAGCATCGTTTACTATCTGTATCAAACTTCTCTATATTCCACTTTTTTTATCTGTCATATTTTCATATGATAATATGACTGCGTTCGTAGACAGATATCTATACCTATGTATAGCAAAGGTCCGCCTTCCATCCATCAATAATCGTATCTGTACAAACTCCAACAAATACAGATGTACCTACCATGAATAGAAATGTCAATAGCGTTATTTATTGGCATATATGAAAGCGCATACTGCTGCAGTTCTACGTATAAAGACGAACAACCATTCGTCGATATCGTTTGTACATCTGTATATCGCTCATTGATTTATTCAGCGAATTTTCTCTATAGCGATAAGGTGGGTATATTACGATTCTTTTCATGTTAACCGAATTGGGACAGGTGAAAATATTTTCGAATTTTACAGACTACGAGATACTGCGTGATATGGATGTCTTTTTTTTTTTTTTTTTTTTTTTAAAAGCTCTTTGAGAAAACTTTGGCTACGTTCCATTACCCCAGAGAATTCTGAGTGTTGAAAAAAATACAAAAGTATAAAACAGAGGTAATCTCCAAGGCACAGAATCTTTCCTTTAATATTGAAAGTCAGGATTATGCATGCCAGGATATACTAATTCCATAAGTATATTCAGGTACTCGCGATGTACATACATCCGCATATTTACTCCAGCGCAGTTTTTCGAAGTATTTTAAGAAGCGGGAGTAGATATAAGAAAAGGAAGAAACCAATCACTGTTCATGGGAAAGAACTCTGAAATCTGGAAGGCGAGGTTTCATCCTTCACGGATACCCTGTGGCTTCTCATGATCTTCGTGCTCAGAATCGTAGAAACAGGTGACTCACTCACTCACTCACTCGATCGATTGTATAGTCTATAGGTATACATAGTACAACCGAATGTTATATGCTTGTTGGAATTCACACCAGCACGAGAATCCTTGATCCAGTTATCTGTCTTTTACGAGGGTGGTGTCAGGCTCGATTTTCCCTGTGGTTTAGAGCCTGACGGCTTTACAATTACACCTAATCAATCACTCACGTCTGGTGTTCGATATATGTATATCCGTGTTAAATTATTCTTCAGATCAAGATTCCCTTTGATTTTCAGTATGCAGCTACCGTGTCTGCGATGAAAATTGGTACCTCGTGATCTGTTCATCCCCTAAATTTGTTTTTTCTTCTCGCAACGATATCTGACCTGACGTTAAATAAAATCGGATTCTAACCAGCGAAATACTGGATATCCCGTGGTCCGGAAAAAGTGGAGAAACTCGAAACTAATTCGATATATAGAAAATGCTGTGGCTGTCACCGAAGCGTGACGGGGTAGATTCTGTTTTATTTTTCTTACACATGAGTTCGTTTATATCAGATTCCCTCGGGATCATCCCTCGCACGTTCATTCACTAGTTTTCGCTTTCCTCTTTTATCTCTGTTCTTTTCTTTTATTTTCTCCTATATATCTTTTCTATTTCCTTTTTTTTTTTTTTCTTATAGCTCCTTCGAACTTTGTCTATCCTCATTCTTACGGCGTTGTTATTTTTAACATCTCTCTGAAGACACAATAAAACGAACTTATATAGTTTTCTCTGCATATTATAAGGGTACATTAAACTTTTTCATCATTTACTCGATACTACATATAGTATTAAGATGCGATGAGATGCGGCTGAGTGCCGACTTGTAAAACTTACATCAAAGACCAAGACTTACATCCAACGTCGTTAGCTGTTCTCTTACCCTGAGGGGTTTACCTAGATAAAGATCATCCGCCGGAACGAATTCTCAAGATACTTCCCGCCACATCATACTCAAAAATTTATATTCACTTACCTTACCTCCTTAATACATATTACATCGATACACCAGAATATTACATAGGCTTTTCTATTTCTATATATTTTTATGTCACATATGTGTATAATAATTTGAAAAAAATATACACTAGCACATATCTGATAGTGAGACTGATATCTAAAAAAAAAAAACGTAACCAGGACAACGTCTCGAGATCTTTGGGACATCGGAATGACACTTTAGAAAGAGTCTGCGATAATTTTGCGGGCAATATAGGTCGGTAATCTTTATTTAAGTATTATTAACCGGCGGTATCTGCGGACCCGCTCAAAGTATCCCAATGTTTTACGAGGACATTCCACTTCCTAAACCAGAATGGGCCGTTAATTCAGTATAGTAACGACCGTACTGGCCCAATTTGTTATTACCTCTGTTTTTTTTTTTTTTGTTTTTTTCGGGTTCTTTTTTTCATCTGGTTTCGCTGCCCACCCAGACCGTACCATTCGTTACGTTATACCTACATGTGCGATGGGAAGGACGAGAGGAAAATGTTAACGTCGCGTGAGAACTTTGAGGCTTACTGAATACGTCTTTGATCTTTCGCACGTGGAGTAACACGCGACAAAGTGGGTGTATGGTTAGCACGTGTATATCTGATACAAGGGGTGAAATGAATATTTCATAATTAAAGCTGAAACGAAATTTGTCAGTACAAATTTTCAGAAAAATGACCATCCGGCCTTCTTCTTCTTCTTTGCCAATTCCTTTTCGATCGTTGAGCCCCGAGAGAATGCGGTGGCGAGTTTTATATCGAAAGAAAGAAAGAAAGAAACTGGAGGGTGATAATCAAATTGGAGAAGAGATAGCCTATTTCTTCTTCGGCCTTCAGTTTGTCCCGCAGTCTATGCCTGTAGATATAACGGGACTTGTCTCTGGGGAAAAGAGTAATTTCACTTGGCGACACCAACACGATTCGCGATTCAAAAACACGATGTGAAATTCCGTGAACCTTTGAACTGGTTACACAGACGTATGAGTAAATATTGCAAATACTTTAGCAAGTCAAAGGCGAGACCAACCTTCGAATCACATTTTCTATTCCTTTAGAACCTATACGAACTTTGCACGCAGTCAAAGAACCTCACAGTCCACACCTAGTTAGATGCACTCTTTGAATATTTATCATCACTTATATTGTGCGGCTGCACATGGTTCCACGAACGACATCAAAACCTGACATCGATTAAATTCCAAAAATATAGAAGCTATTCTGAGCGTGAGCAGGGTAGGTATACCGTAATCTTGAGGTTGGCAGTAAATCTGAGGAACCTTTTAGACGCGTCAGAAACTTTTCACATATTTTTAGGAACCATGGGGAAAGAAGAGTAGACGAGATTCTTTGTCTCTTTTTTTTTTAACTTTTTTTTCCGGGGGTTGGTCCAGCCTTGTGAAATTCAAAACTTATTAGACGCGATTATAACGACTACCAAGCCAGCTAGAATTAATTTTCAAAGTAGATCTCACTCTTCTTTTCAATGACAGTAATATCCGACCTCGTTGAAGTTAAACTGTTGTAAGATGAGGTGAAGTCAGGACGAGAAATGATTGTTATTATGGCGGGTTGCCCGTTGGGAAATCCCGCCGTTTTTCATCACGGTACCAAAACGTCCTGTGGCGTGGTATAATAGAAGCCTTAATTAAGCAATTAGTCAAATGTCGTCGAATAACTCAGCTACATAAAATTGTTGATATTCACGGAGTGCCAGCGTGTTATACATCGAGGCGAATCCATCGCGTAAAAAAAAAAAAAAAAAAAGATTTTTCTTCTTTTTTTCAACAAATTAATCAATAAGGGGAGAAAATTCGCACCAGATAATCGGCTTTCATATGAAGTAGGTTTCGTGAAATACAAAACCCTCCGCCTGTCCCTTCTATCCTTATCACCTGGGGAATAGGCAAACTCTCACCCTCGTTTCGCCTGGCCTCTGTGTCTCGATATCGCGAGAATATGAGGCTACGAAATATCGATGTGATATTTGCAGCCACGATAGACAAAAAATTTTTGGTCTTGAAAACGGTGTGAATATAAATACGAATGAAATATACTACATAAGGAAAGAATTGTAATGCGGAATGGAGTGGGAAAATAAATTATTCGTTTTCTTGAATTTCATTCAGTTTCTAATTTATGTTTAAGTTTTTCAAACCGCCAAAATGAACATTTTGGCATAAGATTTTTGATTTTTGTTGTTACACGATATACATGGGTAATTTATATTATTCGGTAATATTTGTTCTTCACAGAGTTTTAAACTTATTTTACATAATACATATGATACTCGTTTATATAATAATATGTGATTGATAAATATATTTCCTATATATACGAGTCAATCGGTGACTGAATTAGTATATCAACGTTTTACGTAATATTTTTCATTATAATTAACGTAAAGTCTCAATCGATGATAAATTATCATTAATTTATTATTTAACTAACGTATCCTAAAGTAAATAATAATACGTATATAATATTATACAGAGTAGGTAAAAGTGACGAGCAAATGTACAACGGGATTAAAATATCACTCATGGTTCATTAGATTTTTTTCAAATTTTCTGCCCGAATGAACCTTTCGATTTCTCACTTTAGATTCAGCGAGTTATCCCACATCAGCTACGATAAAAATAACCTTCGTATAAGATTCGGTGATATTTACTAAAGCCAAGACTTTTCCAATTCGATATACACTCCAGTCACTTTAGATCACAAAACGGTTAAATTTGAGAAAAATTTGGAGCCAACTGCACTTCGGTTGACATCATTATTCTCTGACGTTAGAAGCAATAGACCATAGTTTCCCATCGATCTGTTGTAGGTATACACAGTACCTACGTGTCGTCTGCGGAAATCGCGAAATAGGTATAAAAGGCAGTTTCTCATGAATGTTTGAATAATGTCTACATCAAGATGAAAACGGATTGAATTTTCTACAAGCAAGTTTGCATGGATTTTCTTCTCATTAAGACAATGCGAGCTTTAGATCTGTAATACGACCAGAGTAATTTCAGCATATGTTTATGACATATTCTGTTTCACGTTTCCCTTCAAGTTCAGCTCTCCTCATCTCCACTCGAGAAGATAATACGAGCTTTAGTTACGATCCTGCCTGAGTACTTGTACAGGTACACCAATTACGACGTCCAAGGCCTCTGCTCCTGCAGACTGAAGAATACGATGACGTAGGCTTTTGCAACTGCATGAAAGGACCTCGCGGAGTTATATACAGGTAGATCTGTTCGTGGCAACTGCTATGGTCAATTCAGTCTTAATTAAGTACGGAATAAATACAGGTTCGGAAAATAATGGTGAAGTGGAAAATTCCGAGACATTTAACATCAGAATGATTTTCTCAATCGGAAAAAAATGTGTTTAATTATTTTTCTGGAACATTTAATATCTTGAAATTTTGATACTGATGATTATGGCTACGGAGTCATATAATAGACGTAAATATTTTTATGTGAAACTGCGATTTTTGGCTTCTATTTCGCGCTGAAGGAAGAGAAGCCACGCTGAGTTTGGATCGATGGGGAGTTATGATTTGTTGTTTGTAAACGTGAAAACGAAATTGACGATGCAAAAATTAAAGCGGATCGGTCATTTCTTTGAATAGAAATTTTAAAGTGACTGGATTATTAATTAAACTATAATCGATACAGTATAAGAAGAAGAATGCCAAGTTTACATAGGAGTAATTATTTAAATCGTAATTATAATACAAACAGTCTAGTAATTTGGTCTGCAGTTGTAAGGTAGTTTAATTTGTAGTTGTGTACGTATAATATAGATAAATATTAGTTACGGACTAGATCAATTAACGTAGTACTAATATATATTCGATCGATAAAAGGTCCCAAGGTTAACAGCATCGATATATAATAATATACGGTATAATATAATATAATATATATATATGTATATTCATTCTATTAGACTTATATAAGCTAAGCTATACTACAGATTTAGACAGTCTAAGTTGTTGGTCTCAAATATTGACTTAAAATGCAGCCTAAATCTCATTTAAACGTAATTTACACGAGGAATCGACGTCGCCAGATCCATCATAATTATATAGTTGATAGGAGAAGTTTATCAGCCTCGTCTATATACTTGTATTGAATGTTGAAAATTTTCAAATTTCTTCATCATCTTCAGGAAAGATAGAAGTATCCTTTTTTTCCAATATTAGATGAACCTGACCCACTCGCTGCAGTTTATTTAATTAATAATAGTATTTACAATCTCACTCGCTGGAGCATTAATACACGGCACTTGCGTCAATAGTGAAAATATATATCCTCCAGTTACCTGATGGCCGTAAATGGTGGATCGAGTTGATAACAACACGTTTACAGACTATGATTCGAAGGGTGTGATAATTGCACATCTAGGATCATTGCACAGGATCATTTTATTGGGACATTAATTATTAACGTCGAAAAGTTTCACTATCGATATTATTTCTCCATTTGGCACGAGATTTTTTCGAAAGTGTCGATATATCATATCTACGAAAAAAAAAAAAAATATATATATATATCTCACTTGTATTGAATAGGCTTTGAAGTAAAGCTTCGAGGGTAATTAATTTAGATGGAATAGGAAGAAATTTTGGTTTTTGACGAAAAGGGGTTAGATAATATTATATAGACGTATACGTACGAAATAAGATATCAGCATATATAAGAGATATCAAGAGATTTTTTAAAGAGATGAAATATAACTAGAGAACAAGATATAAGAAGAGAGGAGGATGCAGACGTGTCATTATTAGTATATATATAGGATATATATTAAAGCTTTCGTATTCTTGTAAAAATAATAGTTTTTGCCACTTTATTTGGCTGGATGGAGGTTTAGAATTTTTTATTTAAAATTTTTTTTTTTTCTATATATACCTATAAGTGCGTTAAAATTTCACGTATTTATCTCATATTATGTTATAATTGTTCTCTTCTCTTTATCGAACGGTTTCACTATATACGTTTAATGACGAATATCTCTTCGGATTGTGTCATCATCGAAATCCTTTGGTAAATTCTTATCGTGACCATATTCTCCAGAGTTAAATACAGCACGGAATTGCTTCGGGCGTTTCTACGATGACATGGGTCGGCTTTAGGCTTGTACATACACCTTGGCTTCCAAAATATTTACCCTTACCCTACGTAAGCAACGTTCATCTGAAGTTAGAGAGCCAATCCTTGTGGTCCATAATTTCAGATAAGTCGCGCGCGATAAAGCGAAAAATTTAACAGCGCGATATTTTTCCACCTTGATCATCCAATTCCATCATAGTTAATTATTTTTGATAGATATTTAGTTGAAAAAATATATTTCGGTTATATATAGGATATTCTGGGGTATTTTTTTTTTTTTCTTTTTTTTTTTTTTTTTTTTTGAGTATTGGGTAATTTTCTGAAATTTTGTCGGATTTCTCTACAATATTTTGTTCAAATGTCGAACTTTAACGTTCGTTTAATATTTATTCATATGGTTTTTTCCTGCACGTCACACAGTTTATTATCGGAAAATTTATATATCCTATCCGTTACCGTAAATATTTTGAACAAACCCGGAATGTAAGAAAATACTATCATCAAAATTGTTTATTTATTTATTTTTTTTTTCTGTATAAAGTTTACGTAGAATCAAATATTTATATAGTAACATAGATATTTTGATTTTATTATATGTATGTATGTATGTATGTATGTATGTATAGTTATGACATTTTCATCATCAATGTATAAAACTATAGGCTTGTTCTAAAGTCGCTTAATCGATCTTGAATCGCAAGATAATCTCTCTTCAGTTACATGCCGTAAAAAGATTGAAAAAAAAATCTCTTTCCAATCAATCAATCAATTCAGATATTCTGAATAAAGAAATTTCTGAAATACTTTTATATCTCATGGTTGAAAATTTGCTGCACTCATATATTTGTATCATATCGTAATATAGTTTTGAACCAACTTTACCTAATTTTTTTTTGTTTTTTAACAACGAAACGAAACCCCTTTAGATCAATCAGTGTCTCGGTACCCTAAACAAACGATATTAATCAGCGACGTTATTTTATATTCTTTTGCCATATTATACTTATCGAGGATCCATCTTAATTAAACGCACGTCGCTCTGTACGTGTGGACGACATCGGGTGTTTTACTGCACGAAGGCATTTGTTTGTCAAATTGACAAATCGACATGCCTCTTTCCCTCTGAGGGGGTTTGCCGAGGCTGTCACCCCTGTCGAATTGGCAAATGCTCATCCCTCTTTCCCTCATTAAAGGTCTTGCGAGAACGTCAGTTCGATCGAAGTGGCAAATGCTCATACCCCGTTGTCTTTGTATGGAACTCGAAGCTCTGGGAAGGTCTGGAATCCTCAGAGATTCTCCAAAAGATTTACCGAAGTCTCTTCCGCGTTTTGGAACATCAGAATCGACGCTATTCTGCACTGTACACTCGGCCAAAACCAGTGTTTGAATATCAAATGCGCTCTTTGCACGTCGGGGTGCGTTTTGGGGTGGTAAAAGCGACATACTGGACCCAACAAAGACGCTGTTTTGTCGCGGTCTCGAAGACAAATTCGATCCATACCCCGTTGGATAAACGATCGGATGTTCCAAGCAGTGGATATTAAATTTGGAGCAGGCCCGGTGCTGAAACAGCAAAGAAAAGAAAGAATTCATTCTCTGCGCAAATGGGTCGGCAGTTTTTCTTCAGCTAACGTATTCCCATATAGGGGTGTTCCCTAGCCGCCCATTTCCACTACCGGAAGTTCCTTGTCAGAGCAATATAGCTTCGGCATATCCTGATCTGACGGAAAATTACCTCTTATCTTTGCCAGATGTGAACGTATTCGTCCTAGCCACGGGCGGTTTTACGCGGGTGAATTTATGCTACAAGGATTTGTGCTAAGACCCTGAATCGGTGAGCTGGGGATGACAAGATCGTCGAACCCATATCCGGGCGTTTCTGGCTCACCAAAATCCGAGGATTTAGAATTTCGACGACAGGAATATGAATTACACTTCGCCCAAGGTTTGATCTGCGTTTATAGGCATGAGCTTTCCCGATCTTCTATCCTCCGTGTCTGTAAAGGTCGAGAGTATTGTTCGCGAGGGTGAGATTCGAGATTTTTATAAATAGATCAGCGCCCTTTTCACCTCGGATAAAAAGACCGAGTAGTTTAAAAGCTCCGACGATTTTTACCAGCTTTACTAGATTGCTCGAACAAGAACGTATAGCCGACGATTGTATTCAAATTTCTTCCCGGCACGGTCGGGGTTGAGGGAAACTTTCTTTTTCCTTTTTTTCCACAAGGGAAGAAGAAACTCCAACGGTTCACTGGCCTGTCGGGTGTATATTAATTAATTGCGTATGCATGTGACGCTCTGGTTTTGGCACGTTTCCATTTATTCATTACGCAAGTCTAAAACGCGGGTATGAAAGATGAGTTTTAGGTACAAACAGCATGCCGCATGCCGCATGCCGCATACCGCAATACACCTATACGATTTCTATGTACGTAACATACATGCGTTGGTAAAAGGGGAGAAAATTACTGCAGTAGTCACTGCGGTTTCTGCGGGAGTTCAATTTCTCAAAATTTTTCGCTCTTAAGCTTTTTAATGGCAAATATATTCAAGGGTTTTTGTGGTAAAAATCCTATTAAAACGTGTGATGCGAGACGGTTAAAAAACGTGCCTTGACGTTTTTCAACGTCTATTTGCGATGAAGAAAAAAAAAAAAAAAAAAAAAAACGAACGAAACAAAAAAAGCATCGATTTTGTCGCAACGCGGTATGCGAAATTCTTTCATGTGTGAAACGCGAGTCGTACTATAAATTTTTTTTACAACCCTTAAGGTATTCGGCGAAATCCCTATTCCTTTCCCTTATTTAGTAACCCTGAAACATCTGCGGTGAATAGAAAAGCGCGGATGAGCTTGATTCAAATGGTGAATATCGCTTGGGCATCAGACGTACCTATAGCTGATTCCGAAAATAGATACGACTTATAGAGAGAGAGAGAGAGAGATTCGACGAAGATGGTTAGGCCTACTTTCTCGAGTGGCCTGCGTAGCCGAGAGTCTGGAGGATCCTGAGGATCTATTTAGGTAAAAACATAAAAGCTTTTAAAGCTGGGAAAGAAAGCTAGGATTACTATAGCTTTTATGTTGGAGAATTGAATTTCTCTCTCGTTATACAATCAATATTTAATGGTTTTGTCATTCGATATTTTTTCAGCTTACGACGATGAGATGATCAAAGCGATGGAAATTGGTTTTTTGAAATTTTCAATCCGCTTATACGGACCAAATTAGGTATTAAAATATCGTGGGGATTAACTCTTGCTTGTTATCATTGTCACGTAGTTATACGTATTCCATTTGTCTGCATGCAGTGCTGTCAGATAGATAGCAGAAGAGTTACAATCAAATATGATTCATTGTTCCATCTCCTTTTGTAATTGAAAAATAATCAACCCCTTATTCAGAAGCAAAATTCACGTATAGTATGTGAAATATAGATGTTGCATTTAATATCGGATCTATGGGACAGAATGGATAAGAGGATTCGAGTTTCTCGTTAAAACGATGGGATGAAAATAACGAAGTATATAAGTAATCAGTGGATAAATTTTGTGAAAAAATAAATCAAAGAGCGAAGAGTTTTACGTAACACCAGTTTGTTAAAATTCAGGGTAGGATTTCCTCTGCCATTATTTTGTCGTGCTTTTTTTTCTGTTTTTTGTTCTACTACTCGAGGCAGAGGATTGAAAGAAATAATGAAAAATAAAAGCCGCGTGGGGTAGCCTCGAGGAGGAGCATCACTCCTGATTCATTCGTCTCCATTCTGCTACAGAGGTGCCAGAAAAGCCAGAAGGACTCTCGTAAAGAAAGAAAGAAAGTGAGCTTGTATTTAAATGAGTGAAAAGCATTTCATTTCGTTCCGAGAATCTGCCTGGTGCTTGCAGCAATTTGCATGGAAATCGCATTCTTCCACTGCGCAGACCTCCGAGAAAAAAAAAAAGGGAAATAAAGAAAGCAGCAAAAGAATAATGCTAAGGGAAGAAAGAAGGATTACACCCTGGATTTTCGGAGACTAGTCTAATCGCTCTGCAATTATGTATTTACATTTTTATTAGACTCGGATGTCTCTAATTGATTCTTCTGCAGTTTATATTACGCGATTATTATTTGCGAATTATTTGCACACCTTGCCAAACGCAAGATCCCGAGTAAAATCAATCAGTCGGTTTATCAGACGGCTACTTTATAAGTTTATAACTGATATTCAAAAAAAGTAATATAGGATTACTCCCTTGAGGGATATTAAACGTATACTGCGGTAGCAGAATGGCCTTTATTTTCATCGTTCATTGGTTCGGAAATGGGATTCCTTCAACTCGATGGAAATTTGTATTTGAATTACCTGCGGGAAACTCGAGACACGATAAAGAATATTGTTAAATTGACAATTGAAATAAATCAAGAAGAAAATTATATAACCGACTGCACGCCGACTCACCTGGAGAGGGTTGGGATCGATCATCGCACAGCTCTGTCTGTGTTGTTGTTGAAATTTCGGCTGGTACGGTTCAAGCATTCGGATTTTTCCCCAACGATTGAAAAATAGTGCAATAGCTGCGACCCACAGTACCAGCACTAAAATTACTATCAATGCTTCCTCGGCACGAACAACGACTTCTCCTGGTTCAGCTACACCTTCAAAATTTGAAGCCAAAAATTTTTCGTCCCTTTTTATTTTTCATATTTCATTTTTACAAGAGTGGACGGTTTTTTCAGTATGGCTTTGTGTTTACTCATTTGTAACAAAGCTTGTTAAAAGTGAAATGAGGACGTACCGATAAATCAATACTTTTCTGCAAAAAAATGACATATATACACGTAATGAGATAGTTAGACCAATTACGTACCTATGTATTAGTTGTTTTATGTTTACGAGAAATTTGGACTGAACTGAACCCATCCCCCAGTACGTGGATCAAAAATAATATTATCGAAGAGAATTTGAATGGAAATTTAGCCAAGGGATGAATATATATATTTTTTTTTTCTTTCTATTTTGTAACAATGGCGAATTTGTTTGCGTTTTATTAACTCGCGAGACCGAAAATTGAATACATGGAAAAAAAAAAGCGAAAGGCTGGAGGGAAATAACCACTTAGGTGTCGGCATAAGCGTTTACGTGCTTCAAAAATTCCGTGCCTTTCCCATTTCATCAAATAATAATGCCATGTGTATAGGCATAGCACAATGGAGCTTGGAATTTTTAACGCTTTTTCTTCCTCCAAGCATATATATCTCTTTCTCTTTCCTTCTAGAAATAACTTGAAATTGATTTGACGGTTCAGAGGGTTTGGAATTTCCGCGTTATTCACGTTATCGAATCAATCGATTTTTTTTTCCCTATACATATATACCTATTCCTACTTTAACTATATATTATACAGATATTATACGAGACTTTGTCACACAAGGCCACTCTTCAAATAAAATGATAATTAATTTATAATACGGATTGATTAAAGTTCAATCTACGCCTTGTGGTCGATAGATAATCGCTGACTGAATAAGTAATAACCAAACACCCCTGATATCCATTATTAAATAAGTTTCAACAAGCAGATATTTTATCTTCACTTGAACTAGTTCGATATAAAATGCAATTAAGAATCATACTATACACGACGATTTAAGAGATTATTGATCGCATATTCATACAGAATTATAATCCAATACGATTTTCGAAGAGCCTGAATAGCTGCTCCGCTTCAACTATGCCAATACGTTAATTATTCATTACATTAATTTGTCGCGAATATGGATTATCGTCAGTCGTGTATAGTTAAAATGTAATTACGAATTTACGATGGCTGGGTACTTATTATATGGGCTATTCACGCGTATCCGGGACACTTTTCTACGCATGTGTCAACGATTTTGGTACCACGACCACCAGCGAGAGATTTTGGTTCTTGCTCAACCCTCGACAACGAATCTAGAATCACACACCCTGATATCAACTGGTTCTAAAGTTATTTGATTTTTAAAGTATGAAAAAGACAGTCTTTGACCGGACCGAACGATCTTTAGTCGTGTACAATTATCTTCGTATTTAAGAATCCGAAAAATATTTTGAACCAGTGCTTCAATGTCAGAAAACTTCCACCTTTTCCATCGTGAGACTTTAAATTTTTGAACAAATAATTTTCCTCACGATTTTCGCGAGGTATTTTTTTCTTTTCAGACTTGAAATCAAAGGACATAATTGTTTTGTAAAGAAATTGAACTCCAGGTAGATCGGCATGTACTTGAAGAGACGCTGCAATTTTCAGGAGGGCGTCTTGCCTCGTCCTTTTTTTTTTCCAATTGAATTTTCTTTCTTATACGTACCTCTATAATTCAAACCCATCGATCGAAGCAGGAAGTGAGAACTTAATTTACACATTGATCACAAGAGCTATTAAAAAGAACGACCGCTCGCTCTGGTATCAAATGCTAATAGTAAGCTTGGGTAAAATTAAGTTAATTACATCCAAGGGACACTTACCACCTGGATAAGTCGCGTTGACTTCTGGCGTAGGACTTAAATCCGGATTGGGCATCGGTCCGACTAAAATCGCCGGAATTTGATCGTCCGTTTCCATCGGAGCCTCCTCTAGCACCACTTCAATTTTCGTCACATCTATATGAAAAAAGGAAAAGAAAAAAAAAGAAAAGATTCGATAATTCAATTATCCTGATCCTTGGAAATGAAAAAAAAAAAAAAAAAAAAAAACAAATTGAAATATGAACTTACCGTTAGTCACCTTATTTTCTGTCGCGACTTCACCGGCATCTTGGAATTTCGTGGTGAGGTTCGACCCGTCCACGATGAAGCAGGTGGTTGCCGGATTGTGTCTTATGGAGGAAAAACAGATTTATCTGAGTAATTGGACCTCAGGACTAATTTGGCATGTGAAATATGGTTCCATACATATAGTTATCAAAATGTATGAATAAGATGTATAACATCAGAATTACAAAGCAGCTGCTGTATACCCACAGTATGGCCTAATATCAGCCACTGCTTTAGTCCGTAATCCATAATAATTACAAGGCAGTAAGGTATTCAAACAGAGTTGAGCTTTATGTCAACACTCTAGTTACCGCACTCGTTCGGAAAGCTGTTTAACCAGATACCCTATCTTCCGCACTTTGATTAATCAGATTAGAAAAAAAAAAAAAACCAACGCTTCGAATCTGCGTTAATTGCTCTGTGGAGTGTCTTTTAGATAACTTAACGGATTCTTCTTCTGACAACAAACTAAACACCGAATTTATGAACCTGTGAAATTTACCTATGCAGGATCTTAAAATTTCATTGCTAATAATTGCAGTAGGCAATTTTTTTTCTCTGCCCTCAATACGTCAGATTGAGAAAGCTATCTGCGAACGTGACCTCGAAGGGAGGTACTGGGTTGTACTTTATGTGGGATATCATCTTGATGGATGTCAACGTCTACGAGAAAAAGTTTTCTCAGTAACAACAAGAGCCTCTTAACGCGAGGCTTTTAAGCTGTCAGACATCAAGTAACCGGTTAATTGAAAAGCTACTAAATTTCGTCAAAATCTCTAAGTTCAGTATAGAAATTTTTAAGATGCAGCCTAGCTTCCGCATGAACCTATAAGGCGAGGGAAATCGAATTTTTCTCTAAATGCACATGAGACTCTAATTCTATTTTTTTTTTTTTTTTTTTTTTATCCATTAGGTATACCTGTGGCATTCTTTAAAGCTGATTGAGTATGTTCGGGGTAGCCTACATCGGGATCGCAATTCGCAAATGTTCAAACCATTTGCCAGAGAACTTACAGTACTCGGCTCTGTTTGCCTTACGGAGTCTGTCATTTGCTTAAACAAAGGTTGAATCAATTAATATGCAGACAGGCGTAAACTGGCGGGTAAGCCAAGTCTGGGTCTACTTTCGTACTAGCTAATTGGGTGGTTTATAATTTTCCGTGGAATGTGTAATATTAGAAAAGATTGAACGCTCGGAAATTTGGCCAATATAGGTATATTTCGTAAGTCAAGAGTATATAATATTATATCGCTTAATTACTTCAAACCATCGCTTCGAAGTTCTCATACTAAGCCGGTTGTTATTTTCCACTCGATATTCTTGGGCATAAAATCTTGAAGAAAAGTGAAACCTTGAAATATCGAATCGCGGGAATTGTGATAGCGGCTGGGAAAAACAGAGCTGACAAAAATTCGGCTTATTAAATTTTTTTTTTTTTTTTTTTTTTCCCCATATATTATTGGATAAGAGATGGGGAGGATGGTTTTCCTCGAAGGAAAAGTACCTACCTATTCCGATAAGTGATAAAAACTGCGCGGCGAATGATTATGATGGGTAAACTAAATGGCGCTGAGGGATTAAAAATTATGGAAAAAAAAGTTCGAACCTGTTAAAAAGCTTATATTTTATCGGGGAAAAACTTTTGAGGAAGAATCAGACAGGATTTGCATGAAGAATGGGATGCTTGGTGAATGGAATGGATGACAGAGCCTAAGAAATACTGGGAAAGATTTACCGATGTAAGTAACTATAAGAAACTTCATCTTAACTCAGCAAGTACATTGTTTCGTACCATGAGTTTTCGCAATAGAAATAAAACGGTGATTATTCTTAGAGAAAGACAAAGACTTGGTGTGACTTTACACTAACTGTAAAGCTAATAATTTTACGTTATTTTATCAAATTTGGAGCTTGAATAATTAGATTTTGATTAATTAAAAAAAAAAATTATGATGCATAATAAAGATATAAAAGTATCAGCTGCAGTTTATTTTCAGCGCATCTCAACCAACGAATTTTCGCTTTGGATATTCTCCAGTGCCATGGAATTTGGGTTATTTTGACCGCAAGTCAGCGAAGGTAAATAGTTGCGAAAATATTTTCACAGTTTGGTAAAGCGTAATTAAATAAACATTTCCCTTGATAAATTTGACGGCGTATTTCGCGTGTTTTGAGCTTCACTGACCACGGTCTTATCTGGTACATTTAGATATTACCGCGAGTTGCCGGAAAGTTGTAACAGCAATGTTACAGAATTTCACATTCTTCTATATTTCACATCCATCATAGGTACCACACCTAACTTTAGTTTTGAATTTTTTTCGTGGGTATCTTGTGATATTTAACTTACTAAGATCAATGACAGTTGAATTTGCGACGAAGTCAGCAAAAAAGTTTTAACATTCACACCGTAGCTCTCAAAGTACGATATGTTACCTGAAGCGGAGAAACAGCCTTCCGCTCTTAAGAGCGTCTGAATATTATAAAACCCGCTCAGCTTTCAGAGAGCATAATGTTGATGAATCATTCAACGAGCAAGCTGTTCGTTGCTGAATAATTGAACATATTTTCTCGTTAATTGATTGATAAGAAAAAATGGAAATGATCCATCCATTAGGAATCAGCACGCAAATATATAACAGAGACAAGGCGCCTAGTCGAAACAGTTTTTCAGATTTGACAAAATCGCGTTTCCCTTTCTCAAACTGATTGCAAAACTGAGTCTCCGATTTCTGATTCAATGTAAGACAAGATTGGATTTAGGTGAAATCAACTAGCTGCACTATCCCATGTCCCATACAGTACACATATCCGATAGATGTTCATAGGATATCCATAGGACAGCCATGGGACATTAGATATCCTATGAACATCTTTCGGACATGTGTGCTGCGTGGGGTAAGCCAATGCTGACATCACGATGTTATATCCAGGTTAACGTGAAACGATATTATGTCTATGTGTGAAAAATCGGTAATAGAAATGACCGAAGGAGCTCGACATTTCGATAATAGGTGTAAAAAAAGAATAAGGTAGAATAAATGAATAATTTCATAAATAAGAAAGTGCAATAGGTGAAATTCTTCACTTACGGAATATTACGCGATGATTAAAGGGGCAAGATATTACTGCATCATAGCGATTCCCTTTGTCGAATGGCTTTGTAATTAACCAAGCGCAAAGAGTAAAGCTGCGGGGGTAACGAGCTAGACTAATCAAGTCTAATTTGGGTGCTATCGTCAAATTATCCGACTTTCCCCTTTTCCTTTGGCCAACAAATGGTTGCTGCGCGCACTGTTATGCGAATACACTTAGGCTAATTCTTAAATAATTATACGAAGTACTCGAGTCTTCTCTCTTGGGGGGGACCTAATCTTACGTAAGTTTGAGGAGTATAATAATTAACGGGGTACCTTTACATCGTACTTACTACAGCTCTTCAGCATCAAAACCAACACCGTTTGGTCTTGAAATTTAAAAGGAAACGAGGAGGGCAGACGCTTTCGAAATTCTATAGCCGCAACTAACCAACGCGCTCCTTGGCCGAAAACGATCCTCATCCCTTGTTATACTCTCATTCGTATAAAACCAAGTTCTGTGTAAAAGCCCGAGTAATTTATGAACGATCTGAAACAGGTCAACTAACAACTGCACCCATGGGAATAACGGGACTTTTCCACGTACCCTTTCACCGTAGGGAAGAACTACCCTAGCTCAATCTAGGAGATGGGTGACGGCGGTCTCTTCGCACTCTCTAATTCCTCGACGCGTTAATCTAGCTGCCCACTTTGGTCCTAGCCAAACTTAGACCCGTGATGATCATTGCGGTTGAACAGTCCAAATAAACGGAGGTAGAGGTATGGCGACCTATACCGATATAGGTGTGCGTGTACGTGTACGTGTTCGTGCAAATGTTGGCATTTGGCAATGTGAATTACGATCAAGGTAAAATGCGGGTCTGGGTCCCAGACGTGTTCAGCTATAAACCGCAGGCCAGTAAGATCGTTCGATCACCCTGCCCGACTAGGACTGATGGAGAGATGAACTGATGTAGAAATCCTCAGCTTGGCTTAACTCGAGGGTTCATTTTGGGGCGAGCTTCATTAAACCGGGCAATATTCTACCGTATTATTATATCACGATGGCTGGTAGACGTATATATGGAGGTAGGTAGACCTTTTTTCATTCGCTGATTAGACATTGCTGAATGTTTGACAAAAATATATCAAACGGGTAAATCGCAGTGTTTATTTTGGGTTAAAAATGAAAAATGAAAAAAAAAAAAAAAAAAATGAAATAAAAATTGATGAAATATGAGAGAGATAAAATTTTTTTTTAAATATGTACATAAGTGGATTTGCGTAAATATCAATCGCGAAAACTCTTTGACAAATCAACGTCGCGTCGTGGGTCTATCATTTAAATTTATATTTCCATACGCTGATGCGGACAAATACAGTTATTATTTCACGCGATGTTATATAAGATATGAATCCACTGTCGTGATACATCGCTTTCCATATATTAATGTTAATACTTTAAATTATGTATGGCTTGCTTACGTGCAGGTAGACGATTACTCGTCCTTGTATTTTACTTGGTATTAGCTGATACTAGAACCTAAGTGTAATTGGTGAACTATAAATTTAGCAAACTTTATGTTATTATAGAGCTTATTTTAAAACGATAACTCCCTGCAGGGTTTAGGTAATAACGTTAGAATCCGAGAGATTTATACCTATAAGAAATGTTCAGCCTGCTGTTCGCTCACTCATTTTATTTCGATCTTGAAAGAATAAAAACCACCTGTTTCTTAATAACCGGAAAAATTAGGTTCGGTATAAAGGAACAAGGAAGTTTCTATGATTGCGTCAAAAGTTAAGAAGAGTTGAAGTATTTCGGCTATGAAAAGAAAAGAAACTAAATCTACGAAAGAAGGAGTGGTGAACATATTTTTTTTTTCATTTGACAAAGAACGAAATAAATCGGGCGTGTAACATGTGGCGGGAATCGAACGAAAGTCTCGTAAAGATAACGGATCGTTTTTTTTTTTTTTTTTTTTTTTTCTGCTAGAGTCTATATGTCAGTAGTCTAGTAATAGACTAGGTTTATAACAGTAAATTCGGCCCAGACTTTACTGTGAATAATATATTAGTCAGTTGTTTTACAATCGAGTAGTAAAGAAAAAGAAGAAAAATATTATTTTCTTTGAAGCGTTAGGTATATCGACTTGAATTATCGTGCAGTCAGCAGATCTGCTCTATCCAAAGATCTGAATCTTGGCTAACTCAGCGGTTGGCTCGTTCAATGATTATAACATCATTCTCACCTACGGACACAGAGCTATAGTTTCATTTAGAACCAGCACCGATGCAAAGTCTCTTTTCTTGTTTACAGCTTAAAGCCTTAAAATTGCATTCATAATGGTTTATATAGTACTTTGTGTGTAATTATACTATTACGAGTAGCGAAGTCTGTGTTACACGAAGAACAAGAGAGAAAGAGAGATAAAAGGGGGAGAGAAAATCTAATTACTCGTATAATTAAACGACGACATATTTACCAGATTTCAAACGTAAAATGAGGGGAAAAAATGTCTAATGAGTCCAGAGATCGCAGAATATTTCAGCGATATTTTTTTTACGGTGCAAAAATTGTTGGCATACCATAGTCGCTGTTTGGTTTAATAATCGTAAATTCGTACATTGATGTGACCGAATAACGTGTATTTGATTTGTAGTTACTGCGGTAATTCCTTCTAGATTACGTTACCGAGAGGCATAAATTAAATATAGGTACGTATAGGCATGATTCTACGATGGTAAATTAATCAGTCACTCTATCGTTCTGAATCTCTATCAAAGCACAAGCAGCCTGGAGCATTTCCAATCTGTATTAACTATCCATCGTGACACACTAGCCTTGCCATATTACGTTGGTATATCACACAGCATATGTAGAATAGTCGGAAAGCACATACACGTATGGTGGAGCACTTGGCGGTTCTCCACAAAGTGATGTTGGGCATGCAAAGCTCACGTTACAACGGCTCGTGACTTGCATGCCTCCATATACCTATGATAGGTAGGTAGCTTACTTGTCTCTCTGACATGTGTTTGCTGATTCAAAGATATCAGTAATATCCTTTTTTTTTTTTTCAAGTGAAAATAGAAAAATATTTCCCTACACTGCAAAACAATATCAGCGACTGTTGAAAGGTCTTCAATTTCACCCGGGGTACGAGAGAGACTTTCCGAATTGAAACATGTAAATAACCATAGATTTTCCAGATTGAATTCAAGCTCCAGGATATATATATATATATATTATTGTGATGGTTGAAACTTGGCTTGATGTCACTCTGAACAAGACTACAAATTTTCCTCGAGTCAACAGCAACGCGTGCCTGAGGCGTACTCAGACATAATGCTATGTCTGAGCAGGTGAGTCGAAAGTACGGTTGTATTTCTGTAACACGACAGGGTATATTAGAAATGGGGAAAAAACTGTCCTGTGTGCGTGGTAGGTATAAGTTAATGAATAAATAATTTGACCAGATTGGAATTTTCCTGTCTACTCTATCCGGTGTTTTAAAAATTAATTTTCCACCATTTTTGTGAGCCGGAATCAAAGGAATCTATAATAAAAAATTAAAAAAATAAAAATAAACTCCCGAAAATACGTAACAGATTTCACCCTAACTACGTATCCCGATACGGTCAAAGTCCTCTTTCACAATCGACTGATCGGATCAAACTTATAATCGGATTTACACCCTAGGTAGCTGGTTTAACGCAGCCTTGGTTACGTGTTCTGCATGAGTGGTGAAACCACGCAACCCTCTCACTTGTAGACGCGAAGTTATACTCTGGTCAGTGCATAAATCTCTTTAATTTATTATTTTCACAGAAGTGGCATAAAGCTCCGTAATGTCGTGGTCGTGTGATCAGTGGCTGAGGATCTGCTTATAAAGCAAAATGCTTTTTATTTCCGACCATACAGTGTAGTAAGTGGTGAGGACTAGGGGATGACGTATCTCATTTATTACGTTGTGCCCATAAGCCCTGGGTCGCCTTTCGAGCATCGCGCGAGGGTCGTGAGAGGCAAAATGCACTCCAATTCGACCCCGTCCCTCGTCCCTCGTCGAACGTCGTCGCAGTTATTCGTAGACGTGATCGCTGGACCCGGTGAGAACGTCTTCGCGGTCGTTTCAACCCTCGGATTTTATCCAGGAACGAGTGATGGACGATGGGATCTGCGCTTCTCTTATTCGATGACAAATTACCCCAACATTTTCACCTCAGTATAGATGATATAACGCTTTCCGCAGTCATCGATAATCCTTACGGTTTTACACTTCGTTCAAACTTTAGATTGTTACCAAATTATTCATGGCTCAACTGTTAATTATGATAACGGTTAAAACGAGCTACGATCCTTTCATCAAATAGTTACGCGGTTTTTTTTTTTTTTTTTCACCCTGCAGAAGAAGATGGTGTCCCGAATATTAGATCATCTAATTTACTGCTCTAACTTCAGAGCTTTGCCTGATTATAGAAATATAGTAATATTTGTGGTCGAGGTAATCCGGCGTACAGAATCACGTGATGGCCAACTTTAACGTTTATTATTTTTAGCCAATCAATAAAATATCGATTGTTATATGTATGTAGCATAATACATAAGGTATTCCGTATTGACCCGTGACGGGTTCAGCTTGTCCAACGAAATAAGAACAGAACTTTGTATCACGAGGAACTTTTTAAGTCGCAATAATTTACGTTCAAAATAATTTTCAAATAATTCTTATGATCATTAGGTATATACTTACATGTAAACTTCAAGACTATAGACACTGAAACGAAATATTTGTCTACATCACACAAGCAAAGCAACAGCTAGTGGCTAAGTTAATGAATCATCAAAAGATATTATATCAACTCATTAGACCATGAGAGTCTTTTGTCAAACTTGAAAAGGCATTGTGAGACTGATAAGTAACTTAGCTTTCTTTTCACCAGCCATTTGCGAGTGAAAAAAAAAATTGGTTATTCATCTGCCTATTGTATAGTTTTATGGACACAGTTTTTCACGACTTGAAAAAAGCTTTCAAACATTTTTTGATGGAACTTAGGTACGAAGTAGACGCGTGATTTTGGTAAGTAAGACTTAATAATGAAATTTTATAATAACGTCAGATACAGAAATGTGGATAAAATCGGATTAAAAATTTCAAGTGGTTCGTGTGGGTCGGTTATTGTCGAATATAACAATGGGCACTGTGATGCTGCTGAAACAATACCATATTAACAATACTGACCGAACGTAATCAACTGTGAAATATATTCTAAACGAAAATCGAGAGGAAATCTGGTCCAGGCATTTAGTTAAAAGATATGAAGATGGTGACGCAGAACATCCAGCAACTAATAATGGGTTTAATTACGCCGAAAGCTATTGTGTTTATTGTGAGTAAATTTACGAGTTGGACATATCCTGCGTTGCTGCCGAAATTCTGATCGTGCAGAGAATATAATCGAAACGTGTTAGTATCATGGCCAGTAAATCGTGAAACTCAAATTTTCTCCTATCATCGATACAATATATTTTTTTTTCTTCTTCTCCAGCCCCCGGAGGTATCTAAGGGTGGAAAAAAAAAATAATAATTCTCGCAATACGCGCGGACCAGAAGCTCGAAAGTACCTACCTAAAATTGCCAGAGCGTTAAACAGGGCGAATAATTAATGCGAACCCTTCAGTATTTATGGGGGTATAACCTTGATGGATCTGAGGCAGTTTTTTTTTATTCTCCGTGTATCAAAAATTTTATAGCCGAGATATTACATTCGAAATGAAGATGTATGTATAACGCGCGAAAAATACATCATCAAAAATCGCGCGTTCCACGCGAAGGTGACAATCAGTCGTTTTTATTCCTTTTATTTCGTTCAAACGTTTTTCTCAAAGCTATTATTACACTTTTTTTTTAGCAAAGTTTACAGACAGGGCTGACATTCCCTTGTCTGGTTCACTCGAACCTGAAAAGCAATACTAACGATCGCACGATACCTTCAATATTAAAGCTCTAGTCGATCAATTGCTACGATTCTATACACATCGATGTATGTTCAATGCTGAATACTCTGATGATTTCATTAAATTTGCATTCGCTATATTCTGTGATTAACGATCGCTTTCTCACATAGCACATGATGTCTCTAAGCAACAAGCTCCACGGAATGTATATGAGAACGGAGTTTCAATGATAAGGAAAAGTTAAGAAGGGTAAGAAACATGTATTTTGATAATGAATGAGCGGCAATTTCTGTCTGCGTACTTAACAGAGCTTTGTACATGCGTATTAATTGGGCCGCATTTATTATGGTGCTTACCGAAATACCCCCGACTTATTGGCGGCTGTTCAAGATTTACGCTCTGCTTGGCCAAGTGAATATATTCTCGATAGAACTAACCTTGTAACATATATATGCGCTACAGGCTGTAACATTTGATGTGAATTCCTATTTGTTATCGTGAAGATTGTCGTGAAATATCTAACCACTATACCGTCGTACAGGAATTTTAATACCGGATTGATATTATGATCGTGCGGCAAACCCCTCCGGGGGAAATTCAGTTTTCGATGAGGTAAATTTTCCCCTAATGTTATTCGCAGTGACTAGATTGGATATTGGAATTTCGGAGATTCTACAATCAAACTTTGGGTTTGAATAACTATACGAAACTCACGGATTTGATTAAGTTTCCTTTATGCCGAATAGGGTAGCTTTCTTGGTAATATAGTTGATGATGATGGGACGCGAATTTACATAGCTAGTAGCTAATGGTTCCCCTTGGACTCAGATATCGATGTAGATGATGAGCAGTCGTGATAATAAATGAAGAAATGTGATATTCGAAGAGTTTCATAAAACAAAAATGTCCTTCTGCAATATTATTATAGTTTGCAAAGTTCGGACAAAATAATGAATTAATTTAATATGCGAGAAAAAGGCGTAATTTTAAATTAGTCTATCGTTAAGTCCATCCTTTTGATTACAATAGCCGAAAATTACTTCCATATCAACACGCGATAACACCGGTTGTAAAATTTTTTTTTTTTAACTCTGGAATTGTAGAAGCATTTCAATAGGGAGAATTTAATTGTTTACGGTCTACTATTCACCGACGTATCATGTAGGTAGTACGTCGACGTATATATTTTCCGGACGTCGTAAACAGCGCGAACGATTTAATATCCAACGATTTAATTTGCACAATTTCTACAGTTTGACGACTAGTAGTTTTCAATTTTAATGCCTCGATCGTAAAGTATGAAGGTTTAAAAACGGCTGTATAGTATTGTGAGGTAACGTTGATGAAATGGTTAACGATATCGTTTCAATGGATCCGCGTTATCAAGTCTGTATAATAGTATCGGGTGATAGAAAGTTCTGAATATATTATCGCCAGTAGTATAATATAGCGAGAATTAATGATAAGGGAACAAATTTATCGGCGGTGATTTGAATTCAGAAGTATAATGATTCAAAACTCAAATGACGCGGAACAAATGGGATAAATCGTTTCGAATTCGAATATCATGGAAACTTACGTCGAAACGCGCACGTTGTAAAATCCAGAGATTCAGGAAAGAACATAATTTTCAAAGTGAACAATGAGGGTATTCTCTACATACACTTTTGATCCTCGTACAGCGTCTTTGGTCTGTGCTTCTATCACTCAAGCCTTTGTGAAGTAAAGATTGATTTCTCAGAATGGGAAAAAAAAGGAATTGACAAAGAGAAAAGGTCCGTGTATACTATCGGACTTTTACACTACCAGGGTCTCTCTGCCGCGGAAAGCGCGCAGAGTTCTCCTAAAAATGTGATTTACTACTTCCCATGAGGGAACCCTTACAACGTTTTTTTTTTTTTTGTTTTTTTTTTGCCTTTAGATGCTCCCTAATCAACTCAATCAAACATTTTACGAAGTTCGATCAGGCAGCTCAATCTACGCTCGGCAATAGGTTTACTCAACTCATTCGAGAACTTAGTATCTCACTTTCCCGGGCCGGGGTGAATGACCTCGAAGGTGTATTTCGGAACGTAGATACATCAGGGTTTTGATAAGTTTAAAATTCATTTCTGATGATACGAAATTTTGAATAAATCTAAAAACAAAAATGAATCTTACCAAACAGAGATGTCCTGTTTTTGGTCTCCAAATCAGAAGATTTTCGGGAGAGACACGATTATGAGCACAGGATTCAGGGTCACTTTTTAATGATGAAAATTATTTAACGATAAAAAAAAAAAACTGCCGATAATTTTCCACAAAACAGGTCCGTACGAACGGAAGATCTCCACGTGACTGTTGGGGAAGGTGTAGAGCCAGCCCCGAGAACGATGAGCTTACGGTCGAAAGCACAAGCGCGCATGTCCTCGAGGGTAAGACTGCGACAGCATCAAAATAGAGACGAAGATAAAGCTAAAGAAAGTTTATCTCTACGATGTGAGATGCAGTTGGGTATTAAAAGCTAAGAGCTAAACGCTGATAGAACAGTCCAGACACTGTACGATTTTGCTTTTACTAGAGAGACTTCAGACTCACTATAAGAGATATATCACCCGCGTTATATCCAGACGGTCGTTCCATTTCTTTCTACTACGTATACGCGTCTGTCCTTGCTCTTATCACCAGTGAAAAACTAAGAAGGATCTAGGATTTCGTACTGATCTGATATTGGGAGGATCAGTAATTTATCCTGCCTCAGTTACATCAGTCTACAATTTCGAAAGATCACGTGTGCTGTATTTTTCTTTCTCTCCTCCATTTGATACAGGGTTGGATTTTTTTCTCTATGATTAGACGTCATCGTGTTATGGTATGAGCCACATGCATCATCGATCGTATTCTGTACGGCAGATATATCAATCCTGTTGTTTTCCAGTCGGAATTATAGGAGACGTCAAGGAAAACTTGCGATTCTGTCGGAACATAATTTCTGTCACCTCCCTAAGGGGGCCGTAATTTGCGGTATACATTTGCATACTAAAGATAAGTAAGTAAGCTCCGACTTTACTGTGCAGAGATTGTCAGAGGATAGGGTAATAACATATATAGGTACGAATGTTAAAAGCCTAAAGTTCATTATCCATTATGAAATTCCCAAGAGAAATAACAGATTGTGCTTATGCCGTTTGAACGTAGTGTTATTTCATTTTGCTTAAACTTTTCGAGGGCTAAATTCTATACGAAACTTTCTAAAACCCGATTTATATTACACAATGGATATAGGCCTTGAAATTCTATACTAAAATTTCTCGTTTTAATTACCTTGTTATCACTGCCCATGATAGAGCAACGGGCTTTTCTCGTTATAAACTCGTGGGTAGAATAATTATTTTATACGTGGATCATAAGTAGGTATGCTAATTTCTCTGTACCGCGTAAAACAGAATGAACATGCGGCTTATCCGACGTGCCGTTTCAAATTAGGCATAATATCAAATCCTTTATTCCATCCATTTGTTACGAGGAATCGTAAACAGTGTGAATGAAGAAACTTGACGTATTCAGTATTTGAACCCAAATCAAAAGTCATAAGTAATCCATAAAGAGAACTTTTTGCAAAAGTCCAAACGCCGGGCCAAAAAGAGCTACACATAGGTACATAATTACATAACATGAAATCCTATAAAATGATTTTCTTCTTGTAATGTGAATTTCATTGCAAATATTTATGAGCAATGAGATGTGAAAATTGTGTGCCAATGACGTTTCTTAAATAATTTATCATTCTTCAGTTTTCCCAGCAACGAAGAAAGCTTTCTTACAGTTCACCTTGCTGATATCGACTGCTGAAATTGTATGGGAATTTTTTGCACCAGCTGTAGATTGATGCAGAATTATAAGAAACGAAGTTAGTGGTGCCATCTCGGATGGACTAAATTATACGGGTATACACATGTCCTTGGCTGTTGGTAAAATAAGAAGTGTAATTTTTATAAAATTCAAAATTAGTGAAAAAAAGAAAGAAAAAATATGAAATGAAAAGTTATTTCAGACTAGAACATCCCCAGTCCTTGACGTGGGTTGAAAATCGTTTCACCATTTGCAGTATTAATCTTTCCATGTATTAATAAGAATCAGGAAACTACAATATGGACAAAAAATATGTCGTGTGCAATTAATGATATAAGGACCTAAATCGAAGGCAACCTGCATGGTAAAGATTAATGGTTTTTCGTTACGGTGGTATATAGATGCAAGAAATGACATAGTTTCGAAGAACTTAGAAGGTCAGGAAACTAATCTATCCGTTCTTGAACCGTGGCTACATCCGAAGGGTAATAATCATCGAACGGAAGATTAACGACGAGACTAATTTTGCAGTGACAAAAATTTGAGAAAAAAAAAAAAGAATTAAAAATCACTGCAAAATTTACGATCGAAAGTATCCTATCAGAGATGAGTCGACGGTAATTGGACGCCAGATATCGAGTACCTGATTCATTTTCAATAAGGAATGACTCCGCAAAGTCATGTTTCATCATTTTTCATCTCAGAAACTCGATCGGATAATAAAAAGACAATTACATGGTTCTAATTTCAATAATTATCCACCATGATGCACGGGATCCCGAAGTAATGAAGTTCACACGAAATTATACAACGCGCCGTATCCTATGCAACCACGAAACCTGCTATGCTATGTGTTTAATCACATGTTGCATGAGGTATATATGGATTTTCGAAAAGATTGCGAGCTTTCCACCAATGTCGTGATTTTCAGGAACACAATTGCCACCTTGATTCAACTAAGGACGAAAAGGATGTTGGTAATTCGAAAACCAAAATTATCCACTATCGGTTATTTTCCCATGGCAAATAATAACCCATAGCAGGCTATAGCTGTGGTATTTTTGAGTCAACGATATACGGTAACACCGCTTACCAAGAATTCACTATCTTACCCTTAGCAGGTTTGAAATATGGTCGGTATATGGTTGCTTCTGGTTGATTTACCATTTTTCCCAGTTACCATCAGCTGCAGAGTCGGCAATAATGAAAATCGGAAAGGAAATATCAGATTTTTGATCTGTGCTTAACAATTGGCTATCAGTGATCGTAGATTTGAGGATTTCATTTTTTTTTCGGAGGATCAGACATCCGTATTTAATTATTTAGCAATAATAATTTAAAAAATAAATTTATACAACAGACCGACGGTGGGATGTACAGAGAAATGAAATTACACCACGTAGAAAATGCAGAAAAAAAAAAACCGAAACGGTGCAATGCATCGGCTCTTGTTAGATGGCGATACGCTTACTGCAATCTAATTGCGTCTCTAATGTTTAATTAACGTCACATAATTGCCCGACCAATTAGTGTACGTCGTTTAATATTAATCGGCAATTTGAATTCATTTCAATGTGTTTAAAATTTATTGAATACATAATTAATTCTGCGTGTTTTGAATATTGAAGCTTGCCAGCGGGCAATTTCTACAGCTACCCTAGCTGTAGGTGCGTTGGTATAGTTTGTACATAATATACGCTATATATAGCCTTAAATCCTTTAGCGAATAATATATATATAGATATTGAATAATTTTAGGAAGCTGAGGTATTGATTAAGCTATAAAGTATAGGCAATAAAGCATAAATTGATTGCAAACTCTAGTAGCTCCTAGCCATATAAACTTTAATTATATTATAACCATATAGTAATCGTAATTGGTAGAAAATAATTGGCAACTAAATTGTATACAGGTGGATAAAGACAGCCTTGGATCACGGTTACAATTTTCGACATGCCTACATATTAATTCTGGAGTCTCTTTTTTACGTTTTTTCGTTTTTTTTTTCTCATTTTTCATTTCGTTTCTTTATTTTCTTGATTTTTTTTAGTTTTTTTTTTTTTATTTTCTCTTTCTTTTCTTTTAAACGCACAGGTATATATACCTATAATCAAGATAATTTATTTGCTACAACGATATACATAGGTATATAAATATATACCTGTATATAAGCCGTTATTATAATATATTAGCTTTGTCAAGCACAGAGAGAGAGAGAGAGAGAGAGAGAGGCACGACCTTACACTTTCCGCAGTAGATCTACTCTCGCTATTTCGCATCAATTAAAATTTGTCGGCGTTACGCGCGTTTCCCGCCGCGGTCGATGCACGGCTGTTTCGCGCGATCTTCTTCGCGCGTTTTTAATTGGATTAGAGAGAGACAGAGGCCCCGAAGCGACCAGAGCTCCCACGTAGGTGCTGCTGATGTTCCTGCTGCTGCTGCTACCTCGATATAAAGCCGACGGGATTGCGTCGGAAAAGTTTAACTAAAAATTTGGTGACGAAATGAAAAGTTCAAATTAACGAGTTATAATTACCCTGTCGCTGTATCACATCTTTCATAAAAATTCCCTGCTGCAGGTAGGTACGTGACACTATCCTGCAGCTATTCCACCGATTTATCCTAATTACAAATTTCATTATTGTCCAGTTCTTCTATTTCCCTACTACTACTACTACTACGACTGCTGTTATACCTCTTGAATGTATATTCGAGTATAATATGAGCCAAAATCACGGTTCTTTAAATGCGGTTACAATTTTACCTCAACGCTCACTCACTCAATCATCTGAAACCCAGCTACCGCGGTACCACTTGCGCTTGTCAATCTGTGACAGTTAATTAAAAATAAGGAAGTAGGTAAGATATTTTTTACTTTTCAAGATACCGCAGTCACTCTCTTTCTCTCTCTCTCTCTCTCTTTCTTTCTTTCTTCTTGTAATATAATAAAAGGAGCATCTTTATATACGGAGACATTCGGAGCACAGAAGTTGCCCGAGGGTAGGAAGGAAGGTAGGTAGGTAGGTAGGTAGGCACCGGCTCCTTGGTTCCAGTAGGGTGCAGGTTTGAGTTTGTAGGGACGCGACTCGGTGGATGGAGTACATTCATCACAAGTTATTAAACAAGGTAACAAAAGAAGAGCGCGAGTGAGCGGGTAAAAAATACGGTAAGATAGAATCGCCTAACTAGCCTCCATGATGATAGATGGCTGGGATTAAGCGTCATGGAGGAAGAGGACGAGGACGAGGCCTCAGCTCTTTCGTTCTACCTCTACCCTCTTTGTCTACTCCCGGACTTCCCGCTTCTTCTTGGCTACTCAGTCCACCCGCTACTTCGAAAGTGGTTAAAGAAAAGGAAGCAGTTCATTCTACACGAAGTAATATAGCTATAGGAAGCCTAGAGAGAAAGATAAAGATAAAGATAGAGATAGAGATAGAGAGAAAGAGAGAGGTAAAAAAAAAAAAAAAAAGAGAATTATCGTTGCGTTATCTACAAATTGTTTTTACAATCAGCGCAGCACGCGGAATAGAAGAATAATTTTTACGTGTCTGAATTGAGTCCCAGTCCGTTGGGGTGGAAGTAAATTAAACCTCGTGGGTAGCAACCCGGCGGTGTTTCAGTGTTGGGGCAAAACTCTTATCAGAGGGAAAACATATTAGCGGTAGGTATTAAATTATGGGCAGCCCGGGGCGAACGTTTCAGTGATACCAACGTAACAAACAGCAAACCCACCCGGGCCTCGAATTAGCCTGGGAGATCATTTCGGGTTTCAGGGATAATTTCATTTGGCAGGACTGCGCTCGCCTGCCCTCAGGCTCACGGGTTGATGTTTCTATCTCGTCTACATTTTTGCGAATTTCCTACTTGTTGTTCTCTTCTTCTCCTATTTTTTTTTTTTTTTTTTTCATTATTTCCTATTTTTTTACTTCGTTTTACTCATGTTGTGTTTGTTTCGCATTTATTTATTTATTTATTTCCCTTGAACTGCAGTCCGTGGCAAAACTATACGCGACGCCAATAAAGTGCTTATCGTATAGCTTCTATCGTCGATCCGCTCGTAATTTATGTTTACTTTTTAAGTTTTTCATGCACGAATCCTGATGCAAGGATCATGAAATTTACACGAAATTATACCACAGATATTATCAGAGTATTGACTCCGATTTGTGTCGATGTAGGTATAGTGAAGAAATGCGTTGGAATAGAAGTCGCTTAAATTGAGATAGCAGAGTTTACCACGTCGCATCCACAGGGCAGAAAAGGTGACAAAGACCTAATTCGATTTGTAAGTCGTTCGATTGCGGGACTGATCCTTGGGAATTGGTTGACAAATTCGTCCCTCAGACTATTCGGGGGTAAAATAAAGGTGCAGGGTATACCCGGCCTTATATACCCATGTGTGTCCAAGTATATCGTCCCAACCTTACGGGTTACACTCACGTTCATATTTGAGACCGTGTGAGTTCAGAGGGTGACAAACTAAACCGTATAAAGGTAAGCGAGGGCTCGGAATGGATTCGGGCAAAAAATAAGACGATCAAGAGTCGCGAGGGTCCACTCTGTTCACTCTTTCCACTATCTGCGCAAATTCTGTCCACCACTGCACCAGCCTACTGTTCAACGGGATCTATATAAGAAAAACACCACTTTTCCAACGAAGAGCAAAAAGTTTGCACTTTTTCTTTACTAGATTTTCTACACTTTCAAGCCACGAGAAAATTGATGTCTTCTATCTCTTTATCTCGCTCTATTATATCTATCCTTCGCTCTCTCTCTCTCTCTCTCTCTCTCTCTCTCTCTCTCTCTCATTGTAACTTATCTATATATACATTTTGGGTTTCCTTGTTACAATCTATCGAATATAACAGTCTGTTAGGGTTGAGTACAACGTCGGGTCTAACGTCAGATCTTGTTAGGTAAAGTTGGGTTGGCATTCGGAATGGAATCCCTTACGTGTTACTCGCACGAATGGTAATGTATTCACGTTTGTTCGAGAAGTGGCGTTGAAACAATGAACCGACCAACCGCGAAGCCCCGTGCAAATCTCTGGGCTTAGCACCCTGAGCGCCCCTTGACGCACCCTTCGTGACCCCCGCACGAACCAGACCGCGAATACAGGGGGTAGGCTGGATTTAGACGCCTACGTTTCCATGGATACCCAGAGCGCGACTTTGTGTAGCCTGTAACTTTTGACGTTGAAATTATGAAGGGGAGAATCGTTCTCCTTTTGAACGGGACTTTGTTCTATACTTCCATTTTCCCTCTTCTCTCTTCTCTCCTCGTGTATATATATATATATATATATATATAAATGGTACATAGGATGTATCGTATTCCCTTTCACGATTTACGACCATAGTTACAAACTTTTTCTCGAGGTCACCCGTAGCGGTGAATTGAGAGAATCGGATGAATAAGTAGCGAATCACAGAATATAAGAGAGCATGTATATATATGGCAAAATATTTACTGTACATAGCGTGCCCACGGAGTATTATACTTACCCATACACTACAGTAATTGAATGGTGGATATACAGTTCGAAATGACTACCGATTGAACGCCTATTGTATGTATGCAGGGATCAGTTCCCTGATTTAAAGGTCTTCAATTTGCGGAATTAAGAAGAAGATGAAGAAGATCAAGAAGGAGAACGTAGTAGTTAATATAGAAACGATGAAAATAAAAAGAAGAAAAAAAAAAATAAAGGCACAAGAAGATGAGGATGAAGTGTAATAAGTGAGAGAAGGATGAGGCTAGAAAGCGGCAGCTGTTGGCCAAATTAAGTGATCATCTCGTCATCAGCGTCGGGGTCGGTCCAAGGCCCACCGCAGCCGGTTGAAACTCGACCAAACCTTCATTCGCCGTGAATATCCATCTGCAGCAACAGGATGGTCGACTAGCTGGTCCTAGCACTGTCTCAGTCTCGTCTGCAGAGCTCCTGATCCTTTCTTCCTTCCTTCAGACCCAGACGAGACGATTTTCGGTGCGGAGAGACTCGCGTGAAATTAGCATCTGAAGATCGTAAAAGAAGGGCAAAACGAACGAAAGAACTTACCGCATCTCTTATAGCCTCTCTCCGCATATAGTAGGTATATCGCTACAAGCGGCATACGATCGACAGAGACAGCCGCCATGCCATTGGGATTTAATAAATACGAACGTTAATCGCTATATTTATGACCAACTTGGTTCATCCCAAATGGTAAAACCTAGCAGACCTCGAGAGTCTCAACCCTCGAAATTTCGATTCTGAAGAACGAAATTATTGTGACAATAAATATGACTGTCACAAAACATTGGAAAATTGTCGTCTTCCCCCATATATTTATATATATATAAATATGGTGGTGAAAGAATGTTAAATGAGTTTGAAAGAAAGAAAATAAAAAATAAATATCTTGCAATAAATTCTTACGAAATTTTATTTATTTATTATCAGATACGATCGAATCGGGCAGAATAAATTGAAAGAATATTATCTCTCCCAACCTCCGCTTTGAACTAAGAAGATCGTCCCGATCGTTTGGCAAAGAAGTAGCTGCGTTGATTTTATGGGTGAATAATAATTATTGCGTAAAGCGTGAAGGTGGAGGTGGAGGTGGAGGTGGAAGAATTAACCCACCGTATGATACTCGTCGAGTGTCGAAAGAAGTGGTAAATCTTTAAGAATATAATAATTTAATAACACATCGAGGGGTCCTCTTCTTCGGTATGCGGTCAGCCAGGCATATCAAGCTGAAAGAAATGCTTGCATCTATATGAGATATCTAAGTTGGTGTATATATATGGTATATAAGGGCCGGTGCGCGTAGTCTTCTTAAGTCAATAAATTATCATCTCTGGATTAAGAAATACTTAGGATCCAGGAGGGTTTCGTGTCGTTAACTCTTTGAGTGATGGCACTTTCCGTGCCGACACACGTTCTCGTACCTTAGCACGCGGAAATGGCCGACGTGCCTCGGCTGCACGCCACTTCTATACAATATAGATATTAGCATATATATGTGTTTAGTTATGTATTAACACAGCTTTGCATTTATATAATATAACGTACCAACGATCGAGGCGTCATCGCCACATACCTTGAATAAAAATAAAAATGAAAACAAAAAAATTAAATAAAAATGAAGAATATAAAAATTTAGAGTAAAAAATCGAGCGCTAGAAAAGAGGTAGCCCTCGCGTTTAAACGGCTGCGAAACGTCTCAATTTGCGAAGGCTCCTCTGCTGCAGCCAAGACTTGTTTTAGATTAGCTCGATTGCCCTGCTAATAGTGTTACGGCACGGTTCGAAAGAAGCGGTAATCTTTTTTACCCACGCGGATCAGCTGAAAACGTGTGCCGTTAATCGAGGTTTGTTTAGCGGCTATTAAACGCTTTTTGGTATAGTGAAAAATCGACAAACTATAATACCATACGAAGAGGGTGGGTATAGATCGAGACTGTGTGAGCCAGTCGATCAATGTCAGATTAAAGTAATTCGAAAAATTGAGAAAGCATTAGTTTTATTAGTAATACAGACGCCGGTTTTTGTCCCAGTAAATTTTTCTCTAACAAAAATGTAGAATAAAAATAAAAACGAAAAACAGACAGACAATCAGTCTCTCACGTTCGGGTGAATACCGCAGCTCTTATACCTATACAATGAAGATTTACGCGAGGACTACACAGAACGATGTCACGAAGGGTGAAGAGGCGAGAAAATAGTCCAAGAATTTACCTCAAGTTATTTTCCTTCTTTTTTTTTTTTCATTTCCCATTTCTTTACTTTTTTTCAACGACCTTCTTCTAGCCAACGATAATTCCAGAATCCCATAAACTTAATAAATTTATAGTCCAGTTGCGGCTGTCCACGGTAAAAATGAGCGGCAACCGCACTACTCCGGTTTGGTATAATTCAAAAATTCAAATTACGTATTCTATTAGGTGCGAGCGAGCGAGCGAACGACCAACACATATATAGGTATATAGTGGCGGGACGTCAGTTCTATTCTCAGTTGAAAAAAGATAAAGATAAATAAATAACAGGTAGGTTTACCTCATACAGTTGTATATACCTGTAACAGTATATAACAATGTGAACATAGGGTTGACTGAGGCCAGGGGTTGAAATCCTCTGAGGGCAAGAAATATAAGTAAATTTTGAAGGGAAGGGGTATAGGATCAGTAGGGCGAGAGATCAGAAGAGGAAGAAATGAGAAAGGGTGTATAATAAATTGGCGGTGAGATTATTCTAGACGTGCATTAAGACGTCAAGCGGTGCTGAGCGTCGACTGTAAAATTATTGACCGACGCCTTATACGTTGCGGCTTTTGCTGCACAGTAAACCCTAAGCCAAGTAAGGGCCGCCGAGCCCATGGGTTTGATCTGGGGGCCCGTTGGCGGTGGAAGAGGAAATTATGTTACAGCTAATCAGCGAAGGTGTGAACGGGCCCATCTGAATTCGTTACCGCTTCGAAAACTACAACTATACTAGCGGGATATTTCATCTTTACCTTCATCAAACGAGAGTAGTCCCCATTCCTACGACTTATTTCAATTAACTAGACGACCGTTTCACCAATATTATACCTTTTTTTTTTCTAAGTTTGATCTCAGACAATAAATAACTAGCTGCGATTATAAATTGGCAAAAAAAAAAAGAACAAAAAATTACAAAAAGTGATGAAGAATTTCACCCGAATTTATCAATTCTACTCCATAATGGCTCAATTAGTTTTGACGAAGTTGTAAGTAACATCTGCAGCTGAAAAAAGGCCCAATCTTTGACGAAATTATTATTTTTTTTTTTTGCTACGAGTTAATTCTTTCGAGGGGTGTTAACAAGTCATCATCATTCTCCGTTGAAAGAATATAAAGAAGAAACCATTGTGTTCTCGGCAGGCAGCTACACCAGGCCCATGCAAGTATGGGCCAGGTGTTTGTGGGATAATATATTACTTAACACCCACCAAAACCCCAGTGCTAGCGGCAGGGGGTCTGCCGTTATAACACCTACCTAGCAGCCAGCACCTAATCTATTTGGCTCTACCATTAGGTGTAACATCATAACCGTATATGAAATAGATTGGAATCTATGCCACCATTCGTTTATCGAAGGATTAAATTTAAGGGTGAAAATTTCCCTGGAATGAAATTAAGGAAAAATCGTATTTCCCTAAAGGCGTAATATTCACCGTTGAGTAAGATGAAGATGAAGATGAAAATTGCGTAGATATAAGAGTCTCGTTACACATGTAGTGATTACACAAAGTCGTTCAACTTAATTACCATAATGAACCGTCAAAAGCGTAATCGTCGCCACCATCTTAATTCGCCTGAAGCGCACTCCCGGAGTGCTGCACTTGTCAAGCAAGCTCAAGGGTCAGACTCAACTTTGCGCGCTATTAACTTGTCTACCGCACCTCTTCTTTGAGTCCTTCGCGTCCACCGCGTCCGTGCCCCAAGGCGATTCTACTATACTGCCAAGAGATTGGCATTCGGCAATTAATCGCTGTACGTCAGAATTCTGAAAAGAATCTAAAATACGCGGCTCTTGAATAATGGCCAAATTTCATCATTCCGCATGGTATAGGTATATTCGTCATTCTTTTTGCTTCGTTATTTTATAACATTTTTTATTTTTTATTTTTTGCTGCTATTTCCATAATAAGAAAACGCCCAAATTGCACGCATATGCAATTGGTGGTTCGGTTATAAACCATCCCTAAATCAGCATCGTGTGTATAGGCATATACTATATATACATCGCTTTAAATTCTCATAAACTTTTCTAAGATTAAGACGTCGGGGACCACCAGTCGTTCACCGTATTCTACGCCCGCCGCGAGTTCTCACACCTCGAGCGGCCCGCGGTCAAAGGCCTGCGGGGGGTAGACGCTCGAGCTTACCGGGGGGTACGCCTCGTCGAGGTTTCGTACCTCGGCTAAGGAACATGAAGCTAATTGATACGTAAGATTGTGTTCGTACCTTCTATTCGCCTTTGAGGTTCATCCTCCAGTAACCAAAGAATGGATAAAAGAGTGCCGATCAAATTTATTATTTACGAGACATCGCACCCTGCAGGGTATTTCTCACATAGTAGGTACCTAAAATACGCTTGTATGATCAGATACTATGTTCAAACAGCCGTGAGTTTTAATCGGCGATTTCAATTTTCTGCAACGCGATCTTATTAAGTTTATATAAAAATTGTATATAGAGAGAAGAAGAAAAAAAAAAAAAAAAAAAATGGTCAAGGGGACCAGTACAGCGACTTTTCGAGAAATTATCATAGTCCGAAATCAATTTATTTCATAACCAAAGTTCATTTCACATCAAAATATTTTTCTTTTTTTTTCAAAATTATGTGTCGTAAGGATTTTAGAGCACCGTTGGACCGATTCAGATCATCTTGGGTTCATTTTCTTTAGAAAACAAATCCTCATCATGTGAATGTAGGAATTTTAAAATAAAAAATTAGGTCATAAGTTATGATCAATTTACCAAATTTGCAAACATTTTTATCACTCATTTCTTAAATAACTTGGCCAAAACGAAATTTTTTCAAAATTCCTACATTCACATGATGAGGATTTGTTTTCTGAAGAAAATGAATCCAAGATGACCTGAATCGGTTCAACGGTGCTCTGAAATCCTTACGACACATGAATTTGAAAAAGAAAAATATTTTGATGTGAAATGAACTTTGGTTATGAAATAAATTGATTTCGGACTATGATAATTTCTCGAAAAGTCGCTGTACTGGTCCCCTTAATGACATAATTTTGTTGTTTCAATGATATTTTTCGAATACCTACGTGGGGCTAAAATTTTCGGCTTAAAGAAACGCCGAAGTAGAATTTCTCGTCGAGTCTCCCTGCAGAAACGAAGTACGGTTCAACTGAAGGCGTGGCTTTAGTTTGATTTAGCGCATACTGCAGAACCGCGCAATTCTTCGAGGCGTGCGAGGGTTAAACAACGCTGCAGTCTCACTCTAGGGCGTCAACTTTACAGTCGTTTAGTGTTTTACGAGGATTTTATTAAGGCCGGCGGCCCTTGGTTCGAAACTGCCGCGGCTGCTCGACGATGTGGCTGCAGTAAGACTCGAAAATGCGCACGAGCCTATAGGTAGATAGGTAGGCACATAAGAACGTGCGGGGGAATTATGGGAAATAAATAAAGAAAATATAGAATTAGAAAATTATCGAAAATTATCAATTGGCTGATAATTATTATTTGGCTGATAATTTTCACCTTCGAAGTATCTACCCGCAGGACAGACGACCATATGCGATGGGCTGTTTGTCTTTTGCTTAACCGCGAAAGACTCCTGGAGTGTTCAGCGTGCAGCTTTCCAAGATTGCACTTTATCTGCAGTAATTTATCTTTCCTACCAATAACCGTGGATTCGAATGGGCTACCCACAGCTATAAGAGGCTGCCGTGTCTAGAAGACAGATTTACGAGTCTTCCGTTTCTGTAATTAAAAGGAAGAAAGAGCTGCGCGTATAGTGTATAGGTGTGTTCATTCGTGCTTTCTTTCTTTCTTTCTTTCTTTCGTTCGTTCGTTCGTTCGTTATAGTTATTTATTTATCTATATATCTATTTCATAGCCGAAAAGTTATAGTTTAGAATGAGTAGCCTGGGCGCGGGTATAAAAGCGCGCGGTTTCTCACCTATACGAAGAAACCCGGGGCCGGCCGTGGCCGGTATACGATTTTAATTAAAAATTAATCGCCACAAATTAATTTAAATACAAAAAAGAAGCCGAAGTATAATCGTATGGCGATCCTTCCTTATACCGAACCGCTTATATACATTTATATACTTCATATGTGTACTACACCTATATATAAATATATGTATATATATATATATATGTCCGCGTGCTTATGGTCGAGAGAGCTGGATAAATGGAGACTAAAACCTTCGGGGATCTTTTTGGTTCTGCGGCGTTTGTTGGAGGCGGTACCCTTGCGTTAGCCGGTCGTTATACGACTGCAACCGATAATCGAAATCTCTTCTCGATCCGAAACAAAAGAGGAGCGTCGTGACGGCCCACGACGCCAAGAGCTAAAGAGAAACAACAACAAAAAATAAAAATAAAAAATAAAAAAAAATGAAAAAATAAGAACAAGAAGAAGAAGAAGAAGAAGAAGAAGAAGAAGAAGGAGCTGCAAGAAGGCGTGGCGCCATTGCAGGAACAGGTTTAACTAATTATTAATATCTTATTACCCTCTACGCGTTTGCTTTCTCGATCGAAACAGATTTATAAGTATCTTAAGCCATTTACAAAGTATGTACAATCCAAGATCAATAATGAGGGTATTGTTTCATCGCGACCACTTTTTTTCCCATCCGAATGGATAACTCTACACCGTACCGTACACTGCACTTCACTTCACTGATCCTAAAGCAATTTATATTCTTTATCGTAACGATATTCTGCAGTTTCGAACAAACAGTTAGCCATTGGGGTTTGTAGACGTTAAGTCTAGGCTTTGGTCGAACGATGATCCAGGTTGGCGTAGGACTGGAAGGCAATTAACACGTCAGCCATATATCATGCTCGCACATGGATGGGGCCACCCTGCCTCACACCTCTGTGCCTCACGGGCTCTTGCGTATTCACGCGTACATGTATTCCAGAGATCCACACTGCATCCGTTGCACATTTACACTCGGTGATCAAGTAGATAGAAAATTATCTATTCGACGATAGAAATTTTGGAAAACTATAAAGCTTCCGCGTATTATAATATCAAGAGAAATTAGAATAGAAATGAAAAACCAGAAAATTTTTCGAGTTTTTGTATAAGAAATACTTATTCACGGCTGCATCGTATATACAATCTATATATATGTACCTACGTACGCAGTTAATTATAGACATTAATTAAGGTGTGAACTCGGGGTGACTGCGAAGGTAGCCGCAGAGAATAAGGCTTCGTCAAAAATATTCGGTCCATAGGAACGAAACCCTGGAAGAGGTGTCGGGTCGTAATCATTTATTATCTGAAGATTGAATTTCTCTTACGGTCCACCAGGTTTAATTAAAATATCGTTACGAGTAGGCGTTGGATGGAGGGCCTCTGGATACGAGGTGCGCGTTCTTGTCTTGAGATTCTATTTTCTTTACGTTTTATATTTCTTTTAATTTTATTTTCATTTTCATTTTCGTTTATATATACATACATACATAGTATATTATATTATATATATACTATCGTTTAATTTTATATATATATCTCGATATATATACCTACGTACTATCTTCCGGCTATATAAAATATATGTTACCGCAAGAAACTGACAATTAACAACGCGCGCAAAGTTCAAGTTATACTTAGATTCAGGTTCTCTTAGACTGTGCAGCAACGCGATTAACTTGTTACAATATCTATATAGTAGTACATATCGCCACATGCAGCTGTCCGACTGCGCGAAGACTTCATATTCTATAATTATTTCTACAACGCGCGGTTAGAATATCGATGATGAATCTTTGCTCCCCCTTTTTTTTTTCTATTATTATTAATTATTATTATTATTATTATTAATAATATTTCATCTGGAACCTTTTTTCAATCTACGAATATGCAACTTACTGTTTGTTGATTAGTCGAAGTACAAATTATGGAAAATTTATCATTCATATACATTATACACAGAAAGAAAGGTCAACTTAATTCAAGACAATTTTTCGGTCCAAAAATGAAGACCGAAATTTTTGATTTGATCCGAGAAAATTTCGGTCTTCATTTTTGTACATTGGGGACAATTTTTGGGACATTGGGACAATTTTCTTGGCTCGAGAAAATTTTTGATTTGATCCGAAAAACTTTCGGTCTTCATTTTTGAACCGCAAAATTATCTTGAATCAAGAATAATTTTCTTGGCTCAAGTTAACATTTTTTTCTGTGATAGGTATATAATATTATTATGGGGATGAAGAAAGAACTTTTTTTTATCCTCACCTCACCTCAACTTATTTTTATAGTTGTATTAATCGATTTGTTCGAGGTGGTAGTTAATTGATTAATTTAGTTTCGTGTCACCTGCTGTCCTCCGTGACTCTTGGGTCGATGACTCGATAGCGGAAGACCATCTCTTTCCGTATAATTCAATTTTTCAAGTGACTAAGCTGAAACTGCCAAACTGCCGAAACGACTTGGTCAGGCCCGGGCGTATTGGTTGAGTCCAGTCGAGGCGTGGTGTTGAAATTAATAACGAACCGCTTGACGGCTCAATTTAGCCCTGTCCCATCGCGCGGTTTTTTCACTCGCTCCTTATGTTCTGCTTTCCGAACGTCTTTTCACTTTTACTTTCTTTTTTTTTTTTCATTTTTCGTTTCTCTTTAGTCCAGGTAAAAAAAAGGAAATTGAATTAGCGCCGCTTTGTACGATTCGTGGAAACGTCGATAATCATTCAACATACACAAAGGGTAGGTATAGTATATATTACCTATATCTTTTCCACATGCAATAATTTTATGCTATATATCGCTTATATATTCGAATATAAAGCCGTTTTCCGAAATATTGATTGAAAAAATAAATCGGTAAGAAAACTATGCGAAATATCGTAGCTAATATGACATAATTTAATTAAGCCTATAACTATATGATCGAATCGGAGTAAGTCAAGGTGTATGCCTTATAGCGTACCTATAGGTAGGTATATATACTTACTATATAAGTCGTAACAGCGTAACGCAACGGAACGCGACGAAAAGCCATGACGACGTGAAGATAAATGCGTAACTGATGACGGTGCGATAAATTGACGTTCACTGTTTCGGAGTTTATAGTTGATTTTGTTAACCGGTCTATTAGCCGGCTAACTTACGTCCTTGTATATCTAGCTACTGTGCACAACTACGCGTACCTACCTACATATCTACCTACCTAACTACCTGTACCCATCAACTTTGCCAAGGCTGATGAGTTAGTTCGAAAATTAATGACTATAAATCATCGTGTTGTATCAGCAAGCGCGATGCAATGTGTAGGCGGTTATCCTGCCTTAAATTTTTTACATTTTCAATATTAATTACTTCCTACATAATACATATATGTCTCGTGTGTCGAGTATATCGGGTGTTTAATATCGCGACTTAATTGCAAATTGTGTATTCCATGACGTTAACGAAATAGTTAATCAGAACGTTGACGTTATAGATATATATATATATTATATTTGTTAAGATAAACGCGTCCGGAAATGAAATGAAATAAAATGAAAATGAAAATACTAGCTCGTATGTATATCTGCGTATAGATAAATTTATACATTAACCGTGGAATAGCGGCATTTGAAACAATCGACCATTAAATGGAATAGTCCCGTTGCAAATAATAACTCCCAATAATCGGGCGCTTGCGTTCTACTATAACCGGGGTGTCTGTATATATAGAGAATCGTCGAGGGTAGTCTATATACTCTATAGACAAAACGTTTTCGAGCTTAGGGGGTTTGCGCTGTACCTATTACATGTTACAGACGCAAACACATGTACCTATATAGCTGCTATGGAATACGAGAAATGGTTTGGGGACGAGTACTATAACGTACATATACCTACCTATGTACCTATGTACCATATATACACCTATATATGCAGTAACAGCATGGGATAGTATATGTATGGAAACAAACGCGCATCGGTAATGAGAGGCCAATTAGAACACCCCGCACCGATGAAATTACCTCTAACGTTAGAAATTCAAACCTCTGCCGTTGGTTGGCGTGCCGTTACCCGTAATGCCCTAGGGCACGCGAGCAGCTTCTGTGCTTTTATATCGGGTTAAGTTGCTCCTGGATTTTTATTACACATACTATGTGTGTAGAAATATATACGTGCACCACATGCAGCACCGGAAAGCTTTTGCTCGTTTCGCTGCATGCTTTTGACTTTTGGCTTTCTCAGCTACACCTACACAGAAATAAAGGTTGACTTGATTCAAGACAATTTTGCGGTCCAAAAATGAAGACCGAAATTTTTGGACGGCAAAATTATCTTGAATCTAGAATAATTTTCTTGATTCAAGTTGACCTTTTTTTTCTGTGCAGGTACTCCGTGAAAAATTTTCGAAATGCCAATTTTGCAAATTGTTTAAAAAAAAATTGATTCACTTAAACGGGTAAAACAATTGTGCCTTACGAGAAACCGGACGTTGCATGTCAACCAGACCCATAATCATCTAATAATATAATAATGCTCGAGAACGGACCCAATTTTCCAAGCTAAGGCTATATATACGCGCGGCGGCCGAACTATACACCATAGTATCATTTTTTACCATCCAACTAATAATTGGCTGTATTCTATGGTACCTATATAACTTGCCTAATAGAAATAGGTAAGAGGTAAGAGGTAAGAGGTAAGAGAAGAGAGAAGAAAGAGGGCTCTCGTAGGTTGCTTGGGATAATTGGACGGATTCTATTAGACCCACCCTCGGGGCATCGGGACCCATTTGATTTACAACACGCGGTGGCGAATTTAGAAAAAATATTATTTCATATTACGGACAGTTTTAGACGGGGTGAAAAATCTCGTTTCAAATTGATAAGATGAAGCGCGTTGTTTGAAAAATAAAAATATTTATATACATATAATTCATGTATATGCTAATTCTTGTAATGATATGAGTTGAAAAATAAAGAATAGAAAATAAAAAAGGAAAAATCAAATACTAGACCTGATATTCTTGACTTTTGACTGGTTAGGTTAAATCCACGCAAGTCTACCCTAATATAGACATTGTGTTAGCTTGGGTCCAGCCCGTTCGACAGCTGTTACCAGTTCGTCGGCATGGTCGCCATTTTAATTGAAAAAAGTCCCGTGGAGGCTGGGGCATCAATTTGGCCGATTATCCTCCACGCCGAAGCTCGGTCTAAGGCTGGTGGTGGGTCGAACCAGGACAGAAAACCTACTATAGATTACCGGGCCTGTTATTATGCCGGAGCGGAGGTTTTTTCGGGACTAAAAATTGGTTTTTAATGCAGGGTTCGTAGCTTTCTTATACCCCGAGGGGCCCCCTGCCGATAATAACTATATTACTATGTCCTACGGGATCTGGTATAGTTTCAACTATAAAACTATCGCGTCTATCCCATGTAGTAGGTACTATAGTAGAGTCCCGAGTAAAATAGGGTAAAATAATTTCAGCAGCAGCAGCAGCAGCAGCAACAGCAGTAGGAAACGCGATCGCATATATCGTCATCAATTTCTGCATCTGTACACAGAAAGAAAGGTTGACTTGAAAATTTGAAAAATTTCCTTGGTTCTAGAAAAATTTTTATTTTATCCGAGAAAATTTCGGTCTTCATTTTTGGACCGCAAAATTATCTTGAATCAAGAATAATTTTCTTGGCTCAAGTTACCCTTTTTTTCTGTGTATATAAAATACTTCTGATCATCGACATTATAAATGATTGAAAAAAATTATTTTCTGCATAATTTTAGATCTGATTTCCATTATTTCTACACTGAGAAAAATAACAGCAATAATATTGCTCGAATTGCAATAAAACATTATTGCTGCATACCAACCTGCAATAATCATTGCTGAAGCTGTGCTATAAATATTGCAAGCTTGTACAGCAATATTGTATTGCTACAGTAGCAAAAAAATTGTTGTATCTGCAATATTTTATTGTTGAAGCAGCAACGTAACTGCAACAATAATTGGAAAGCATTATAATATTGCAAGAAAAAATCGTTATCTTAGCAATATTCGGTTAGCAATCGAATTATTGTTGATATTACGATTCTCATTTTTCTCAGTGTATGGGAATCTGCACTTCTTATGCTTGTACAAATATATATTTGCATCTGGAATAGTACACGTGATCGAAGGCCGCAAACACAGCATTTTATCTACCGCGGTTGCTGCCGCGGTGCAACGAAGATTTACTTTTTAGTAACACGCCGTGACTGTATATATATATATATATACATAATATATATACCTATACATGTTGGTGATAAGTATCTCGACGGAGGTTTGAGATTACAGAATGTACCAACGGACTATATTGCTTCGGGTACGTTGCGTTGTACATACATACCTTATACGTACAGCATCCCATCGAACCGCACACGTAGGTATATATGAATATACGTGTATATATAAGGTGAAGTTTATATATATATAAATATGTATATGTGTGTATATAGCATTATAGCATATATACCGAGAAGGAGTAAAGCCCATCCTCTCACGCGTTTGTACCACAGCATCAATACGTGGAGCAGTAGGTAAGTTCATGGCGGCCAGATGGAGTAAATCCAAGTTTTACGAGGCGGCACCGCCTCTTCCTCGCGCCCTCTGAAGCCCTCCGGAACCCTCCCGAAGACCACAGGTAACCAAAGCGTATATCTGTATACAAGAATAACCAGAGAACGATGCTTTTGCCTTTACCTTTACTATTACCTTTACCTTTACCTTTACCTTTACCTTTACCTTTACCTTTACCTTTACCTTTGCGGGAGAACGCAGATCGCTCGAAGTACGAGGTCGTCGCGGGCAGCCGCTCATAATTCTCATCATAAATCGTGCAACAAACTGACGCCGGTGTCTGTATCAAGTGAGATTCTCATTCGGATCTATCTAGGGCTGAATATAATGGACCGATATAGAATAACTCCGAGGTCCTTGAAATATTAAAAAAAAAAAAAAAAAAAAAAAAACGTACCTACATCTCTTTGCATTGGGGAAATAAATTTAGTATTATACCGATGATCGATCTTTATAATAATTTGGTAATAAAGGGGATCAAGATTGGGTAATGTTAAATTTTTATTTGGGAAATTAATTCGCGATTCTGTGTCTGATTACGTATTTAGAGTTCGGAGAATTCTGATGTTAAATTTTTTTAATCACGAATGATAAAAATCGCTCGATTTTCTGTGAGTATATAAATCTGGCGATTTATTGTTATTTTTTTTTTTTGTTTCTGTATATTATAATTTATAATAAATGTATAAAAATTAGTATAGTTGATTTTGACGTAGGTGGTATACTACATGGGTTCAGGGTCCGTCGTGGTTTATTATTTTTGTTGTTTATATATAATCTGATATAGCCGCGGCACGTACGTGAAATAAAATTTGGTAATAAAATTTGTTCCCGCCAGTTAGGGAGGCTAAGGCTTGCCAAAAGCGGCTATTAATTTTTTTATCTTTCATCTGAGCTTCGGGCAAGGAGAAATTTTCAATATCTATAAGAGGCCGTAAAATCCTCATCTTGGCTCAAGATTCGAGCATACCACATTATGCATGTATATTAAGTTTAGCTTTTATTATTATTTATTATGCATCTCAGCGCGATCTGTAATATACCTTATATACATCTATATATAACGAAAGAATAAAAATTCTCAGGATTTACAAGATATACATAAAAAAACATTTCGTATATACAATCCTACGATTTATATACCCTTCACATCTGTCTATCAATAAAATCAATAAAACTATAAATTTAAATGTCTGTATCAACGTCAATGTCAATGTTTAAGACACTGTATCATTTAAACAGCTATCAAAAATCATCGAGCTACCGCGATATATTGTATATATATATAATTTCAGTATCGATCCTTTAAGTATATTAATAATCAATGCAGTCGAAGGAACTAGGCTGTCGATCATGGGATGCAGATATATATATATATATATGGGACTTTAATCAAAATATGAGATCTGTTTTTGATCTCGTTTAAATCTTTAGTTCGAAACGCGTATAGCGGTTTGGCCCTGTGTTTATATACCTACCTACCTACCTACCTACCTCTATACACACCGATTTATATACTTTAGTTTGTGAGCGTAGTTAATATTTAATCGAGATTATTAAAGTAGTAGTCGTGTGTGTAGGTGGGTGGATGGAGTAGTCGGTTAAGATCGGACCCAGAGGCCCAGAACAGGACGACGTCCGCGCCGCGGCGGGACTTACGGACCCCGCAAGAGCGAGATGCGCCGGACAGATAGTCGATACCTCTGGGAAATATCGCGGGTATCGACTATCGAGACGAACAATCAGCCCTAAATGGTTTATGCGAGCAGTTGAACTTTGACCTCGAGTAATAACCGGCGCAGCATCTGCCTCTTGATCTATTGGATTGGATCAACTTACACCTTGCTCTTTGGTCCTTTCGATTCCTTATATAGAACTGATCACGAGCCGTAATATCGATCTTGGTTATATACTAACGCTATACCACTCTCATTGTTCAGATTCAAACTTACAACTCGTTATGTTATAATCACGCGTTATATTATCGATATATATATGTCAATATAAACTATTTATATATACGAACAATATAAATATAATCACGCGATTTATTATTATGTACCTATTATAGCCTTAGAGCTGGCTTTGCGATCGGTTGATTTTATTATATTTAAATATATTTAAACTTATTGAACACGTATGTGCAGAGTTATCATCGAGTATAATAATTTTAGTCGGTAGAATTCGGGAATAGCCACTTTAAATTTAGCGAAATAACTGCTCCTCTTATACGAAAGTTGCAACACAGCGGCGAAACACGCCACACGTCTTCAGACTCTTCAGTTTTAGTAGTTTAATTCGTTAATCAACAGGCTTTTAATTACAGTTAACTCGTTTACAGAGTTTCAGAGTTTATTCATTCGCACGTCTATATAGTAGTAGTAGTTCGGAAGACTTTTCACTCCATGAGAGTGCAGTGAAAGCTATCAATTATCAATTTCTAATGTTTTTGATTCTTTTTCAAAAATTTATGCTGCACCTATTGCAGACTCTTCGTCGTCAATGCGAAAAACAAACTGTGCCAAAGATTTATAATAATCAACAAATGAACTTCCATAAATTATTTCAAGCTAAAAAGCTCCTTGCATCACAAATTTGGAGCTTCTTTATAGCTTGAAATTTTCTAGCTTATTTGTGGACATAATTTCAATAGATTCAGGCATTTTTTTGAAATTAGTTGATGTTCCCTCACAGTAGAAATCATTTGTAAAGTCATCTGTATAGATCTTGAGTTTTTTTAAGTTCGGTTGCATCGCAGATACGAGTTAATTGAATGATATGTTAACGTGCGGTGCCATTGAGAATGGGATGATTTTACAAACCTTGAAAAGCAATCTTGGACTGTTGGTCATTTGAAAAGCAAGAACATTAATATCTCCATTCTTCGCGGACAAAAGCTTATGGATGTATATAAGTGGGAGTATAAGAAATAATCGTCCATTAATTGAGTCCTCTATGTGGTGGTAGTACTCAGGCCTTACCAGGACCTAACGTTATTGTGACTTGCAAGACACAATGGTCCTTTGTTAAAACGTCATGCGTGCACGCATAAGCGCAATCGTAAATGCAAACACAACCGTTTCTTGAGATGCAATTTCATCCCGAAGTCAGAAATGCGTACAATTCATTTAACCCATGGGGCCAATTATTCGACACAGTGCAGAGATTTCCACGATTGACACGCTGTTATTTCCCCAACGATTAATTAACGCATTATATGTTATATTGAAAAATCGAAGTTGCATTCCCTCACTTGGAATAAAAATTGCTTAGGTAGATGGAAACGAGCGAGAAAATTACGTTGAAAATATGGAGTGAAAATTCATCTTGAATATTGACCAAAAAATCGTGAAGGTGGGTTGCGTGACAAAGGCAAGGATAGAATTTCATACGGCTTTGACACCATGGTCAATATGCATAGGTGCAGTTTATTTTCCGTTAGAATTTTATTTTTTCACCATCTGAATCTTTGATCGAACTGGATCAGAAGTTATGTTTTCTTCAAAACTGAAATACATTATAGGGCTGCAGTAGCGACTATAATGATTAGATTGTTGTGGTCGGAATTGATTGAGACTATTCACTGAAAATTGGTTTCGGATTAGCTACTTGAAATATGAACTCCAGAAACGCGAAGGTCTTCTATAATGTAACCATCGGTCTAGTTAGTGATGATGATTTAACTTTTTTGTGCATTATTCATCACGATGTACATCCAAGTATATTAGTTACATTTATATACCGGGAGTATTCGTGGAAACGTTCCATAGGGAAGTGAAAACGCCTGCATACAGTCAAGTCAAACATCAAGCGATTAGATTTTGTTTACCACGTAGCCAATGGGCACGCGATATGCGAAATAGAATCTAATCGGTTGATTTTTTAGTTATCTGTATGCAGGCGTTTTCACTTCCCTATGAAACGTTTCCACGAATACTCCCGGTATATGATGATATAAATGAATTTTACGATCATTTCAAATGCACAGAAATATCTGCATGCTTACAGTATAATACGGTACATATGTGGTATAGAATAAATCGCGAGAGTAACGCGTGTCTAACAATTTAAGTACGTCGTAAACATTTGAGTTTCCTTTCGGGCTGATTGTTCTATGCGAATTGCAGATGCACATATACTATATCGGAAGACGAGAAGGCAAGAAAGAAGATCGTCTTGAACACGTAAAGAAAGTAAGAGACTTGCTCTCGAAGTATTATAAGTTTCGCGATCCACCTCGTTTGTACGAAATTAAAATTACTCTCGCGAGTGTTTTCACCGGGTAATGAGTTTCATTTTTATTTTTCTCCTCGTCCTTTCTCTTTCTTCATTTTCTTATTTAAACTATATACATATGTATACATAGACTGATATATATTATATATAGGGGAGAGCGGGGCAAAACGGGCAGCGGGGCAAAACGGGCACCTCGGCCAAATTTTCGAAATTAAATTCAGAAAAAAATCAAAATTCATTGGGAAACAATTTTTATTGAAAAAAAAAAAAAAATCTAAAATTTTCCAACATTTTTTTTTATTTTTCGGGGGAGCTGCCCGTTTTGCCCCGCTGCCCGTTTTGCCCCGCTCTCCCCTATATATATATGTATGTATTATTTTTTTCTTTTTTCACGAATTTCAGATGGGAAGAAAATGGCTTAAAATGAAAGAAAACATTTGTCGATTTAGTTTGAGAATAAATTAATATATTTAGAATGGATATACAGTACTTCATCTTTTTCTTATTTTCCGCAGGTCATTTATGGCATCTTAATACGCGAGCCAATATTATTATCGGCAAAATTTCTTCCTAAGAAAAGAAAAGAAAAGAAAAAAAAAAAAAAAAAAAGAAAAGAGAACTATTTAGGAATAGTTAGTACGTTGATATATTTTCTCTAGCCCGCTCTATATAGTAGACCTATATATACCTATATATAATATGTATGTATATAATTTAACGTATATTTACAATTCGAGACCGCTTCTATTGCTTTAAATAATATTTTCATTTTTTTTTTTTTTCGTTTTTTCGTTTTTTTTTTTTTTTTTTTTTTCTTCTTCTTCTTCAATTCGAACACTAGGTATTTTTCAAGTAAGGTTTTTTTTTTTTTCTTCGCTTTATATTAAGAAGATACCTAATTTCTATACTATATATTATATATAATATATATATATTTATATACAATAAATACAATGTTTGTTTTTTTTCTCGCCGCGAACAATATCCGCAAAAAGTTTACATAAAAAAATAAAGAAAAACGAAAAAGAAACTAAAATTAGAGAGAGAGAGAGAGAGAAAAGAAGAAAAAAAAAAAAAAAGAAAACGAAAATAATTAAAAAAAAAAAACAAAAAAAAAAAGGAAAACAAGATATTATTCATATCTATGTGGTATAATATATATAGATACGCGTATTTCGCGGTTAAAACACGTTATTGCACATTTTATACATAATACAAATATAATTCGATTCTAAATTAGTATACTCGATATACATAATATAATTATATTACATCGATTATTTTTATTCACAGTCTGCGCAGTCGTTAATATTCAGCCTCCGAGATTCATATTATTATTATTAATTATTAAATGACAATATGTATAATAGTAAGGTAGGTATATAATATGTATATACTCACGTTAGCTCAGTAATTAATAAACGCCGCATATATTGATCGAGGCTGAAACCAAAACTCTTTACAATATTTATAATTATAATAATAATAATAATAATAATAATAATCACAATAATAATAAATGATCATTACGGATTTGGATATGTTGGAAGTGATATACTATATATATATATACGTATATATTAGGGTGGTTTTTTTTTTGGGGACTATTTTTTTTTCTTTGTTCCCGGCCTGAAATTTTGTTGAAAATGCCAAAAAACAAATTTCCTCCAAATATAAGCCCTTAATATTAATGTTGAGTACTCGCCCAGAACGTGAGAAAATTTCCCATTTAAATAACATGTAAGTTTAGATTTTATTCTTTTTTCAAACTCCTATAACTCAGCGGCATTTTGTGTTATCATAGCGCCCAAACTCGGAAATTACTCAGGATTAAACGCTCTTCAAAAGTGTCCATGATATAAAAAATAAAAAAAATAAAATAACAACAAAAAAACAAGAAATTGTTCTTGAAAATTTGATTTCAGTGACCTGTACTACCTCACCGGTGCGAGTTACAGTTAAGTCGCCAGGAGCACTTTTGTAGAGCGCTTAATCCTGAGTAATTTCCGAGTTTGAGCGATATGATAACACAAAATGCCTATGAGTTATAGGAATTTGAAAAAAAAAAAAAATCTAAACTTACATGTTATTTAAATGGGAAATCTTCTAACGTTCTGGGCGAGTACTTAACATTAATATTAAGGGCTAATATTTGGAGGGAATTTCTTTTTTGGCATTTCCAACAAAATTTCAGGCCGGGAGCAAAGAAAAAAAAAAATTGTCCCAAAAAAAAAAAAAAAAACCACCCTAGTATATATATATAGTAGGTACGCCTATATATTTTCTTTTTTTCTTTTTTTTTCATATATATTTAACAATTATTTACCCCCGCAATTTAATTCTTATTTATTCGTATTTATATATTTATATATATATATTATATTAATTGTTCAAATTTGTTCGCACTACGTTGTTGACGGTGACGTAGGTAGAGATAACGGTGATGTTGGCGATGACGTACCATTATTCGGTGTCGTTGAACGATTGTTATTATTGTTACTATTATCCGTATTATTATTATTATTATTGTTACTATTACTATTATTATTATTATTATTATTACTATTACTATTATTATTATTATTATTATTACTACTACTATTATTGTTATTGTTCACCCGCGGACTCGGTACACCTGGTGTTGCCGAACGATTATTACCCAGGAGACTGTCGATCGAAAAAGGATTTAAACGTTTTCTTTCCTCACGTCCCTTAACAGATAAGTCTATACTGCTACTCTGGACCTCTTCATCAGCGCTTCTATCCTCTTGTAGGTGATTTGAAGATGAATTAAATCCTGGACTACCGAGACTAACCAGTTCTCTTCTTCGTTCTAAAAGACTTAATCCCCAATGCTGTATTCCTTGTTGATGATTTAAATTACGATTTAAATTTAAACCATTTGGATTGTGACCGTGACTTCCGGGATGAAGTCTTCTTGAATCTATATCAACTGGCCTTGGTAGACACTCTCCGTCGATTGAACCATCCGCTGCTGAATCAACCCGCTCGCTACCGCTCTCACTGCACGAATCTAAACCACCAACAACGTCGATTTCTTCGTTAACATCGTTTCCGGAACCGGATACACTTCCTTCAGGATTTCCTAAGTGACCGAAGGAACCGTTTATCTGACCTAGTGATCCTCCAGCCGATGCTGCAGCACTTCGGGACTCCCATTCTGCTCTCAATGTCGAAAGATCCACCGAGATTCCCTGAAACAAATCGACAACTATTCTAAAATCTGTGATTTTAACGACCAATTCAATCTTTCGAAATATTTGACTCGGATAGAAATTAAAACTGAAAGTATAACAGATAGGCTAAACCGAAGCCGGGGAAAATAATAAGACTCGCGAAGACCGGTGCAGGCCATTAATTAACCCTGTAGAACCAGTTTTACCCAAGGATTATTGAAACTGGATTCTCTTTACGCTCTAGATGGCCATGAGGGTATTACCAGCTACTGTTCGTATCGGTACTTGCATAGGTGTGTGGATATATAAATAAATATTTATCGTTAGATAATTCGGGTATTCCATACGATTTTCTGTGCAAATATCGTATATTATACTTTGCGAGAAGTAGATCGATGATCAGTTTTTTTTTTTTATCTTTCATACCTTTGCGGCCAATTTTCTTTGCTGTCTCTCAAGAGCTTTGAGTAATTTTTTTTGCCTCCTCTCGCGTTCCTTACGACGAAGTTCTTCAGGTGGAATCGGTTCACCGCTACAACTTTGGGGATGAGCGTTGTGGGCCGGTCGTCCAGGACCCTTTTTCGTGTGCTCCTTCTTTCTCCACTTTGCTCTACGGTTCTGGAACCACACCTGCAACGAAAATATTAAATACGAACTTTAAACGTGAAAGATAAGTAGCTGCGGCAACAAATGGAATGAAGCAGGTGAAACGCGGAATTATTAAACCGTCTCTACATGCCTCATATACACCTCGCGGGCATATTTCTCAAACGTCAAACATTTTTCATTTCATTTTCATTTTCATGCATCATTAGTTTATTATTTTTTCAGTTTCCATTCGAAATTCGAATGAAATTTTCAAAATGAAAAAAAAAAAAAAAATATGTGAAAACAAAATAGAGAAAAGAAGATAACCGCTAAGAAATCGGTATTCGTTTAGGGTCAACCGCGTCTATACTGACGCGGTCGTTAAGTCGCGAGATGTTCCACCCGCGGTTACGATACGATGAGAGAGGAGAGGAGAGGAGTGGAGTGGAAAAGAGAGGTGAGGAGAGGTGAAGAGAGAAGAGAAGAGGAGAGGAGAGGATTGGTATACACGATGAAGACATCAGTTGTGGGGGTGACCGCGGGCGCTAAGTGGCGCTGTTGCACGCGAAGCTCAGATCAATAGACTCTGGTTCTCTTAGCTCTCTCTCGGACCAACTTCTGAGCCGTAACTTCATCGCTAAGAGTGTTTTATAACACTCGAGTTCACACTAATGAGAAAATTCTATGTGATTTTAATTACGGACAGAATTAACTACACTATACGCCGAGCTTTAGGTGCTTAATTCTTACCTGCCGTGTACCACCGCATTATAACACACTATGGCTACTATAGCTTAATATAGTTGTTTAGCTTAAACCGCGTTGTAAACCAGGACTATATGACCGATCTTCAGATTTGATATAACCCGAGCTAATTCCACTATTTTATTTTCACCCTACGATTTTTTACCGACCCTTTGTACTTCCGAATTTTTAGAAACGCGGTTCGAGTTCAGAAGATTAAAATTCCGAAAGGTCAGAATGCAGAAGGCTCAAAACTCTGAACAGGCCAGAGAAGGCCCCGAAAGCATGAGGATACGAAAATTTCCCTCTTTACGAAAATCCATAACTGCGATGCGATGAATAATTGATAGGATTTTGAAAATTATTTTTCCAAAAAGTAAATATCAAATCGATTAATTTGAGCATAATTGGTTTCGATCCCACACAGCACCCAATATTGTAGCAGTATTGCTCATATTGCTGCAATATTGAAATGTTGCTACAATGTTGCTGCAATATTGGAATATTGCTACAATGTTGCTGCAATATTGGAATATTGCTACAATGTTGCTGCAATATTGGAATATTGCTACAATGTTGCTGCAATATTGGAATATTGCTACAATGTTGCTGCAATATTGGAATATTGCTACAATGTTGCTGTAATATTGGGTGCTGTATGGGATATGATAAATACAGCCCGAGTTATTGAACACTGAATGAATACACGCGTGAATTTCAAATCGCGGTGGTTTGGTTTTTCGGGTTTTTAGCTTTCGGAATTTCGAACCATCGGTGTTCTTTGTTTCAAAGTTTTTTCAATCGTCTTTGTAGACTTTCAGGTAAGTAATATTCAAATTTGGAATTTTAATCGTTCCTAACTTCAAAAATTTGAAACTTCAAACTAGCCCCGCCCGAACCACTTAGCTAGTGCTTATAGTAGCTATAAGAAAAATTCTTACTCCTATCCACGCGCCAAGTAGTAACACCAATAAATATACCAAGACAACGTCTTCAGGGCTGACCATCGGCGACTGGTAAGCTGATCATTCAGTTTCTTTTAACGCTTAGCAATAACCCAACCATCACGAGCATAAAGGGTGCAGAAATTCTTTAAGGTAACTTATTGCAGGAGTGCGAGACAGCGGAGGGTTATACGCCGGTCAATTTCACGCCCGGATGATCGCACCATAGTCATACTCATACCCATACCCATACCCATAGTCATAGCCTGGGGCCCAAGGTTCATCCATACGTTAGTTCGTTCGTACATGTTCTAGTCTATGGAATATTTATACAGAAACGTGCCGAGTGCAGCAAGACCATATATGATCACGAAACGAGGTGAAATTTTCGAGTCCATTTTATCCCAATACTTTATACGTAAAGTGCAGCCGGAACGCGAATCTCAGCTTCTGTTTATTAAAACGCTGCAGTAGCCGCATAGTATAGTGTAGATTTAATGCATACAAAATATTTGTATGATGCCCATATGTGTCGCTTTCGCCACGGTTTTATCGTTCCCTGCAGTCGGACCATGACGGATTAATATCGAGGACGCAGATAGACTGCAGATATAGATATAGTATATATATATATATATAGATCAGGAGATAACACAGCCGCTGTAACACGGAAAGAGACATCGTTTAGGTCTCTGGGGTGATTAGATAAAGATAACGAACCTGGACCCCCAAATAATTGACAGATTTTATACCCGTTTGACTAAATGCAGTATAGATAATAAAGATGCGGTCTTATCTCAGTAACAGTTGGTGTGGATCGGTCTGTCGACGACGCGACAACTGAATCGTTTAGTTTAAACCTGAAATCTTCCACCATATATATGTAGTAGTACTGCATCTTCCGAGGAAAAATGAGGGAATCGCTTAGACAAAATCGCCCGGAGTTTCTTTATTCTAACTTCGAAGGGACCCCGAGCAGATGGGATAACTGCCCACTGGGGAATCGGGGTCGAAGGTTATAGAAAACGGCTATCCACCCTCGAGGCGTTGCTGCTCTATTCCCTCTGTTGGGCGTCAGCGGACCACGTCACACTCGCGACCCTTAACGGACCCGAGTCACTTTAAATTCACGCCTATCGGAACTCTTGATCTCTCGACTCCTGCGGGATCTTGCCTCTGTGTAAATTCGATCTTTATACTATATACGAGGATGAACCGTGCGAATCTGCGAATGAAAAGAGCGCGAGATTCTGCAACGTAGAGCGATCGGATACACTTCGCATCTTTCTTCATCTTCATCTTCTCCCTATTGCTCACCATGCTGCAACCTTAACACGGCGTATCGAGTGCCAAATTAAAAGACTGATCAAGCTATACGAGCGCAAGAAGATATATTTCTCGGTTGAAACGTGCGAGGCGATAAAAAAAGGAACAATTGCTTCCTAAGTTGATTACCGTCTCTAGTAATTAGCGTCTTAAAAAAAAAAATCTCTTCGCTTAATTAGGTCCGGTGCGCCAAATATCGAGTTGAGTCAATCTGTCATACGTTAATTTCGTCAATTACAGGAAAGCGGTTTTGGTCTTGTTATCGCAGCGTTGCATGTGTCTGTAAATTAGACTCGGTGTATTGCAGGGAATACGGGTAGATATATATTACGTTCGTTTGGCACTGTGTGGGCATAAATTGAACAAGGGATATACAGAACGAGAGCTAGTGAGATAGTAATAATGAAAATAAGAAAATATTGGTTGACTTACAGCGACGCGACTTTCTTTGAGGTCCAGCCTCACGGCCAAAGCTTCTCTCATAAACACGTCTGGGTAATGACTGGCCAGAAACGCCCTTTCCAATTCTTCCAATTGCCAGCTGTTAAAATTGGTTCTACTTCTTCGTCGTTTGCTTCCACCTTCGTCGGACTCACCGTCGCATCCTACAACGAGAAAATAAAATAACGGCGAATTAAATACATATCAAAAATTTCGTGACATTAATGAATTTGACAATTTTTAGAACTATAAGAATCTTGTTACGTAATGTATGCTATTACCATATCGGTCTTACACACGTAAGTAGTACGTATAAAAGAATCTGTTTTTCCGAAGTGAATAAATAGAATTATTGAGCCTGGATATCTCAATAAAATTAGTTCCCTCGCCCTGACCCTATTCGATAAGAAACGAACGCTATGAGGATATTGAATAAACATAGAATTTCATGATTTTACGACTGGCTATCTGCGTAAGGTTTTTATCAATCGAGGGATCTGTGCTTTCGATTGTTTTGTACCTATATGTATGCTAATGCTATTTTGCAGAATTGAATAAAAGATCGGAAATTATGATGGACCCGTTCTGTAGGGTGAGCTTATCTATATCAGGGATAAAAATATGGAATGGAAACGACGCGACGCGTATCGTCGTATCGACCACGTCAGTTTCCCTACGTTTGGTATAAAAGCTGTTCAAGAATTGATATGAAAAATTAGGCTAGACCCGGACCACGCCGCGCCACGCCGCTCCGGTTTATCAATTCGTTCATTTCTCTTCTTCTCATCTTTTAATTATACATCCAAAAGTTGATAGATAATTATAAAAGGCGTGTAACGCAAAACGCTTAACGCCAGAACGTGCGAGGATCGAGTATTACGTATTCGTATAGGTGGAGACGTAATTGACGCTAATGTTTCTGATCGTTAGTATAAACGTTTGCACGTGCGAATTGCGGTTGCTCATTGGTTTTCCCATACGTACAATTTAATCAGGAATAGAAACAGAGAGAGAGAGAGAGAGAAGATATAGGAAGTAGAAATGGAGATAGAAATTGATCGCAGTCTAAGATATATACAGTTTCGCGAATTGATAGCTATACTCCGCGGAAGTTCCAGTTTCTAAATATAAAATTTCATTCCAATTTTTCTGATGTGAGCTATTGCTGCAGCACCGCCGAGAGATATATCCGTAGAGTAAAAAATCTCATAAATAATTTCTGCAGACCTTCCATCGCCACCGTAACCAAGATGGCCGATCCCTTTGCAAGCTAACTTTTACCTTATCGCGATGCGCCGAGTGACTCCTGGGGAAGTTAACGAGCCATGATGCATTATGGGAAATAGTTGAAACCCTCTTTTCAATTAATAAAAATTCAAACTTTCATTCTAAACTAGTCTTTTCTTTTTTTTTCTTTTTTTTTTTTTTTTACTTCTTCTTCTTCTTCTTCTTATTATTTTTCTCTAAGTTTTAGTCGCGTGGGAACGAGTATAGTCGATATATATAGTAGCTCTTGTCTAATAGAGCATCACAAATCGCGAATCAAAAAGAGCCTCACGCGAACTACCGAACCCTTATAGTTTTCGGCCCAGCTAACCCTCCCTCCTTCGAGGGAGTTGAACTTTATTTACAAAGTCTCGGCAGTTTCCCCCGAATATAGATGGTCTCCATAAAAGTGGTACTCGGGTTGTAAAGGGGGGCCCCGGATCTTCCCTCGTTTGTTTTAATCCAACTTTTGGAAATTGAATGTCTTTGAAAAATGGCGTTTGCGGTGTTATCTGCACAGTACCGTTGTAGAACTATATTATACAAGTATAGAATAAGAAAAAAATAAGAAGAAAAAAAAAAAAAGAACAAGAAAACGGATGAAACAGACTCCGACAATGAATATTAAATCAGCCTTCTATGATATTAAAAACTATTTAAAAAGAGCCGAAATTTCCATTTTTATATACAATAATTTATGATACATATTTTTCGGGTTAGTCCATAAAGATACCTTTCTCGATACTTAAACCGCAAGTGAAAATGAGGTAACAGACTAGGAAGAAGAAGAAGAAGAAGAAGAAGAAGAAAAGGAAGAAGAGGAAAAAAAAAAAAAAAAAGAAAAATGCTCGAGGTTCACCCTCATTAGTAAAAAGAAATGTTCTATGGTTAATTAGGTGATATACTGAATAGGAGAATTATTTTCTAAAAAGAAAAATAATCTAACCCTGGAGCGAGGGTATAATATAATATTCCCTCTAACGTTGAGTTATTTAACGCAAATTTATTTAAATTATCCAAATATACTATATTTTTGTGACGCTAAGAAATATACATATAAATATGTGTAATATAGGGAATAGTAAAAATTATCTTACAAATGTGCGATAAACATGCCCGATCTCGTTCTTTCGGTCTGATACTGCCTGGGTATATAACCCCATGGTAACGAATAACTAGTTAAACGTAGAAGAAGCGTGTCTGACTAGGTGAGATGAAACGGATAGAAAAATAAGATCTTTCCTCGTGTAGCTAACGCGTTAAACATCTCTGATATGCCTCGAGCTCTCTCTCTCTCTCTCTTTTTCTCTTTCTTTTTCTCGTTCTATCTCCGCACGCTGTATTATAAACTCTCTATATTATATTCGGTTGGACAGACTTTGCTCCTTATATACTATTGCGGGCGTCTTGTTTACGCTATAGGCGTGACATGCGGTAAAGATTAAATCGTGAAAAATTCTTCATCACATTAATCTCCATAATTATAAACAATTTATAACTTGTATACGGGCAACTCGGTGTCCGGCATATATATACTTGATATCTATCTTGGAGTGTTATTATTGATAATCTATATTCTGTAATAATCGAGTGCGACACCCAAGATCTAGTCCAATCGTAAAAGTATCGAATCTGATATCCGGCAGATAGCCAAGAAATTTTCTTATCACCTCTGAGAAGTGGAATTGCTCTTTTCTTATTATTATTATTTTTTTTTTCTTTTAGTTTAAGGGGGTATCCCCACCTTTAAATGAGTTAACATTCTAAGAAAGAAATTGATATTTTACAGCGAATTTGAGAGTCTGATCAAATCCAAAAAAAATCAAGAAGTTTAGGGAGAGTTTGACCCTCATTATCCATACTTAACATTGAATATTATTTTGAGTCTATTAGTAGTTACGCTGAATATAGAAAAATACAAAATTACTCGGTTGTCGCAAAGAATCAGTAGTACCGTTGGATCGATTTTGGAATTTTTGGTCTCCAATTGTTCAGAAGAGATGCCTCTATCATATGAACATAGAACTTTTTGATATGACTATTTTTGGTTGAGATAATAGAAAAAATAGAGAAAAATAATTGAAGAATTAGAAAAATCTCAGTAAAAACTAAGCGAGTCAGGCAATTTTCGCGATATCAAAAAGTTCTATGTTCATATGATAGAGGCATCTCTTCTCAACAATTGAGGACCAAAAATTCCAGAATCGATCCAACGGTACTACTGATTCTTTGCGACAACCGAGTAATTTTGTATTTATCTATATTCAGCGTAACTACTATTAGACTCAAAGTAATATCCAATGTTAAGTATGGATAATGAGGGTCAAACCCTCCCTCAACTTCATGATTTTTTTGGATTTGATCAGATTCTCAAATTCGCTGTAAAATATCAATCTCTTTCTCAGAATGTTGACCTATTTAAAGGTGGGGATACCCCCTTAATTGATTACTATTTCATTATTTTTTTACACAGATATTATATGTGTGATTTTTTTTTTTTTTTTTTTCATATATAGGCGCGCGTTTATAAAGCTCTCGAGCCGAGTGACCCCCAACTTTTTAAGTAATTTAGTGTCGCTATACTATATAATATAACGTATAGAGTGAAATCGTAAGGTAGTAAGGTACTACCTAAGCGATAAAAAGAAAAATAATTTTATAGTCAAGAGACCCTATATGCGTACTACTATATCGGGGGGATTATAGTCAAACTACGGGATAGCGTGTTGGCTTAAGGCGTTTAATAAGCTGCCTTCGTACCGCCGAAAATACTATACAATTAAACTGAAATTATCCGCGGACTGTTAAGATGAGAAAATGAACGAAAGCGTCAGGTATATTATACCAGTGCGGTGTATATGATATGGTTTGAAAATACGAACGATCTTACTTAATTTCTGTCAACGCGATTTGAAAAGAGAAGAAAAAGAAAAACCCGGAAAAAGGTAAAAGGCAAAAGAAAAAAGAAAGATTCTTTGCCTCGAACATTTCTTCTTCTATTCTTATTTTTTTTTATTTTTATTTTCTCTCTCTCTCTCTCTCTCTCTCTCTCTCTCTCTCTGTAGGTATTTCTTAAGTTTTTCCATTTTTCTTTTTAAAGCGATCACACCGTGTGCACGGAGGACATTAAGTCCTCTAGCGCGACGATGTATAAAACATAGCCTTGAGCATGGCTAGGCGTTTTCGCGTTGGTTGAAAATGTATACGGTTTGAGAGATCCGCGCGCATGTAAAGGCGCGGAGAGGAAGTGGAAAGTTTAAACTCTAACTTAAGCTCCATAAAGTGTAAGCCCGGAGTGCAAAGTACCGCTTAAGTGTTCCCGCTAAAAGCAGAGCTCTTGTTAAACAACCGCTTGCTGTATATTGCCACTTTCAAGACCCGGGAGGCCCGCGCGTCGTTCAACCAAGAGCCATATCTGCCCGCGAGGATGAGTACGATTTAGAGAAGAAAATTACGCAATTAGCACATCGCGTTTTTAACTTATCGCGCTTTGTAGAGATTCAAGCTCGCTAATTAACCGATTACAACGTAGCTTATGACAAACACGTACATACGTACATATTCGATAATACGGACATGAACTAGCCAATTATCTATCACAGGAAGAAAAAAAAAGTATATGTATATATTTAACATAAACAGTTAATCACTGTCATCAGTTATATCGCCAGAATTAATAGGACCTAGTTTTTTTTTTTTTTTTTTTTTTTTTTTCTTTATTTCTTTTTATCTGCTTTTTTTATTTTTCTATTCATACGATTGTAACTTTCAAAGCTATATATATGTACAAGCTTGATTAGAAGACGTTGAAATTGAATTAATTGAATTTTTTTTTTTTTCATTTTTATTTTTTTCTTATTTATATACCAAAGTAGATCATTAATGCGTCAAATTAGGGATAGAATTGCCAGTTTCTATTCTATATTTACCGAACACAAGTTGAATAATAAAGCAATATGCACGTCACTTGGCTGCGAGAGATTATTAAGCTGTAAGGCGTTAAGTGGTGTGAGGCGTTGGAAGGTGGGTTTGGCTTGCGTGCGAGTTTACTGCATTTGCATCTAGACGCCATCAATCCTCCTGACGCCCGTTTTCACCCCAACCCCCAATGCCTTGGCTTGCCACCTCGCCAAGCCCTGGGCCTTATGCTTCAGACAACTTTGAATTAAATATCTTCTATAGTATAACAAGACCGAGAAGGAAAACCTAGACAAAAGTCTGCTTCTTCATCTAACTGCGCATTTCGAGTACATATTAGAATTTTGTCTCTTCCTGCACGTCATGATCTTTGAGGCAGGTCAATTTTTCGATTTCTCTTACATTTTTTTTTTTTTTTTTCACACATATGTATAAGGGAAGAGATATTATTGTAAATTGTTGTACTGGGTATTCATATGGTTAGCCGTTATATTGGCCGTTGGGTAAGACGATAAGGAGGTTTTCAGATATGATCTCGAGCGTGGTCGGTTAATTATATATTAATGCCTTTGCGTGCGATCCTTGGGCACCCTGCCATCTACTGCCCAACCCTGTTATGCTCTGTTCTACCCGGTTCTGGTTGCATGTTCATATTATATACCTATATATGTATAGTATCATGAATATATATATGTATATATATATATATATATATACATAGTTACCGCGAAGACCGAGCGGTATAAGGGTTACATTTTTTTTTTTTTTACACTTCTCGATTGATACACACCTTGTTCTATTGCTCGCACGTTTAACCCCATATATATTGCGTTATACGCAAACTATGGCAAAAGAAAAAAAAAAAAAAAAAAAATAATGGTACGGTTAATTTTCATAATCGTGCGAAGCTATCGAGCCGATATAATTATATTTACCATGTTTTCAGAATTTCTTTAAAATGAAGAAAAATTTAATCCAATCAATTCGAAGGTTAGATACCAACTCGATATACTTTAGGTAGGTACTATAAGTACCTACCCGATGCAGATATTCCAATAGGCTGTTATTTATAATTTTGATTATTATATGCAAATTACACTTAGGTATAATTATTACTTAACAAGGTAAATCTTGCGTTCGAGTCGAGATTATCATATGGACATTTTTAACTATAAGATAATATAATACGAAAGTGTTTTTAATATCGTTTTGATATAGCGTACTATTATATACATATTCATACTGCAGCTGAATCAATTAGCCGATTTCATTCTCGTTATATATATGTTTGTTTCTTTTTTCAAACGAGTTTAGCTAATTCAATTAAAATTTTTTTTCATAGCAATAAAATCGCTCTACCTAGGCTACTATGTACAACGCATACATTAGTAGGTACATACATACGTATATAAATTTGCAATGATATAGAATGACTAACAAACTAAAGCTGCGGTATATTAGTATATAAAGGGCTGCTACTCACGCACGTAAACTGGCTCAACAACAGTAATTACTCACGTGTATAATACGGCGTAAAGTCCATGTTCCCACTTTTTATAATTAACATTATATTGTATATAAGTCGTAGTATATAGGTATAGTATTATTCGTTCTCGGTTTACTAATGCGTATAATATTTATAAACGTATACTAATATCATGATATTCCGCCATTTTAATATACATATAAAGCGGCAAAATGTTTTCATATGTATCACAGAAAAAAAACGGTTTAATTGAGCCAAGAAAATTATTCTTGATTCAATATAATTTTGCGGTTCAAAAATGAAGACCGAAATTTTCTCGGATCAAATAAAAATTTTTTTCTCGAACCAAGAAAATTTGGAAAATTTTCTTGGTTCGAGAAAAAAATTTTTATTTGATCCGAGAAAATTTCGGTCTTCATTTTTGAACCGCAAAATTATATTGAATCAAGTTAATCTTTCTTTCTGTGTGTCTGCGTGCTTCTCATCACGACCAGTTTCATAGATATAGTATGAGTCGAAACTGTTTCTCAACTCGGTTATATTATAATCATATATAGGCAAAAAGAAAGACCGAAAAAAAGGAAGAAAAAAAAATATATAAATGTCGCCAGTCAAACTAGCGAGAATGAGGGAGGAAAAAAGAAGAGAGAAAAAAAAAAAAAAAAAAAAAAAAAAAAAACGTCGTCGTCGTTATCGTATAACGCTATCTTCTAACCGCTGTATATTATCTATTCGTTGTCTCTCGTGTCGAAGTGCGACTATACGCATCCTTTGCGTTTGTCGGTGAGGTAATTGGCCCCCTGCTTATCATCGAGGCGCGACTAAAAAAAAAAAAAAAAAAGTGGAAAAAAAACCAAAAACCAAAAAACCAAAAAAAAAAAAAAGACAAGAGAAAAAAACGAAAAAACAAAAGAGATAAAACATTAATTAAATAGTTTGAGTTATGAAGGAGCCAGTGAGGGCGGGAAGATACATGCTAGAGGGGCTATAAATATTAAATACCCTACAAATACGTTCCCTTATATTATTATTCCCTTCAACATATATGCGATACGGGTGCTCTCACACCTATGCATGCATGCATGCCTACGTTACGTAGGTTTTTTTGTTTTTTGTTTTTTTATTTTTTTATCATTAATATTAAGTTTTAACGTTAGAATTATTTACCCATACGCCTTCATGATACTTTGAATAATTAATTAACCGGACGTACATGTGGGTAGTATGCATGTGCGAAAAAATTCGCAAATATATTACTTTCACGAAAAATTCATAGCTCGCCTTTCCTAACTTTGATATTGCCCAGCGGGAAGTAAAAACTTGCAGGATTTAGATTTTAGACCCTTATTTCTCGCCGGCCTATAGGACTTTTTCGTTTTTGAAAAAAAAACAGAGCTTCTACCCTCCCAATTTACTTTTTTGTCACCACGATACTGTGAATAATTAATTAATTTTGAATGCCCTGCAGTGAAAAATATCAATTGTATAAAAATGTCAACCCTTTCTTGATCTTGTGCAACATGATAAATAAAAACATGGTGGATTTAGACAATGATTTCCTCACGCTGAATGACATTTTCACTTTTGAGAATAGAGCAGCTTCCACCCTTCGAATCAAAGCGTTAATTACTCGTGTAATGACTAATAACGATGTACTGAATGAGAAGATATAGAAGTACGAGCGAGTTGTCTTCACTATTCAATCGTTAAGTTGATAATATAAATCGCAAACGTTATAATAATAATAATATCCGGTAAAGATATTACGATTATTTCGTTGTCCTACGTTAAATATACTAGCTGCGTGATGGTCGGGGGATGGAGGGTTGATTTATAGCTACATAAATGGATACGTCAAGTAGAATCAAACGAGAAGTTTCGGTATATAAATATTGGACTCGTAGTGTTGCTAATGCGATTATTATATTACCCGCAGAAGATTCGTCACATAATTCAAACTTTTCGTATATCTTGATGATTTTCCACCTAATTCTATGCCGTGACTTAGGTATATAGACGCGTGAGACTTTTCTTTCTTTTTTTTTTTTTTTACATTCTTCTATTTTTTTTTCTCTCTTTTTTTTCTACATTCGCGAGAACACACGCTACACACGATCGGTCTGCGGTGTCGGAAGCTCGTCGTGACTTTCCTTCTTACCTCGATCAGAATCGCCATAGTATAGCCGGGGGGGTTGATTTTCAGCGTGAAATTAAAGTGTCGCTGCAACACATATAGTATATGATATACCCCAACGCGTATGTAAACTAGACGCTTGCAATTGCACGAGAGGTTTTTTTTTCTTTCTCTTTCTCCCTAATTCCTTTTTTTTTTTTTTTTTTTTTTCGGTTTCTTTTTCTTTATTTATCAAACGAGTTATAATCCACGCGATATTTATATATAAATACATGATTATCAAAAATCAACCCCTCCCCCCCCCCCCCCCTCTCCCCTATACAACTGCGCGTGTATCCCTCGACATTTCAAAGTTTTTATTTAGTTTTTCTACCTATAGCTTATAGGTATAGGTAGTACATAGATTTCTTTCGATTCTTGAATCACGCACGGTCCGTGGATACCGCGTGCCGAAAATGATCGTTCTGCTATTATATCGGCTCGTCGTTATATTGGCTGGTAGTGCTCACTCGACCGAATTCTTAGGCATAAAAATAAAAAAATAATGAAAAAACAAGAAAAGGGAGAAAAAAGAAAAAAAAGGAAAACTAAAAGGGCGAGCTGTCGGTATAAGCGCAGGGCGAAAGACACGCCCTCGGATTCACGGGTTACGCGATCGTGTCACGGGATCTACGCGAGATAAAATCGGCTGGTTTTGTTTCCAATTTTTATCTGATCTGTTTCTCTTATAGATATTATCAATATTTTTTTTTCTTCTCTTTTCGAGCCGATGGTCAATACGATTTTTATCAATTACTAGATCGTTGAAAAAAAAAAAAAAATCCTCAAATTCGTAACTCGACTGTATAAAGTTTATTAGGTAACGAAAAATTGAACGACTTTATACGGCATTTTGATCTACTACTGGCACTTGCGTATACCTACACGACGGTATATATATACTAAACTAACTGACGGAATAAATCACATCGCGTGACATTTCTATTTGTCCAATTTGATTCCGTTCGTTTTCATCGTCAATTGTTTTCAGCATGAAAAACCGCTTTCTGCGTATAATATACGCACACAGAAAGAAAGGTTAACTTGATTCAAGACAATTTTGGGGGTCCAAAAATGAAGACCGAAATTTTCTCGGATCAAATCAAAAATTTTTTCTCGAACCAAGAAAATTGGGACAATTTTCTTGGTTCGAGAAAAATTTTTGATTTGATCCGAGAAAATTTCGGTCTTCATTTTTGGACCGCAAAATTGTCTTGAATCAAGTTAACCTTTCTTTCTGTGCAGCTGTACCTACTACGACATAATTATACAATGAACAATTTCTTCATCTGGTTAATAATTAATGTTCACAGTTTTTTTTTTTTTTTTTTTTTTCTTTTTTTTTATTAATAATATAATAGTAGCAGGAAATTCGCACGATTTATTTCAAACCTAGGATATTATAATCTGCATATTATATATAGTATATATACACGCATTGTGAAAAAAAAAAAAAAAAAATGATGCATTTATTAAATAAATGTCTGTATTATTGTGTAAAATATTCATATTGTACTAGTATGTATAGGTATAAGATAAATATAATATATATAGGGAAGAAAAAAAAACTTACGAGCTTCGTAAGTTTTTTATTTTTATTTTTTTTTTAATGATAGTTAATTAATTTTCTCAAACGTAAAACTCGAGGGAATTATTCACTGATTATGAGTGCTGTTTAGATTGCGAGAATATTAATGAATAAACATCTTTAAATAGAAAATCTGTGAATAATTGATTCGCAGTTATTGGGTCTCGAATATAGAAGTTGGTATTATAAAATTATCGTGAGAGTGAGTATATAATATGCTATATCATATATATATATATATATGTATGTAAGCCAAATATCTATACGCAGAATCAACTAAGTTCGTATATATGAGTAGATTAATAAAGTATACGGAATGAATTTATAATCTAAGATTAATACCGTCTATCGTTAGCAAATAGCGTATACAAATTGTTTCTACGTTTGACGATAGGAATTTCAATCAACTTTTTTATAAACTGTATAGTATATATATTGTATATATATACTATAGATATTATATATATATATAATGTACATATCTCTTCTCTAGATAATTAAAATCGTTATTTATCACGCCATCGTAATAATACATCTTAGCCCCGTTTGCATAATTAATATTAATTGGTATCGTTATATACCTAGAAAAACTTTAATTGGTTGGCTAAGTTTTTCGGTCGTATTTTAAACTACTGAAAATTTAACTCGCTTAGAAAAGCGTTCTCTCATCGCGTAGGTAGGTACTTTTAATCACGCTATACGCAATAGGTATATATAAGAACAAGAATATAAGAATAAGAATAATAATATAATGAGGGAATAATTCGACATTGCAATTCGTGTCTGGTAAATTAAATAAGAAAAAAAAAAAAAAAAAAAACATGGGTATTGGATCTTGCGATAAGAATAATTGTGAACGTGCGGTTCGTTTTGTAGTAAAATGTGTGAAAATAACGTATGTGAATATACATCTAATAAGTAAAACACGGAGAGGTGCGATGCATATCGAAAAAAATAATGTCTTTCTTTTGGCGCAATTTACTATAAATTTAAAGATTCAATTCAATTTCGCGGGCTTGCGAAGGACTGGCTACAGAACGCGAAGTAATTTGAAATGAAAGAAGTTACGGGCGACATGCAACATGGTATTCGAAAATTGGCTGCAGGCGGCTAAAAAAAACTGAGAATATAGGACCAGGGCCAGGGCCAGAGTCAGGGCCGGGATTCAAGAGAGAGTTGAACGAAAGGTATATTATAAGAGATAAAGAGAGAAGGAAATAAAGAGAGAAAGATGAAATGAAAAAAAAAAAACAAAAAAAAAAAAAAAAACGAGGAAAAATAGAGAAAGAAACGGGTTTTGACTAACGACAGGCAGTTAACGACGGCTCGGAAATTGCGGGCTCCGAGTCTATATACAAAAGTATATAACCCATGTATATATACCTACATATGTATCTATAATACCCTAGACTCTTGCTAGATGCACTTCAACATAGGAAGATATGATGTAGAAACGGATGCAGGAAACACAGATTCATAAGAGTAGGTATATTGGTATATACCGTCTTCCCTGCGTAGACCGAGGAGGAGGTGTATGCCTCCGGGTTCGGGAACGAAGAGAATGATTAAACTGTAGTTTAGCTTAAATTAAGTTATTACTAAGACGGCTCCTTTGTTGCCTTCGCTTGTCGCAAACCTAGCCTCGACTTTACCACTACTTTAATTTTACCGTTCTGAATTGTGAGATGCGCGTTTATGGGAGTGTGCGCCAACGAGCTTATAATTTCATACTGCAGACGAAAGACACTAATCATACAAAATGAAGAGGGCCTAATGTCTCCTGCACGTATCGTTTCTTTTTCTGATATATTTACACGTAGGTATAGCATAGAAGCACTGGGATTTTATTACACTGCGATTATTTTCATTCATTTTAAGGTTTTTTCATTTTTTTCATTTTTTTTTTTCTTTTTTTTATAACGATTTTTGAAGAACGCTTACTAGTATAACATTAAGTATTCAATTCTGTGATATTTTTTGTATAGGTGCTTATGAGTACACATATGTACACGGAGAGACCGTTTTAGTAATGATTCCTAAAAAAATTAGTAAAGTGGTGACACAACATCATTTTTAGGAATAGTTAGGAACAGTTTAGGAATCATTTACAGAAATATAGGAATGATTCCTAAAGCCTCACAAATCATTCACAGAAATATAGGAATGATTCCTAAACTGTTCCTAACTATTCCTAAAAATGATGTTGTGTCACCACTTTACTAATTTTTTTAGGAATCATTACTAAAACGGTCTCTCCGTGTATTATTATAATATGTAACCGCGCGATCGAGTGCATCAATGATTGAGAAGTACGGGGTAATAACTGACTGCAGAATAATATCTCTTGTACCGTAAACTTGTTTGCGGAAATCAATCATTAAAGAGAATTTAATGCCACGGGGTGTGTATGTGCATCGTACTTGCGCATTGTGTACGGTCCCTACGTACACCGCACGACGCGACGTTGCGTTATATTGATATTCGTCCCTCGAGCAATCGTGTATGAAAACAGGTAATACCTGACTTCGTACCTTGTATATAACGGTCGCGATATATAAACACGTCGAAAAACGGAAAAGTCATCAATTTTTATCACTTCTATATGTACTTTATTCGGCAATTCATTTGCAGGTTTAGAAATTTACTTATAGGTATTTTTCTATAGGTACCTGAATGTATATGGATGTGGATAATTTTCTGATCACATATCAATGCATGGTGTGCTAGCTAATTATAAATAAACTCGATTAGAAAATACCTATACTATGTCTTACGTAATGACATAATATATGTGCTGTAATCATTTCATCGCCTATAAGCAATATATGCGAGGATACTGTTAAAACCTCATTAGCTACGGTGAAGGAAAACGTTCAAGTATATCGCTACTCATTACGCACATCATATGTCAAACCGAATTACAAGATCGCAGAATCTGATGTCAGATATTTCGCTGCAGTGGTTCAGAAAACTGGAATAGTTTTTGACAGAAGCATAGTTCACTGTTCACGCTTCTTCACTGTCTACGAGTCAAAAAGTTTTGAGTATTTCAAACCGCAAGCTATTTATCCTTCATGAATTATTCCATAAAAATGTTCAAATCTATAGGGGTCGATTTTTCATACTAATAATTCTTATAGTTTGATTATATTTTAGTTTATCATATTATATAATATTATATAGCGAATAGAGTAAATCTAATTAAAAAAAAAAATACAAACGTCTCGTTGAGAGTAACGTTATCGCAAATACGTTAACGGGCAAACATGTTGCAGACGAGGCTTCAGAGATTGTTTAATCATTATTTAATAGAAAAGTATCGAATGATAAAATATACGAAGCTGATGTGCACAAATATGGCGATCGAGTTTTCATTATAGGTTTTACTAGCTTATATAGTGGCAAAGTTAGATCGAGAGAGAATTGGAATTGAATAATGTAGCAAATCTGACTGATGGACACGTAATAATTGGTGAATTTACAGGTCAAGTTTCTCTACAGAATATAGGATTTGATTCCCTGGTCATTCGGCACGCGACGCGGCTCTTCTCCCTCTTGATATACCGGAATCATAATCAATATGGCTGCCTTATGAAAGGAGCGAGATATCTCAGAGCGAATTACAGCCGTGGTGACAAATAAAAAAAAAAAAGGAATCAATTAATTTGCAGATTAGCATATTCAGAAATTCGGCAATTCTACTATAATATTTCAAAGAGAAACAACCTTTCATGTTTATTTTATGTTATATTGGTTTGCTACTGGTTTGCTATACCTAGCTATACTACCATCGATATTGAGGATAATTAATAAATTAATGACAATAATAATCTGGCAACTGACTTATTTTTAATTATTTACAATGACGTATCAGATATAGGTACGTGAGAATTATATTACGGAATCCTTTTAGCATTTTAGAAAAAAAAAATTAAAAAAAAAAAAAAAAATGAACAAACTCTGCCACCCAATTTAGGGTGACGGATCAATCAATCAATCAATCAATCAATCAAAGAAGAGAACAAGACGCCTGGTGAAGTTTCTATCGTAATCAATATCTAATTTTAGTCATAAATATAGTAGCGAATCTTTTCATGTAACTACACCATGATGACAAGACGTTGGTTTATACGGGATTCCACCATAACTAGTATCTGCAGGGTGGTATCAGAAACAAATTGGCGCTGTGGGTTGGTTCCTTAGTTATATCGTACAATTTTCGGGAATACCAGAACAATAGTTGGGAAATGGTCCCCCAGGAATGGTAACGCGGTCGATCATAAGATCGTTCGGTATCCACCCCAGGGATCGCTTAACCAAGGCAAAGCAACTGGGGGATGGAGGTGGTTCCCCGTTCTTTAGCCTCGTATCTCTCGTCTGCCGACGGCGAGAATCAGGTTACCGCGAGCCTGAGGGAGGGTGGAAATCTGTTTTTTACGTGATCCCATTTGCGGTCCTAACCGTTGTTTATTCTTTCCGGAGGATTAAGGTGCGCGCGAACTCTCAACCAACTTACCAACGCTCGTCACGTTGGTCACGATTCAATTCACCTCCCGTGAGCAATTTCTGTCGTAGCCACAAGTCGTATCACAAAACTAACCATCGATAGACGCACTTGTAGTACACATATACATAACCGCGATCCTTTCAAGGACGTTATAAGATTTTTTTTGCCAAACTTTTTCCTCCACGTTAGTCACCATCGATCATTACCCCAGTCAAAACCAGTCAACCACGAACGGATATTGATCCATCGAAGGTCAATTGTACGGATTAACGGTTATCCCATGATAGCTGATGGATTGAAAAAAAAGTCACGAGAATAAATGAACTAAACTGGTGTAAGTCATCATTGGAGTGAGTTTGTTGTGAGTCTGAATATCAGCTGAAGCCACAAGCTTTGTGTAGGCGCATGATTGTGGTTCTAATCTGCGGAGAGATAGATGGAGAATGTTGGAGGAAGCGCGATGATACAAAAACTTATCGTTTGCACGTCGCACAAATTCTGGTGTAATTTAAGAGCAGAAGAGCTAACAACAATACAGATCTCATGATCCTCGCATGATCATTAATCGGAGGCAGATATATTTAGAGGGAGAATCTACTGATACCTTTTTTGTCGTCGTCTTCATCGCCGTGGTCTGTGTTATGATGAAGATGATGGGTCCCAGCGTGATGTCCACCTATGCCAGGACCCAGGGGATGATTTCCTAGCGCAGGATGTGAATGATGTGGATGATGGGGATTGAAGAATCTGATCGCTGCTGCTGCGGCTGCTGCTTGATGGTGTGCTTGCATTGATTGTTGAACTTGGTTTTGTACTTGTCCAAGAACAGGATGATGGGGATGCCATCCTGCCAAATGAAATGGAAAGACGGGTCCAGCCCTTGGGAATAGTCTAGCTGGTGTAAGCAGAGAACCACCGGATCCGGAAGAGCCTCCACCAGGAGGTGGGGGGAATGAGAGACCACCTCCTGGTTCAAGGACCATTTTTGGTACCAACTTTAAGCCGTTTTTCTCCGACGGAGATACGCTAGTTTTTTGACACGGATGATATTTGCATTTATGATTACCTCCGGCGTACGAGGAGCGGAATATTGTGATCGACCAAAATTTTATTCAACTATTCTGGGACAGAATTTTGTCATACGTTTGATTTATTTCTATTCCTAACGAGTTGACAATGGTTGACAGTCCGTTGAACGAACTATGCGACCCTTACGTCAGAGCGTGCCTTAGAATTTTAATAATTTCTGACATACTGATTTGTCTATGAATTTTTGATGTAACTTTTTCAATCATTTGCCATTACTCGTGTCCTTCGTCTTCATCAATATTCATAAATGCTCCACGTTATTAATTCATGTCCAACATTACTCCTTGATGACAGATTGGCCGATGCTTTGCCTTGGTAACAGTTTTTGCTTCGATTCGTTTATTTCTCTTTGAAATAGGTACTTGTCTATTTTTCTTCGGAATTAGAATCCACGCTCGTTTCAACGATCCTCATCCAAAGCTGGAAGAATCGATAGAAAGAATCGCCGGTTGCCGTCGGACACCGAGCATGCACTATCGCCGGTTTAAAATGTTTCGCGTTTTTTCACATCCGCCAATTGCTGCTGGCCGCCATTATGACTTTAACGACGATCGATGATCCTCGCCAAATAAATGGATCTATCGATCGTTTATCGTGCGTTATCGACACTCGGTTAATTACGGTTTAATCAATCACGTGTCATATTCGTTTTGAACAAACGCGATACAGTCCAATCTCGAATTGCAATTAGTACGTAATTTATCACTGTACGATTTCACTCAGTCGTATTATTCCCTATCACTGTTAAATATCTTCTGTATTTGTAAACCACCAATTCCTTTTCATTATAATACATAAGTCCAACATAAATTCATATCAGGTTCAGTCTTAATAAGTCTTATAGATCTGTACTCAAATCGCGAAGGTATTTGAAAAAAATAATTCGAAAGACCTGTTCACATATCAATTTTCAGAACTGTTGCCAATATTTGACTATCCTCCGAGGACTGACACTTGGTAGATCGATCGAGGTGCAGGAATAGGTTTGAGTTTCAAAAAGGTTGTCACTTTAAAACGAGTAGGATAATTGGCAATAATTTTTGTAGGGATTTCTTTGGGTGTGAAAAAACAGTTCGTCACAATGCACATGGGGGCAACAACATTGGTTTCAGTCACTTTCAGGTATAACAATCTTAGGGATAATCACTCGATATTATTCTTATCATGTTTTTCTTTTCTATAAAACAAAAGAACGGAGTAGAACACGTTGCGATGAAATTTGTTTAAGCAATAATAACTCGACGCACGAGGTGCCGAATGAATTCGAATGGACGTGGCGGTGTGACTGGACCGCAACACCACTCAACGGCACAGGACAATCTGCTTCGAAGACCAAACTGAACATCCCCTCTATCCCTGAGGAAACCTGAACACGATACAACGCGCACACCCAATGCGCTCCTATTGGCCAAAGAACATGTATACTCCCACGATCAGGGCATAGCTGGCCAATCATGAAGTGGATATTATGCCGAAGCCGCTCCCTCCGGATGCCTTTTTGCCCTCGAATTGAATTGCCGCCCCTTCGGAGAACCCGAGGATGGTGGAAACCGAATCAATTGACGTTTGCCCTGACGGCGGGTCGCTTCCCGCCGCAAGATGGCTCCTTCCCACCACCTAACCAAAAACTACCCCTTCAATACTAGCCCGATAACTCCAACTTATTCAATTCAAAATCCGAGTAATCGTCCTAGTGTATTCTCAATTTCAACACTTTTTATCGAACCCTTGTCTCCCGGTTATCTTATCACTTTATTTCTTGACTTGACAATTTTCAAAAAGCTTCGACTCCCTCGCGGTTTCATTTCGCCATTTCAATTATTCGATACGTACAGGTACAGAGCCTCTGTTTCTCTTTTTGCTTTTTCTTTTTCGTCTTTCCATTTCACGTTGTTGAAATTTCAACCCCCAGTTAACGAAAATAGTACCTACAGTGCGATAGTTACAAATGTTTCCTACTCAATTAAAGTCGAACCGTTAGAGCTGTTCACAGTATTTTTTTTTTTTTTTTTTTTTTCCCCTATATTCTCTGAGCAGATATATATTCCTCGGATTTAGAACAGAGCCGAGTTTTTCGGCCCACATATTTTCGTGACGCTTACGAATTCGAACTTAAGTTCTACAATCGGGGTTGTGGATTGACGTAATTTTTTATCCTCTGACGGGTACCTCATTCGTAGAAATATATATAACCCAGAAATCTTTACACACCCGATATATCTATACCACCATAACGTATATACTAACTCCACAAGAAGAGATGCTCCCGCCTTTTTTATTCACCCTCCGCTGATACTGTCTTCCGACAGACAATTCCGCCCCTTGCGGAAGCTACGCCCTAACACGGGGGGATAACCACCCAATTTTTCTTTTCTCCTTCACCACATCGAATATCACCTATGAATTCACACCTACCCTGCAGCTACGAATCGAATACAAACGATAAGCAATTAGGAGAACTGAGTTACAGTTATCGGGGTCTAATTCAATTGGCGAAATTGCAAAATAAAGAGACGATCGACAATTTGAGACTTTGGTTTTCTGTCTACACGAATGCGTAAAGGTATACCTACACGGGAAAAAAATTGTTGCTGAATTTACTATGTTGAGCAGCTGGTATAGGGACAACACTTTTTTGCAGTAGAAATTACCACAATTCTAGTATTTGGTACATAGGAGCAAGTAGATTTCAATGTCCTGATGAGTGAATGTTACCACAATATTGTTGTCATTTCTACTGCAAAAAAGTGTTGTCCCTATTCCAACTGCTCATTTTTTTTCCGTGTAGTAGAGATTTTTGTACATATGTTATTTGTAAGTGAATGAAATAATCGAGTGAGAGTATTTTTCTTTTTGTTTTGTGGTTGCAGAAAGTTTGATCAGAAAATTTTCGGGCCCAGGTTCTTCCCCTCCGTCGACGCGAGTGCAGCCGGAACTTTGTGTAGCGCGATTCCCCCACCATTTATGAAAGCCACCCTTATGCCACCGCCCTCTTTGCACGGGGGTTGCGATCCTCTTTTAATAAGAGTTGGAGAGGAAACGCGGTTCTCCGAGACTAGAGGCGGGAGCGGGTAGCGTTGGGCACTGGGAGTTGTTAAGTAATTACCTCTATTCTCTTCTGGGGAGGAAATTACCTTCCTTCTTCTTGCGTCACGGGGTGGGAAAAATTAGGAAATTAAAATTAGCCCCCGTCCTTCCTGGCCGGAAGTTAATTCTCAAATTTAGGAGGAGCCAACCAGCACTACCCTGCAGCCAGTAGCCAGTCAGCCATTACCAACGTTGTGATCTTTTTCTGGGACGTTCGCAGAGGGTGAAGGCAAAGACCGGCACCTTGTTAGCAAACTTACTTTGCGTATGATAATCACCTTGAAAAGGCTAAGGTCATTTCTGTTAACGACTTTACCAGTTGTTTCCTTTAACGTTTTTATCCTTCTAAATTACCCTTATTTTTCAAACTTCTTTCCAACTTCGATATTTCGACGTTTTCACGATCCCACAAAAACTGCGGCTCATGTCTAATATATATACCACACCAACCCCCGATTTATTAATAAGATTGAAAACATCTCATCTCCGGTATACTGGCCTGTCATGTATCGCTATTTGAGTTTCATATTAAACCGCGACGGCTCGCGTAGTCAAGAAAATTTGATGTATGGCCCGCGCGTGCTTCGCTTGCCTCAGAAGGATTTCCACCTAAATATGAAATATCGTCTTCGATCAATTTTTCATAAGTTTAAATTTTACTCCTCAACTGCAAAATCCAGAGACATTTTATTTTTTTTTTTTCCATATCATTTTATCTTTATCTGATTCAAGTGTCTCAGTCTGTCCATTGCATTGCACCTTATTCTTATCTTCTACTTGGGTTGACACTATCGCATCAATTGGCAGTTGTTCCAATTTCTAGACACGAAATAATCACGAAGAGAATCAAACTTTTCCGATAAAAAAAAAATAAATAAAAAGGTTTATCAATCATTGTCTCATCCGAAAAATGTCCTTTTATTTTTCATTCTTAGAATAATATGAAAAACAGTTTGTAATTCATCTTTCAAATCGATTATATTATAGAACTGATAATATAAGCCCGATAATAAGAATGATTTATGTACACCTTATACTTTTGATTGTTGAATTAAAATGCGGTGATAATAATTTTGATCTCTGTTTTCTATCTCTTAATCAATCCTCCTTCTTCTCTTTCTCTCTCGCTCTCTTCAATCAGCAGATATCCGATTCCTACGTAGAGCGAATAACGATTTTTAATCATGGTCGAACTTCCTCGGCACGTCCTCAGCCTCACCATCAAATACAATCACCAAGGGTGATCTTCCCGGGTTTCTTCACCTCCCGCACTTCTATACGGTCCCTTATTTTCCTCTGATCACTTCCTTTCCTATTCCTATATATAGTCTTTCTTGATTAAAAGCTTCGTTAACGATGAAATCCGATAACGATTTCTATATATATATATATAATATACAAATAATAATCGAATACACAGAACGAAAGGTAAAGCAATATATATATATATATATATATATGTATTACTTACATAGGTTACCATGTAGAGATTTGTGTGTATTGAGAGAAGAGAGAAAAGAGAAGAGAGAGGAGAGAGGAGAGAGGCTGCCTTGGGTTCCGTTTTGTTACGAATTGAATCCCTCTGAGGGGTTCCCGTGGCAACGCGCAAGAGGGTGTCTTACCGCGTCGCCATGGAAACTAGCATCCCTAAATGTCTCTCGACAACGAAGCAGGGGTAGCCTGGGCAGGGGTAGCCGGTTCGAGAGAGCTAGGTAGGTATGGGGATGGGGTGGGGTGAGTTGGTAACAGTTACTGCAGAAGGTGAGGAGACCCAGTTAATTACTAAAGCGTTTTAATTGTCGGCAAAGTTCCACCACTAAAACAGAGTCACGCGGGGGAGAGAGAAAGCTAGGATGTGGCGGCTGTGTAAATTAGGGGCTCAGTGGCTGGCTTGTTACGGTTTACTATATAGTTATTTATACAGCAGTGACTGCTTTCAGAATCTCTTCTACACGACTTGTATATCCCACGATGACTTCATTTTTTTCATTTAAATATACAAAAATTATTTTTCAACCTTACATTCCCTTATTTTATTCTTCTCTTTTCCTTCTTTCATATTATACCTACACAGAAAGAAAGGTTAACTTGATTCAAGATAATTTTGGGGGTCCAAAAATGAAGACCGAAATTTTCTCGGATCAAATCAAAAATTTTCTCGAACCAAGAAAATTGGGACAATTTTCTTGGTTTGAGAAAATTTTTGATTTGATCCGAGAAAATTTCGGTCTTCATTTTTGGACCCCCAAAATTATCTTGAATCAAGTTAACCTTTCTTTCTGTGTATAACATATAATAACTAGTCTTATTACCCCCTTGGCGCGGAAGCTAACAATTTTTGGCACTAGAAACGTTAAAGTTTACTTTTATCAAATCGACTGTTTATACCAAAAATATGATCGCACCTCGAGCTAGAGGGAAAATGCATGCAGTTGAACGTTCTCGCAATAATTTCATGTACTGTGTAAACCTGACTCCCTGCATTTGTTACAGTACGTACATATATACTATATGTATGTATATATACATGTATATATAAACGTGTCCGTTTTGTACTGGTTTTATTTCTTTCTCGTTTATGTTGCGACATATCCCATGATCGTCCGGTGGCACATCTCGATGGCGCGTGACCGAGTATATCTCTCATCTCACATCTTACATCTCACGCTTCACTTCGGAAAGAGATCTGTTTCTACGTTCCTAGTATTTTGTTTCTTTTCAGATCGTAAAGGCCGGACATGACGTCATCAACCCCGTACACCCTTCATGATGAGAATCTGCAGTTTTTTTTTTTTTTTTTTTTTTTTTTTTTTTTTGTTCTTCCATTTTTTCGTACATTTTATTTAAATTTGAACGAATTCGCCCTCCGATATATTTATAATAAAATTCACCATTTTGTAAGAGAAAGATATGCCTTCAATCAAATTCAAGCTTATTTGCCAGTTTGAGAATATGGCCGCAAAGTTGATTACAGAGTCGATACATCACATCATATATATGCATATATATGTATATATAGAAATCAGAGACGTACGCAATAATAATTGCCAAGTGTCGTATGAAGCGGGTGATTATTATATATCGCTAATATATATATATATGTGAAAGCAAAATGAGAAGGAGAGGGGTAGAAAAAAAAAAAAGAAAAAAAAAAAAAAAAAAACAAACACCATTTAAATCGGCTTATCTATTTAATAAGAAATTTATTAATCTCTAAGTAATGCAATTAATTTCATTAAAAATAATCGTTGTAAACATACTGCTACATTCAACATGTGTTAATTAAAATTGAATATAAATTAAACTGACGTCAGAATATCGCGATTCCCCTTACAGTTGTCTTTCCATACACTAGCGTTACCACAACGATCGCTAAGGGGAGAATAATAAAGAAATTAAAATGAAAATACAAGCTTGATGATGTAGTTTCAATATTAAACAACGTGTCATTATAGTTGATATCAATAGTTTGAGGAAAGGCACATGATTAACGAAATTTACAAATATGTATATATGTTACATATTTATACACATGCGTGTATGTATATAGTTGATTTTATTGATTTTTTGAACACATCGCGACCGATGCATGTGTTATACAATCGTATATATGCGCATATTATATATACGTGAGTGTAATAAAATAGTGGATATCGCGTGGGTGAGCACATTAGTTTCAACTGAATTTATGATAACGCAAACTCTGTTTCTCGTCCGATTGCATATGCTTGCCTATAAATAAGGTTGCACAGGCTAGGTGATAATGTCGCGAAGTAATTGCTAATTATACTAGTTACTAATTAGTTTCGTGTTTGTATGTATATACGAGGGCTTAGCGCCTTGGTCGAACTTTCAGCTCCTTTACATCACCTTAATTAACCATACGTCCTTCTTAATTAGTTATACGCCTCCTACGCGCCAGCTCACGAACAGATAAATTCACCGTTCTTAAAACTCTAAATCAACTTTTTCGATCTCGTTACACAATGAACGATATATATTATAATAAAAGAAAATATTTTTCTCATTACGCAAAATAATCAATCCGCGTATCGATAACCGTTCTCATTACTTCGCATAAATATATAATATATAATATATTATATACCTATATGATATCATATTTTTACTTCCAAACTACCAAATACAAGCAAATGAATTTAAACGAAGATTAATCAAGCATTCAATTACAGGATGAATTTTAAACGAGATTCGATCGAGTTTCAATAGCCCGGATTATTCGATCGCGAATGTAGTAGGTATGTATACGTATATACCTATCTATGGATGAGATAGCGGTAAGAGTGAATCCGTTCTCGGTTAGTAATCCCCGGTACTATATAGAATGGTTGAATTTATAAGAATAGATATTTTTAATTAGAAAATCACATAGCTGCGATATAATATATATATATATATATAGTATATATAGTTATATATATGCGAATTGCAGAATTACCATGATCGCCGAGGTTATCCAATATAAATCTCAATCATCTCGAAACTCTGGACAAAAGATTTGCCACTGCAGTATAAGGGGATGCCATGGCAGAACGTACAATAAGAGTGTGATTAGCATTATTTACGGCCGGTTAACTATTAACCCATAAATCAAACAGAGTCCATATTATCCTTCGGCTTGCTGTACACAAGTATGTAACTGTGTCTCATCTACAACACTAATGCATTTTACTTCTTATACGTATACCTATATCTGTATATATGAAAAAAGAAAAAAAAGGGGCAAACGGATGTAGAATGTAGATGTTTCAGTGCCACGGTACCCCATATGCTTTGTGGTTCTTCAGTTCTACTACGCTATGTCCTATATGATATTAATATACATATACATATGTATAAATATGTATGTATGTGTGTATCTTATGGTATAGTCTATAGATGAGCGACTGTGATAACAATTCCAGAGCCTAAGAGCCAAGATCTAGCACAGGGTTCGCGCTGACTTGTCGGCCATGTTCCTTCCTCAGAGCTGATTTAGGAGGATAAACGCCCTCCGTTCTACCCCGGTGTCTTCTACTTGTTCGGTAGTGCTTTGTTTTAAGTCCTCCTTAAGTTTTAAACGGATTACTCTCGCGCAAAGTCGAGTTGAGTCGCTCGAGCTCCTATAGTATACTACGTAACTCTTCATTCTTTACTAGCTCATATCTTCAACTAGTATATTTACGATTAGTACGAGTAGTACGAGTAGTCGGTATATAGATACACAGCTGTACAGTATCTAACCGCATTATATACTATACTTATATGTCTTATTATTCTACCTGCAGTTTCTTTATCGTATTACTTACTATATATACCTAACTCGCGATGCCGGAATGAACTATAGCTTCTCTATATACTTATATGTGATGTCTTGAAATCGACTATCTTCAAAGAGATTTTCAAGCCTCTTACCACTCCGCGCGACGGGTTCCTACTCTTTTGTCACACTTACCCCGTGGCGTTCAAGTATTTCGTTTTCTCTCCCCTAAATAAATTCCCATCAACCCATGCCACGGTTCGCGGGTTCTCTGTGTGCGGAAGTATAGGTACGGAGAACGAAGCGGAAGAAGAAGAAGAAGAAGAAGAAGAAGAAGAAGAAGAAGAAGAAGAAGAGGAAGAAGAAGGAGAAGAAGCTACCATCACCACAACGACAACCATGTAGGGGTTGTTGGAGAGGGTTGGTCGGTAGCTACTCGCTTGTCTTTCTGCTTAGGCATTCGAAGCACGGGTTTTCGCCAGTGCTACGTCATTCGCCGCCGCGCTAATCAGAACTAACTGCGGCCGCGTGCCCCGCATTCGTAAGAACGACACAAAAGACGAGCTATGCTACGAAGCTTGGAGAAGAAGCCGGGCCTTTCGCTCTGGTAGTAGCTGTACCCCTGTGCGAGTAGCGGCCATCTTTGTACATCTCCTCCTATCTTTCTCGACGCAGTTTATTTCTTCCTTTTTCTCATGTTAGCCTGACGGCCCAGCTCTCTAGTCTATCTTTTCTCGTCTTTCGTATTTCGTATTTTGTATTTCGTATTTCGTATTTTGTATTTTGTGTTTTGTACTTCGTATTCGCTTTTTCCTTTAGGTACGTGTACATATTTAGTTTATTACAGGCGTGCCCGCGAGAAGTATATATACTGCAAGAAATAAGCGGGGTATGAGACATTCAGATACTGCCTCTTGTTTATGGGGACAATTTGACTTGCAAAGTGACTCAGGATTCAAAGAGTCGAAGAAGGCGTTTGAGAGATTTATATATCAGAGCCGAATCCATTAAACCCTATTCCGTTTTGCATAATAACGCAGAACTATCTCTCGTCATTAGTTTATACACTTTATTCGTATACCTTATTTTATTACTACGATACAGAAGAGAGGCAAATGTTTCCTCTTCTGTTTCCGGTATATATCCGCTTGTTCGAAACTGTATAAACGTATATAGGTATACCGTGCATGGATAGTCATTTTATTAAGAGCCCTTCGGAGCCGGCTTCGGAAATAAAATAGCCAATACAGTTGACGTCTCCCTTGTTTCTTTGAAACCTCATTGGCCATTCCTTCGTTCTGCTGACTCCAGAGTTTTCCTTTCTCCGTGGGTCTCGCCTCTCTACGAACTACGGGAGCCTGGAGGCCGGAGACCGGAGGCCCCCGGATCCCCGGTCCTCTCTATTCCTTTGGTATATAGCTCTTGGTGAACGGATACGAGAAGGAGGAAAGAGACAAGGAGGAGGAGGATGAGGATGAGGATAAGGATGAGGATGAAGCGAAACGAATCGGAGAGAAGAGAAGGAGTGTGAGTGTGAGGGACGGTTGTACTGAAAATAGTGCCGGGACATTGGAAAAGGTTTAGTCCCAGTAAAGCCGACTCGGATTGGATTGTATTTTGACACCTCAACCGCGTTTTATTGGGGCATCAAATTATTGCTCGTGATTTGATCAGAAGGGATAGAAGCTCTTCCATTTTATGGTTACGTATTTGTTACGTTAGAAAAAAAAACCACGCTATAGCCTATAGAAGATATAAACTCGAGGTTCGATTCTTATTCAAAATTCGATATAATGTTCGCATACATGGAAAATTGTAAAAATCTAATCCGATTGATAATGCGAAATTACGAAAATTTGCCAATGGGAGGACAAATATTACCGTACCCGTAGGTATATTTTGCTACGGCTAAATTATCTGTAGAGGAAGATTGACCAGAACGTAAAGTAATAAGAGTCTGATACGATTACAGTGAGGGTCGGGTCGAGTCCCGCCCCCTGTTTATATCAATATCTCTCGCATACACGCATCGCACCTTTATCGGCGCTATTATATACCGGTTACGAGTCGGACGGGGTCTTGAAAAAAAATATTGAAAACTGGCCGCGCGAGCGGGTAGGTATGGTTACGAGGTACCCTTTACACAGGAATAGCGTACATCGTAATATAACAGTATGTTAAAGCACATTTTCTCATTCGCTAATTGATACCCGTAGGTGTACCTGCACCATATACAAGTATGAGGTACAGCTCTATAAGGTATCGAGACGTGTATAACCACACGCATTTAATTCATGATTGAGAGGGTCATTTTTATGGACTAGCTATCATGTTAAACTAATTTTTTGAACACCCAGTTCCAGCACCTTTTAAGAATTGCATGGAATCAATGTAGGAGCTGCACTTGACATAATTTTGGATATTCAGGGTATCCGATTGTCCATCAAATAAACTTCTGTCATATGACAGAATATGATTTTATAGAAAAAAGATGAACGTGTGCAAAAGATGACCGCCCATCTGATAAAGGTTTGTTTCACAAACAATTTAAGAAGAAAAAAAATCTAAAATCAAAGAATCGTTGGACCGCGATACCTAAGTGATTTTAATTTGACTGATGAATCCAGTTTAAAAAATTTTTTTGTTATATTTTTAAGACACGCAAGTGTTTTAAGATTGGCCCTTGATCAGATGTAAATTTGTTGAACCTACGATGGTGGAAGTAATTTGAAGGCGACGCCAATGTTCGATGATGAAGTTATCCTCGGGTAATGGCTCTATTACGAACCCGACGCCGATATCCCATGGGTTTGGCGTACCCTACCTACTACAGCGGGAAGTTGAGCTGACTATTTCGTACTTGGACGTCCATATAAGAATTCCATGAGGTTCCTCAGCCTTACAGACCTGTAGAATTGAGCGAACACTTGAGCACCAAGGGTATACTTAGTTCGCGTATTGTTTATGTTGGCTGATGGCCACTTACCTTGCTCACACATCGCATTATATACCAGCCCAAGCTGCCCTTCTTAGTTGTTACTTCGTTCATACCTCGGACACACCATAATGGCGAGTACGTTAAGGTAAAATGTATACTTAGAACATCGAATCGTCTCACCGTGGCCGATGATGTCGACGAAACTCGACGATCTCTTACAAGATTACGCGAACTCGTCTTCCAGACCATCCGCACATGTATATGCCCTTTCATTTTTTCACCGCTACTTTGCATCGTCCTTATCAGCTTAATTCTCAAGGAACACCGAATATACAGCGACGATTCACTTTCGTTATAAATTTGCCTGAAAAATCATGCTGCTATGAAGAAAAAGAAAACGAAGAAGAAGAAAAAAACAAATTAAAAAAATGGCTAATAAATCTGCCCGATGAAAGAAATGATAGAATCGAGCAGAAATCGTTTAAATAGTCTTAAAACCGACTTTGGGAAGAAAGATAACTACTTTGATGAGTCTGACTCTTACCGAAGAGTCATACTCGTCAGTTAGTTGTCAATGGCGTAGCTGTGAGAAAAAAGTTACGTGAAAATTTAATATCATGATGTATAATCGAGTGGGGTCCCACTTATACTTGAAGATGTACAAATTTTACACCAGACATAATATATGGGGTTATAAAATACACATGTAGTTATATGTGTAGGAAATGTGGAAGCTCGGGGCTCCGGAGATAAGGACCTTTGATTTCTGCCGCAGGGTCGACCAGAGGCTGACCTCAGCATCCTGCAGCGGGTCTCGATTCAACTTTAATGAATAACTATTGAATCCGCGTATCTCGAGGGTAAAAAGTATCCAAGACTACATCGAGTGGAGAACCGGACGAAATGGGAAGGGGGAACTTTAAAGAAGAGGGAAAGTGCCGTAAATAACTGATTATCGAAGTTTATTTATAACCGTGAATGACTATTTGAAATAATCTTCAGCTTTCAGCTGGGTTCGTGTGAATTAAATTTCATATCAAATTTCTCGATATCCCGGAGCGGATAAGGATAATTAAAAAAACAAATTCTTGGCTCTTTATATTTCGACCTGGAGCACTCACCTATCTCACATTTGCATTAATTCATTAATTCGTAATGCTGAGGCTATAAACGTATAGTGTATGGCGATGAAAACGCTCTTTTAAATAATATTCACGGAATAATTATAACGTTGATGCGAATAATATTGTATATGTAGGCGCGAGTGAAATATTGCGATGGAGAGGTAGGTAGGTACCGATTCAGCGGTTGGAAAATTTATACAAATTAAAAAAAAGGCCAACTTCCGCGGGATGGTTTTAGTACCTAATGTTGGGAAATTCACCAGACCACTCTTCCTTATACTAACAATGAATGAGATTTGGGTAATTCGTATAACCTCAGCTGTTTGTAATACTATTTCCTGCAAGATTTTTACGAGGGTTAACATCGCGGAGAGATTATGCGGATAAGTTTATGAATATTCGTCTTACCTCAACGCCAGTGCACTATAGTTATAACTTATAACCTACCGTTTGGCTTTTAAGGTCAGTGATAAATTTGAGGATGAAAAAAGTTACGCGATTTTAGGATAGCATAATTATACAATATATATTATGTATATAACATTTATGTATAAAAAGGAACGAAAAGAGGAAAAAAAAAAAAAAAAAAAAACACACACACAATGCTTTCCCACAGGTGTAAAAAGTTAATTCGTTTAACCGTTAATTACTCCTACTTATAAATACAAGAACTATTTATTCCGCTTGACATATGCGATAAAAATCAATTTTTCAGTTTGTTTTTTGTCCGTTTACTATAGGCTGACGTTCATCCTGTTCTTTATATCCTAATATAGTAATAATAAGAATATGGCGATATGGAAAGGGAAGAAAACAAACAAAAAATCCTCCTGGTCATGTATAGAATCCATGAGAAATATATTTACGTAACAATTTTCCCAAATTATTTAGCAATAGAATATCTGTGTCGAATCTCTCATACCGCAGCCCACGCGATTCGTTACACCTAAAATCGTTGTCGCGACGCTTCCACCCTTAGCTTTGCCGTGGGAAACCCTTTGTGCGGAGTATTAATCGCCCTAATTTAAATCGGCGTGAAAACTGTTTTCTAGGGTCACCGATTGGGCATATTAGACGCGGGCTATTAGGCGATATTTGTTTTGGACCGGTCATACTCCCCTTACATCCGTATCTCAAATTCTGACTTGTTCCAGTGAGAAAAAAACAAAAAAAAAACAAAAAAAAATGCCATTAGTAGAAATCCAGCTTATCAGTACACAACGAGTTATTGAGCCCAAAAAAATCAAGGCTGCGTTTTAATTGCTGACAATTATTTTCGCCATCAATCGTTGTCTCAAAACGCATAATATGTATATGTAAGAAATGCAATAATTTGTGTAAATACATTTCAGTGACTTGCACAATACCAAAAATGTGAAACGGATGCAGTATAATAGGAAGGAGCCAAAATATATCCAGATGCGTTTTGTTGAGGCGCATCGAATTCCCTGCCTTGTCCTAGTCCTAGTCCTAGACGTTGTGGATAGTATCGAGGATTGCCATATTAACATAGATACGGTCTTTAAGCCTCCTCTATACACACTGCGTTACCACAGTGTGGGGTATGTGGCGTGTGTGCTTGCTTGGTCCCATGGTGTTTGATGGCCCTAATGGAGCCGGCCACGTGGCACCACGTGGCGGATGGTTAAGCAAACTATCGATTATGGGATTTCACGCTAAGCACCTATAGGATTACTCCCGATGGGTTGATAAAGGCAACAGTTTTGTTGCTCTTTTCGAGAGAGCCCTCTGTTTGCGATCCTATCTTACCTCTTCTAAAATCCACCCATACCGATACCGGTACCAGTACCGCCTACAGTATGGTTATCTCTTTTATCTCATGGCGATGAATTTTCATCACTTTTCGTGCGAAACTTTTCTTACGCGCTATTGGTGAGAAAAATAAACTGCTAAAAAACGGCGTTATAAAAATCTTGACAATAAGAACTTGAATTGGGGTTGAAATTGAATGAAATAACGAACGGAACATTAATTCGCTTGTGACACAGCTACGGTATATAGATCTCAGTTTCCCAATATCTTTGGTCGGTGTCGTAACCGTGCTTCCGGTCTGTCAAATACGTAATCTCTATTCAGACAAATGGATCGTGGACGTCGAAGAAGAGGAAGAAGAATAAGAAAGAGAAGAAGAAGAATAAGAAGAAGAAGAAGAACTTACCGCCTTAACAAACGCGCGGTATCTATCAACCAATTAACAATTCGTTGCGTGTGCACTAGTTATATCTTAGTTGTAATTAATAACCCGTATGTTTACGATTATGGGGAGTAAGAGAATGATAAAAAAATGGAAAAAGGGAAAAATAAGAGTAGAGGAACTGAGAGAGAGAGCTATGTATGGTTCATACATGAAAATGAAGGGGATAAACCGAGGAACGTCTTAGACTCTTTAGACTCTGAGACGCCGCTATCAAAGGAAGTGAGGTCGACCCTAGCATTAACAATCATCACCGACTAGCAGAGTTGACTCTCAATAATCTGGACCGGGAATAATACGAGAATGAGCATTTTTTCTTCTTCTCCTACGTATGTATGGAACTATTTCACGTCTTTGTTAAAGATGTAATTTATTGTTGAGAAATAATATCTCTGTGGTAATAGCGTCCGATAATTTGCATATATCTATTTATTTAATCTCCTAAAACGATAAATAAATAGATAATCCTTAGCTCTAAATCAAAAACTGAAACGTTTACGAACACATTTTTAGAGTTTCTCTGTATGCATAGATATACGTTTACTCAGGGACAGGATAATTTGATTTATTGACGGTTTTGGGTATCTAATTTACTCCCATATACTCATTAGTACGAATTCCAATCGATAGAAAAATCGGTTCCCCTAATAATTTAAATATAAAAAAAAAAAATTTCTAATCTTCGAATATAAAAAAAAAAAAGTCGGGTTTATATTTATAAATAAAATAATTATTCACCTTATGTATACGTTTAAGGTCCTAAAGTTAATTTGAATGTAATTGTAATTGTGGTGGATAATTGTCATTGTAATCAGAATGGTAATCTCCAAGCGCACGCGTACCTACCGGCGCTAATTACAAGGCGCGTGAGCCAGGGCGACTGGTGAATGGACGCCATCCGTCTTGCAAAAACACTCGGTCCGTTATGTATACAACGTGCAAAACAAGCCAAAGCCTAGCTAGCTGCTCTGCACTGTTACGTATGCAAGAGTCATGCGTCAATGTAATCTGGCTGGGTCGGGGGCTGGTCGGCTGAGCGTTAGGGAGTGGGTGGATGGGGTTGGGGTTGGGGTTGGGGGAACCGAGGGGTGGATTTTGGGGGAAGAAGAGGGGCTCGACGCCCGCCGAGCGTCGCGACGCCCGCCGAGGCCCCCTGACAACGGGCAAACACACGACACCCACGGGACAGCGTCCCGACGCCCGCGGCCCAGAGGGCTGAGGTTTTGCCGCCACGTTTGGCCAATCCGACAAAACTCGGATCATGATCCTAACTAATCCTAGTTTAATTTTTAACCGACGTTTTCATGCCAGGCTATTAGATATCTTACGCCAAAAATCCACCACTTCTCGCTGTCCAATTTTATACCAATCAATTAATTGTCCTTCGAGGCTTTGAGGTGAATTTTGTGATTTCAAGTAGGGCGAATATTCGGCTTAGGAAACGTGACGAATGAGATGAAAAACTGTCTTGTTTAGAATGACCCTTTCTTTCTGCTGATCAAAGATGACCAAACCAAATCATGGAACCCTCTATAAACTTTTTGACCGACTCTCAAAACGAAACGTGCGGTTCCAATAGATGCAGCTGTTAAATTTATTCCCTCTCTCCGAGATAAAGAAAAATCTTGTATAGAAGATATCCTGAAAGGGTACAAATACAGTTTGGATTCTGTAGTTTGAGGGAAAAAATCTAAACCTCGAATTGTTTGAAATATAATAAAGAGAATAATTAGAAGAAAAAAAGCGTCGAAAATCATGGAAAGAATTTTGTTAGTAGATGATTATGAGCAACTTGCAGCATCCTATACCTACTCGTACGGGATACAAAGATATAATAGCTCTTCGAACATAGCGCAGCTTATGGAGTAGGTATTACTTTATTAATACATCACAGAGATGAATTGACCCTCGAACAATACATCGACCTCTTGTGGAATAATGATAAATGTAAGTTAAAAGTACATCGACTGAAGAAGTAAGGAAGGAAGGAAGGAAAAGTACAGTGATATTTTATATACGTATCGTATATATACCCGCGTATACGTATAACCAGACACACATATATATATGATACGACTGCGAGATGAACGCGTATATAGAGTAATAAATTTATCGGTAAGTTTCTCTATTTTGCGGAAGTCTGATATTTTCCCCGGTCCGCAACTGCAACTGCAGCAGACTGCATACTCGATCTATTCATTCATGATTATTTTTCCGCATAATATATATCCTTCTCGTCCATTCATGGATTATTATTAAAGATACGGTACTTTGATCCCGTTTATTATAAACGAACCAACACGACCCCCACATATGTCTATACATACTTATAACTTATAACACTAAAGCTAACACAATTACACATCCGGCTGCAACAATGACCCATTGTTTCTTCATCGAATCTTAAAAGTGAAATGAAGAAAAATTTACGGAGATAAATATAGAAAAGAAATCGGCACACAAGGTCAAGTGCTAATGCTCCATGTTTAGCTAGTCCAGGTTGATTAGCAGCTCTAACTTCAGCTCCAAGGACTCTGGTAACGCGACAGCAAATTCAAGGACCGGAAGAGGGTCAGCCAGCAGTGATTTAAAATGACAAGCACCGTGGGTGAACACGCGGTTCTCCCAGGGGTGCCGTGCCTCACGCTCGGCTGCCCTGGCTGCTCGGTCTGCCCTGCATCAGCCTCTGCTAAGCCAGGACCATCCGCCACCGTATCAGATTAAAAAAGTACCCGCAGGTCTGCAGGGTCGATTTATTAATCGGCCATTACGCATATGTGTACCCTGCAGTTACCTGGGCACGTCTTTGAACATATGTTTCGATCGCATGCGCAGGAAGTATATAAATTAAATTTCGAATTAGGATCGGAAGGATGTCTAATAAAAAATAAAAAAAATAAAAAACATGAGATTTTTAGTTTTCGGTGAAAGATCGGATTTTCATAGATGATATTTTGAATAAATTCACCCTTTACACATAAATATGTCGGCTATAATATTTAAGAGACGGTTAAATTTAAAACGTATCTTTTTTTATTGTTATTAATATATGACAAAAATTTAACAACCAAATATATATATACGTATGGGTATGTGTTGTTACTATCCCTTAGCGAGCTGATTACAGGGTCTTAGATCTAATCCGCACATGCGTGCAATTAATCTTATTAATCCCGAATTAACCTACTCCGCTTCGTCGTGGCTATGCCATGGTGCACCAGCACCAGTCGGGTTAAAGTAACTCTTGATTTAACTTATCTCTTTTGAGGATAGAGTTATACTACCTTAACGTAACGAAAAAACCCATACTTTTTCATTAAAATATTAACTTTTGGTACCCGGTTTAATTTACACCGGTTTTACTGTACCGGCTGTTTAAGAATTTCAAAAGAAAATCGACTATAATACATATGGATAATCGTAAAAGAGAGATAGAGAGAGAGAGAGAGAGAGAGAAAGAGGAGGTGGAAAGGATATGGCTAAAGGGCAGCCAAAGTCCCGTTTACATCAGCTTGAAAATGATAGATGCGAGCCACGCGGCCAACACGCCCTGTATAGTCCCATAGACAGGATATTAGGACAATTCATTCATCTTTCATGTATCGCGATAAACGCGGCCAACTCACGCCGTGAGGCTAAACAATTCATACATCTGATGCTTGACGGGGTGAAATAATAGGGAAATGAATTTTGCGGAGATAAGAAAATGCTCGGAGAAAAGCGCCGGACAATCAGAAGTAGGAAGAGAATGTTTTTTTTCCCCTTTTTCTTTCATTTTTTTTTTTTTTTATGGGTTTGAAACTTTTTCAATCTAACAATTTGACATTTTTTTTTGAAATTCTGTGGCTTGTGATCAACGTGTTGAAATCATAGCAGATCCTTTTCCGAATGTCAGGTACCTCGAATAGCGCAGAGAATCTCATTAGCAGCCCTTTAAAGCGAGGTACGTTAACCTCTTGACTTTGCGGCACCTTACGCTTTCGAGATTCTTGATTCTTGATTCTCGATTCTCAATTCTCACTTCTCATTTCTTGTTTCTCATTTCTCACTTTCCGACGACTGGGGCACTTCACGCTTTGAGGGGTCTTTAAGGGGTCATATACGCGGCTCTGACTTCAGATGGGATCACCGCGGTTCGACCATTTAGAATTATCTGCGTTCGTTACTTATACCTTAAATATACATATATATCCGTGTATGTAGCCATGTAATTGTACCTGTAGAAAGATATTATATTATATTATTATACCATAGTGAAACGTACACGCGTAGTCTCTCTATCATCAATCACCTTGATTGAAAGACATTGAATGAGATTTAAGAGAAAAAGGGGAGAGTATAGGCTCCAAGTCATCCCTCAACGTCCACCCACCCGCTAAATCTCCCCCTTTATCCTATATCCTACGTTTTCTAAACCCCTACCAAATCGCTAACTATGATTCGTGACAAGAAGTTATGCTTAAACGTTCTTGCGTTAATCTTATGGAACTAAATGGCTAGTTAGGAGTTTAGGATTTTTTTTTTTTTGTATTCCTATTTCCTAGTTCAACCCCTAAACTGGTCACGATCAGTGACCTTATATAGGGGTACGATGGATCTAAATTTCGGAGTTTCAAAAATGAAAGAATTTGTTAAATCGCGTCGTAGGGTTCTCTGCAGCCATTTCGATTTTCAATACACCGATTTAAAAGAAATTTATACAGAATTGAAAATATGAACATTATTTATGAACATTATAGACGCACCTAAGCCACCCACCCCATCGACCACAACAAATCCCATACAATTTGACCTCCATAAAAGTTAAGTTTATTTCAAGGCGATAATGCTTGTAATCCAAATATAATTCTCGTTGGGGGACGGTATGATGGTTTTGAGGGGTACTGCCATACCCATAGCCCCCTTCAATGCGGGGATGTAACTGCCCCTATTTTATGGGCTTGCGTACTCGCCCGAAATCACAAAAGTCACCGGGCGCGACCCCGATGCTTTCTACATTCTACCCCAAACGCCATTCTACTCTGAACACGGAGCAACTTGTACGACTTGTAATACGTATAATAGAACTCTCGTGAACACCGTTGAACAAGGAGTTGGTGTCACTCTTACTTACACCAGCTTCTCCTTCGCTGGACCATTTTTTTTTTTTTCTTTTTTGCTTCATCCGAGTAGCTTGGAGAGAATTCTTCCTCTCTTTTTTTTTTGATCTGATCTTTCGCTCAAATGAGGCGAAAATCTGAAGACTTTTTTTTTAGTTTCTTACTTTTTGATCTAAGGACTCGTCGCGGTCGGTGCATTTGCAGTCTAAATACGAAAGCTGACAACCAAATATAAGGGACGGATGAATTAGGTTAATATACCCTCACAGCTCACGCCTCACGGTCCCGTGAACATAATCTCAAATCTACATTATATTAACCTGACTCCTGAGTCCTGACGCGTTGTCCTCTTCGGTGCAGGGGCGAGGCAGGAGGCAGGACGCAGGAGGCAGGAGGCAGGAGGGTTGCCAGATCCTGCTGTACACAGCCACGCTATTGTGTGATGGAATTTGTAATTTAGATTGATACGTTATGTTGTGTTGCCCCCAACACCGAGCTCTTCCTCACACATACTATATATAGGTGTACAGATCTGTAGTACCTACCTTGTACCATATAAACATCATACTATTTCATCACAATGATGATGCAGGCTTTGAATATTCCTGTAATCCAAGCGATTCCACCAACCTACCTACCTACCTACCTAACTAATCCTGGAATTCATCAGACTTCAAGAAAAAGTACGACATCTTCATTGTGAATATGCCACCGAAAGAAGAGTATAGAGATCACTTTTTCTCATAGTGATTCATGCCAGATTGTTACTCGCCTGACATTTGGTACAGCGACGTGTATTGTCTCTGAAAGATCGAGGAATGAGAATAGAAAGAAGTCGAAGGAAAAAAAGAAGAAAAAACAAGTTGGAATAGATCGATTGAAAAATTTGTTTAACGCTGGCGTGAAACGAGGGATGTTTCTTTTTTTTTTTCATTTTGTTAATGTTTTTTTCTTTTTCGTTTTTTATTTATTCAATTTTTTCTTGTAAAATTCCTCGCGCCTACGCCAGTATATAATACACAAGGTGTGTGCGCGACGGAGGCGTCGAAAACGATGCCGCCGATGGAGACGTCAGGCCACGCACACCCGGCTAAGGCTCCTCGTTCTCTGGCTATGGCTTGTTCCTTCATTCGTTCTCTCGTTCATTCGTTCACCCACACCCCGAAAGAAAACGACTCAATCATAATAATATATTAGACACGGTCTCGCCGGGTGAGCGAAGGACTCGAATATCTCTGGAGGACGAACAAGGATGTCCTGGTCTAAAGAGCCCCAAAACTTTTGAGTAAATTTCTTTTCAATCGACTTTATTGACCATTCAAAAAATTACGAATTGCTCTGAATACATATTTCTTTGAAATATAAAAACCAAGTTTTATAAAAGTTGCGGTATGGTTTGTCCATCGAATCGTTCGTATTCGTTACTACCAAGAGATCTATCATCCCGTAGCGTAGTGTAGTTGGAAATTACTTATTCCTGCACGGACATAGTGCCCACACTATTATACCCGGTTCTCGACACGCACGTACTTAAGGCGTGGAGTGAGACATTAATTCATTGCAGGATTGCCTTATTACTTACTACTTGGAAACGCGGCTTACAATAAGCCACGGAAATCAAGAATCCCAAAGTCCCTCAGTCAACACCCGGAGATCGCGTTCAATTAATATATTCAATATTTATCAACATTCCACCATTCATGCTGCATCTCGCTCTAATTACGCGTGATTATCAGCCTTGTCAATGTTCAGAAAATAATTTAGCTGGACCAAATTCGAACCAACGTGAGCCTTGAATCTTGATACTCGTATGTTCAAAAATTGGTTAAAATATTGAAACCGTGCAGGTTTTGCCCGTGACAAATCTATATAATTCTGCGAAAATTGAGTTGATTTTCTGAGTTGATTCGAGATGGCATCTTCTAGTTAGTAAAATTAGTTCCAGCATTAGTTCCCAAGAGTTTAGAGTGGCTGGTAGGGGATCAGTATAAAGCTAGAATATAACGGGCGTCAAGTTGCAGAGCCAGAATGTCTCAATCCAAGATCGTGTGCAGAGCTGTTCACAATTCCCTAATACATAATTGCTTGAAATTTTCTATTAGGTATATATTTTGCTATGTAATAGAAACAGAAATTCTGAGATCAAATTATGGAGAGACGTCTTAATTGTATAGAATTTACGAAAACTTCAGTGAATTTTGAGAGGCTATTTAGTGTCCAGTTTGATAATATACGAAATTGTATTGGTTTCTAGATGCGATAGCAATTACGAAGATTCTTCGAGGTTTTTAATCTAAGGTAGGGCACAGCTGCGGGATGCTGTCTTCGCGTACCTGGGGCCCGGTGCCCCCCGTCGTTCCTTTGACCTGGTTGAGCGTCGATAACCGTGGCGACGAGTTGGCCTATTCCCTGTTCCCTCTTACCTATTCCGCTTTAGTTTACGACAGATATTTTCTGGGATTGTTAGTTTGAATTTTCGGTATCTTGTATAGGTATCTAGGTAGGTAGGTACTACATACTTTCGATCAGTCGAAAGTTGGAACGAATTTCTTGTTGCGGTAAGAATTTAGTATGAAGTAAGTATGTATACAATTATGACACTCATAGTTCGGAGCATCATCGGCATATCTATATTCTATACTGTTAGATACGGACCACTATCTCGTTAGTATAGTTTCTTACCACGCGAAAAACACATAAAGTGACGTTAATAGATCCCGGACTAAAAACCTGGTCAATAAATACCTAAAGTTAAATGTTTGAATATTTTGTTCGATAAATATGGACGAAACTAGCCATCGTCGCTATCCTAAAAACAGCTGGGCACCAGATAAAGTATTACAACGAACCGGTGGGTATAAATAATATGTATATATATAAGGTATGTGTGTACACAGCCGGACCGAGGATATATCCTAATCGTAAACGTTTCGTATATATAATATACCAAAGAAAAATTTCATATGCGTTTTCATTCCTAAACTATGGATTTTACTTTCACGTTGTTTTCACTATAAGATGAAGCGCGAGCAGCTTTTTCTGTGGTCAGGCTAAAAAAAAAAGGACAGTGAATTGGGCAAATCAATTTAGGCAATAAAAAATAAAAAAATAAATTCTTTGCCGGTCACGGTGCGTTAAAGATCGAGAAACGGCGTCCGGCCGACAGCCAGGCAAGAGAAGTGAAGAGAAGAGAAGAGAAGAGAAGAAAATAAGGAGTTCGAGTTTCAGATAGAAATAAGAAAACGGGAAAGAAAAAAAAAAAAAAAAAAAAAAAATGAAGTTGAATCTGTTGAGGAAATGAGGAGCGTATTTGTTCGGTTCTTGGAATGGTTTTACAATTTCACTAGGTTTTAAATAACTTCTACATCGCAAGGTCGGTTAATCTTTAAAGCTCTTGTTAATCTGCGTTGAGCTAGTATAGGTATTGTGTGAAAATAATTTAGAACTTGCGATTTTAAATTAGATCTTTCAAGATTTTAATAATGATTGTACTACCTATGGAGTACACAGAGTGTAATAAATCATTGTGCATTATGACACGCGCGGAGTAACACAAATACGTACAAAATGATAATCCAATTGGAACAAGCGTTTCAGAATTGGATGCGGGTAGGTCAACGACGTCACTACACCTCCGGTGATGGTTTAATCATCATAAATTCAGCAAGAAGCCACAATGGCAATTTCTTTCGGAGTTATTGCCTTTTCAGGCAGTATTTTGTATCCGCGTAATTTGTGGTTTGCACGCGTCGCGCCCGCAGCCGCGCACAGCGTGCTGTACGAAACTTTACCAAAGTATAAAACGGCCGAGAATTCTTTGACGCTCAAAACCACATACTGACAATCACTCTCATAGCAATGCCAAACTGCACAATTCTATTTTAATTATCAGACGTTTTCACTGTCTTCTTCATAATTTTTGTAATAAAAAAGAAAAAAAAGAAAAAAAAAAAAAACTTCTAAACGCAGAAACGCAGAATTTCCGGTTCCTAGTATAAAAATAATAGAAACATAGCGGCTCATTAGCACCTGATAAATTATGTACAAAGATGTATTAGAGCCAATAAATAACAGCGAGGAATCTAAGAGAAGAGCTCGTATAAGACTCGAGGCGTACGTTTATCGCGCTGCATGAACCCCGGAGAAGACTGCGGGAGATTTGTTCGATCGAGTCTCATTCGCGGCATGCTAGTACAATAATTTCAATTTTTTATTTCGTTGTTAAGTTATTGTTCTTTTATTTCATCTCTTTTCATACTGTACGTTACAACCGTCTTTTCTCTTCTCCATTCATATCGTCGTAACGAGCGCCCCTCGACGTCGCTGAATTATCCGATGCCAATTGCTATGAAATTTGATGTATGTTTCGAAGAGAAATTATTAATTAAATTAAATTGAACTCACAATAGCGATTTTCAACATCCGGTGATACAATTATGGAATGATTCAAGAGCTTTTTTAGACATTTTTTGACACTGTAGTAAAATACGACGATTATTATCTGTCCAAAAAATGGGAAAATAAATAATAATGAATGAAAAATATAGAAATTTCAATCCGTATTTAAAGTTCCTGGTGGATACGTCGAGTCCTTGAAAGGATGCTGATAGTTTCGGTGGTCAAAGTTAAACAGTGGCCACTCCTACCGCTGTTGTTAGTTGGTCGGTTGTTTTCCTGGCTTCATTGGCTTCGTTGCGGTGGTTTGAGTAAGTGTATGTGAATATACGTGCGTGGGCGGTGGTGGCAAGGGGGAATCCCCAGTTAGCCAGTACTATCAGTTGCACTATTATCTCCAGTGGCCACTGCGGGAAACGTTGGGATTGTATCTTGTTCGCTTTCCACATACCCGGTGCCCTGGAGGCGCGCTAAACCTCTGGAAAAAGGTAAAAGAATTTTTTTGTTCAAACGACGTTATTCTGCTTGCTATACGGTTTTTAATTCTGCATTGGAACGTTTTGTGCCTTAAGGCGTCGGTTTTTACTACGAAATTTTGATTTCCCTGTAGAGAAAATCTTCCGAAATTCAAAGTTCCCGGTGAGAATGAAAGAGAATTTTTGCTGCAGCCCCTAACGACGAAGTAGAAACTGCTGATTCCTGATTATCCCTGCAATCGTTAACTTTTTGGTAAATTCCTTGGGGGTGAAAATTTGGGGATGGTTTGGCGACGGAATCTTTGTCGAAAATACACCCGGTATGTACACCGGGCGCTGGTGAGAGAGAGAGGGATGATGGTAATTAATCGTCATAGCAACCCCAGTCAGGCATCGAATGCGACCCTCGCATTCTAACTGAAATATGGCCGTTCGGATTCTCCGTTTTTGTTAAACGTTTGTTGTCTACGATGATGGTGTTTTATAAATTTATCATGTATATAGAATATAGGATATAGGATACGTTATATTAGGTGTATACTTTATGGCTCAATCTATAATCGTGAAACGGGCGCGGAATTTTTTTTTTTTTTTTTTCTTTTTTTTTTTTCCCTATGAGTTGATTTTTTCATTTCAATCTTATATATAGGTACCATATATAAGAATGCTGTGGACCTACGGGGCGCGAAGGTCTTTAGCGCTGTCGATAAATATAACAGACCTTTCGTTCCGATGCCAGTTTAATTTTCTCATCTCAAGAAAATAACAGACAGATGAACCGGAATCCATTCTCTAATTTTCTTTTACTCTTTTCTTTTTTTTTTTTTCTTTTTTCTTTTTCTTTCTTTCTTTCATCAACTTTTGAAAAAGGTAACGACTTTAATTTTGAATTATTGCATCCAATTTCACTGCCGGTTTTAGGTCAGGGAAAGTAAAAGCTAATTTAAATGCGAGAATCCCAATGGAGCTCGTCGGATCTCAATGGAAATGAATCCAAATCGAATTAACTCTTTTAGAATTCTAGCATTCGGAAGGGCCGTTTGGAGCATTTGACATTGTTGTCCTGCACTCCTGTACAGATAGAAAAGAGCCAGACTCAGACCTAGGAATCCACGGAATGCCTTCTATCGACACCTCAACACTAATCGAAACGATGACTCGTATCTTCTCGACCTTAATCAGTGGGGATAATTAATTTTATAGTTGATTGGAAACGCATCCTTCTAGTCAAACCTCTACAAAGAGAATTTCTTTCACAAATACTTTCATGTATTATAAATTTTCGTCTCAGATGTTTTAGACATTTTTTGAATTTCAGAGACATTCCAATAATCTTTTTTGCATCCTTTACCCAGGTAGGTATATATATTATAAGGTATTGTATATCTCGAATACATTTTATAATATCACGTCAGATAATAATAAAAATTTAGATTACGAAACTCTGAGCGCAAATAAAATGAAAATGAAGTAGAAAATTAACAGAAAAGAAAAAAAAACACGTGTCGAACAAATATTTGTAAAGAGTCATCGCAGACTGAAAGGATGTTTGATCTCCGTTGGATCAAGAATTCTAACTTCATTTCATTTCGTTTTAGGTACCTACTAATATAGGTACATTTTTTATTATTTCTTATTTTCTGCACGATATTTCTCGCTGGTCGATAGAAAACTCGGGCATTTTAAGTATAGGTAATCGCATTCAATTTCATCTAATTGGCTAATTAGAAACGCGTATTAATTTCCTCCTTGTAATTTCGTCTACACATCCCAAACGACTTAATAGACTCGAAATTAAGTTGTAACAATGAAAGTTTGTGGCTGCTGACAATGGCTCTTGAGATTGTAGATACACAAGACGTTCTATCTATATAACCAACGTTTTAAAACCCGGTTCCCCATTGTTGTTGGGGATCATTTCATTACCGGCCATCATAAATTTTCAGTTGTACCTCACACCATAACCCGTATTCGTATTTCGTATATGTATACTCGTATCTCGATTCTATACCACATCAGCATATATTGGTACTAATAACTCTAAGCTAGGCTAGTCTAGTCTGGTTTTCATCTAAGTCTAGTCTCGGCTAAAGCAATTACTTGCGTAACGACGCCCTCGCCTAAGGTAGGTATATGGTACATACTATATTATCGCATACACACCTTGTATACTTTTCACTATTAAGCGCCACAATTTTAATCAACGTCGCATAAAGAATACGTCTGACTAATTGTAACATCTTATAATTAATCTTCTAATAATATGAAGAATTTTCTTATAAAACCTATGGCTATACCCGAGCGATATGTTACACTATACAGATTGTCGAATATATTGTCGAAACCCTGCGCTGCAGAGAAAAAAAGGTCAACTTGAGCCAAGAAAATTTTCCAAATTTTCTTAGTTTGAGAAAAATTTTGATTTGATCCGAGAAAATTTCGGTCTTCATTTTTGGACCGCAAAATTATCTTGAATCAAGTAAACCTTTCTTTCTGTGTGTGCGATATAGTCGCAGAATAAAAATGAACGAATTGATGAATTTCGGTATGGAGAACTATATATGTGATCAGGGCCTCTTCAATTCTCAGTGATAAATTTAATTACTCAATTAACTGTGGATACGTGGATTCGGTCAATACTTATCAGGTCAGTATATATACGGAGTGACGGGTGCTCCTAACAAATGGTTGTTTCCACCGCAGGGGTTGCTGCGGCGAGGTGCTGCTCGTCTAACAAGGTGTTGGGCACCACGGGACGTCCGACTTTCATCTTGACCGACGGACTTTGACTTATCTTCATCTGGAGTCGTGGAGTTGTCCGAGCTTCTCGCCCCCTTCGCGAGTGAATTATTTGAATTGATATTACGTCTATGACGTACTCTCTAAATTCGAATCAGTGGAAAGTCACTGATGGCAGTGATAAGTATACCAAAATCACTGACAATCAGTAACATTTTCACTGATTGTCAGTAATTTCGGTATACTTATAACTGCCATCAGTGACTTTCCACTGATTCGAATTTAGAGAGTACATACATAGGTACATACATAAAACGTATACCTATATACTTATAAACGAGTGAATAAAATCATACGATAGTTCGAAGATCCATGTAATAGAAAAAAAGAAAAGAAAAGGAAAAAAAAAAATCTTCGAGTACTTATAGGTACTAGGTACCTACTAGATATACGAACGCAATTTTTCTTGCTCTTAATAAACCCCTGCATGGACCGCGACGCACGTCGCGTTAAGAAAGAAAATCCAGTGATTCGCATAGCATCTCGCAAGTCGCCTGAGGCTCTTAACTATAAGGCTAAGGATTCTCTTGGTGAGGGTTGTCGGCGATGGCGGGTTTGCTTCACCAACACTTATGCGGCTTAATAACCAGACCGTAAATGTCTTTATTATTTCCAGCTAAACATAACTCTTCTTGCTTGCGAACGACGGATCTTTTTACTCTTATTTTAGCTTTGGTATACCTCGAGGTAGATGTATAGGTAGGTACTGCTCTCCTTCGCTATATCATCGAAGGGATGTACTGTAGAATTTGTTTTTTTATTTTCTTTTTTTTCATTTTTTTTTTTTTTTTTTTAATAATTTGCATCTAAAAATTAATGAAATGAAACCCTTTTTTTGTCTTCTTCTATATTTTTCTTCTTCTACGAAGAATTATAAAAATCGGACAGCTGGGTATATCGCAGCTTCCTATAATCACGCCGATTATTATCATCGACCATGAAGAACTGTTGCTACGATTTTCTTCTTTCGAACGTAATTTCATTTATTTTTTTATGGATTAGGGCTGCTGGGGGATTAATTAAAAAATTGTATAAAGTTTTGCCAAATCTGTGGCTTGCACCTGCAGCAGCGCACTACCACATAGTTTTTTATTCCTGACATTGGCAGAGCGGCAACGCGAACCAGAAGGCAGTCAGAGGTAGGTACAGAAAAGTAACGAGGATATCCACCAGTAATGAAGAGCTCAGGGCGCCGCGCTTGGCGATAATTACAGGGAGCCAACCTTACAACCTTCTAAAGGCTTAAATGTTAAACGTTATGCGTCCCGCCGACACCAGCTAACATCGGCGGTAGCTTTACGCTGGTCTCTCACCACTGCAACACACTAAAATCAAAGCCAAAAGTCAACGACGTAACGGCCGCAGACGCACCGCGACGCCGAAACAAAAATCTTTTCATTATTTGACGGTTTTTTTTTTTTCTTTTTTAGCGATAGAAAATTCGCTAGTCGAAGAAAATTGTGGAGTAAATTTTATGACTAATTGAATGTATTTCCTGAAGAAAACGAAAAAATGAAAAAAGGTTTAATTTTTCGAATCGGGGAGAGATTTTGATTTTTGATTTTTCACTGGGTTCAGGGTTGGGTACAAGGCACGGCCCTGGATGATGTAAAAAGTAGATATGTATATGATATTTTTCATGCCGACCGGCGGAAAGTCTGCATTACAAAGGAAAGAGCCGGTTATCCATCCTGAGTATTGCAAAATTAAAATAAACGGCCAGTAAGAAAGCGTGCCTCCTTGCTGTTTCGGAATTTTATTGAGTTATTTGGTATTTTTGTAGGTGTTTATCCTACTACCTCGGTGAAAACTTTTCTGCTTTTGCAGTACCTAACTTGTTATTATTTTACGAATTGCCCACCCGCCCCACAACAGACAAGTTATGGAGGCGCAACACGAGTTACGAGTCTTCGTTCTGCGCTTTACGAGCGCAAAAATTTCTTTGCTAATTTTTATGGGCCGATTGTTCGTAATTTGCTACTGATGAAATAGTTTTTGCTATAACTTCGCAGCTTCTCAATATTCGTACTGCACTGCACAGTTACAAACGCATAAATGTAATGAATGGGTACATTATGCATTTGGACGCTAAATTTTTTGCGAGATTTTTTCGTTTCCCTTTTTTTTTTTTAAGGGTCGTTTTTATCGTTCAATGAATTTTATGTGCGCTTTAATTCCCAATCTATATTTTTGGGGATGATAATCTTTCGAAGAGAATGCATATAGTTTCGAATGCAGTTCCTTATACGATTCTCGTTTCACCTGCGAATTAAAGAAATAATATAAGCTAGATGGGATTGATCGAATTAATCCTGTGCGTAATTCATTATATAAAACGCGAAAATCCCTTGGGGTTATAAAAATAAAATAAAAAGCCTCGAAAATTTTACGGCGCGTGGAGAGTGGGCCCCCACCGGTTGGCCGCGCCAATTTAAAGTTACAAATTCGGCCATAAAAGGGAGGACTCCCTATCCGCGGCTTAAAAACACCATTCGAAAGCCTGGATGTTGGTGTCCGCCATTTGAGCTCGTATTTTCCGATTAAAGACGCAGCATTCACTTACGGCTCGAGCCAAACGCCATAACGCCACTTGTCTGCCACCGTTATGACATCACTCTGGACCTTTCTTCTTCCTCTTTCTCTCTCCGCATGGTTTTCACGGGGAAAAATTTACGATCACCTTGGGTACTGATTCATTCCCTGATGTTCAGATCCAGCTTGGTCCATACCGAGGGTGCGACACATGCGGGAGACTCGGCAAATAAGCCACATGTTACACATAGAAAATTCGGTTGAAAATTCCAACGCGATATGATAATCATTATTCTACAAATTATAGCCAATTATTATTTTTTTTTTTTTTTTAACAGAAGATGAATCGTTATTTTACTTCCGTTTCGATGAGTTTTTGCATGCCTAATTATATTCTTAGCTTTTTAAACAGGTAGGTATCTAGTTGGTTGAAACACATTTAGAAATTAGTCTACTAGCTTTAGCAATTTGCACTGTGTACTTTTTCACCTAGAAGAGTGAGTAATACAGATTCTGATTCTTAGTACGAGTACCTATGATCGCGTGTGCTTGGTCTGATCACGCACACTGGAGTTCATCCGATATCCTTTGCTATAAGGATTATAAAGTCTGCTGAGAAATAGGAGAAGTAGAAAAAGGTAGAGATGCAAAAACTCCATTCAAGTTTCTGTACCATGTAGAATTCTGTTTCTTCCGTCATAAATTTTTATATAATATGTAACATTTATCTTGGTTCTCAATTTCATACGATAATATGATAATCGCATAACGACTGACCCGATGAGTGGAAGGGTGGCTGGTTGATCCGCATCTAATGCGGGACAATGCAGCAGAAGCTTTGATCGAGGGTGCTGACGATCCTAGACAACAGACTCATATATCGTTCAATTCGTTAGCGAGCTTAGCAAATCACCCCTAACTAGATTCGGGGCTTTTCAAAGGCGTTAAGCCTAACCGCAAAGGAGATCTGGAGATATCACCCGCGTAATTTCACTCGCATGACTCGCAGCGAACATTTTTCAGGTAGAAAAATTGAAATCTTTTACCAAATTCGAGTCTCTTAAATCCTCGGAAATAATTCATATTGTGGAAATAACTGGCTCATCACGTTTAATGAAATTTTCTAGAAATTAGTCCACTGCTGAAGCTGAATCTTGACCTCAACATTCAGACGGTTCTCTGTGCTATAATGAAAGTGCAGAACCTCGGGGACCCGTTACGTTAATAGAACAAACATCAACGTTTTAGTGAGCTGCATGATGCAGAAGTCCTGCGCAATATCTAGGTGTGAAATAAAATGTTTAAAAATTGTTCCTTGACTTAGCTGAATTTTCTTTTTTCACTCGATAAGAGAAAATATTTTGTCATTTTTTGAATGTACAAAATTTTAGAATTTTATTGTTAAATATTGAATACGCCTCGTATATGAAAATCGTGTGAATAAAAAGAAAAGAAGAAAAGACCGAGTCAGAGATAAACGCTGAGATAGCTGAGTAAAAAAAGTAATGGGATTTTCTGTCGGGTAATTTGGGGCGTTGAAATTTTCCCTCGAAGTAAATCCTAAACATATTCTAGCCAGCTTAGCAAATTCGTTGGTTTACGTCGACCTGACCACTACATGGTGGCCCTGGCCTGATCCACCCCATCCCAGAGGGCTATTGTCCCTTGGTCTTCGCTAGGCGAAGTCTATTTCGCCCCCGACTCACGCACAAGCGTAAAATAGCGCAGCCCAACCTACTAGAGTAACCGCGATGCCTGAGGCCCCAACTCCCAAGTGGACCATAAACGCTACTCGATCTACCGAAGTTGCGTTATCAGCTGCACGCAGCATATGCAACTACCTACATAGTGCATTGCAAAATCAGATCTTCCATTCAGAATTCAGAGAGCTTCGAGCAAAAATAAATTACATTTTTTTTTCTTCCAATTTTGGATTTAATCTCGGATTTCGAATTCTGTGACTGAAATCTTTTTTCTCAAGTATTGCTAATTCCTGTTCAGATTATAATCAGTAATTGTCTCGATCCTGAAAATTCGGCGTTAAGTAGGGTTCGGAAATGGGAATATATAAGGTCATAGGTCGAAGAAGACAGGAATGAAACTCGGCGTTGGACGATATTAGGTATGGATCTCATGGGGCGACTGTGGTTATTTTTATTTATGAGGAAACCGCCGTGAAAATACACCCCCCAGTCACCCCTGACCGCGGCCCCATATCATCCCCAGCCCTCACGCCCCTTCAGGCAATCTGCTGGGATTTCTACAAGTTGAATTTGTTCACAGGCGCTGGGGACGAACTTAGTTTTATTTGAATTATATTTTCCCCGTAATAAAAGTAAAACTGTGCAGTAGCCCGTATTATTATTATTATTATTATTATTATTATTATTTTTATGATGATTATTATTATTATTATTATTATTATCATTATTACGCTCCTTTTTTCTACCTTTGAAAGAAAAAAAGTTGCTAACCGATTTCAAAAATTATTATAGCGAGGGCAGGGCACACACGTTAACCCATTTTTGAAAAAATATTCATAATCTGACACCCCGGAGTCTGTTAAAATTCAAACGTTAGGCAATTATTATTATATATGAATATATTATTGAGGAATAATATATAATTGTCTACGTAGTAGGCGTTATCCGGGGTAAACTGACGACATAAAGTCGTGCGACTGTCCGTTTGAGTATTAGATATCTGAAGTTTAACCGATAATAGTGGTAATTAATTCCTTAGCTAATTGCTGGCAAGAACACACATATGTCTGAACTAATTGGTTTGAATTATTGTACTCGTTAAGCAAGAGTTTTTGTCTCACCCGGTAACCGATAAGCGACCTGGTTATTGAGGCGGACGGTTAATTTATAATTGGCCTGCTGCACTATCGCTTCAGCCCTAGAACGGTTATCCACCATTTGGTAATAAACAAGCTAATCGCTCAGTGGAGAATGAGCCTTTCGGTTGATTCGATTTTCGGAGGATGAACGGTTTAAATGTTGCTTTTAATGATCTTGCGGGGTTTAGAGTTTCTCGAGCTTTTTGCATCTTCCTTTTTTTTTTTTTTTTATACGAAAAGCTGAATTTTTTTTCTTTTTTTTTTTTTGCCAGAAAACTCATCCCCGTGAAATATCAACCGCGAGACCCGAGATGCCGGTATTCGCGGTATGATTTTTCATTAAAGTGTCTTCTGCCCTGAGATATGGCCGGCACATTGAATGTAGCTGGTCCCACGAGCGAGAGAGAGAAGAGAAATGAAGAGGGAAAGAGGGAAAGAGGGAAAGAGGGAAGAGGATTCGTACGTTGGACGATGCTGTGGGCTCGACGTTTTGTACAATATTGCTGGCTGATATACTGCCCCAAGTTTTCCCACGTGTACGATAAAGATGAGAACCGAAGCGAGATTGTGGCACACCGCAGAAGAGGAGAAATGAAGCCAATTTTATGAATCCTCTTTTCCGCAAACTCGCGAGTTATATTTTTCGTTAAAATTGAACTAAACGCGGGACTAATTAATTTTTGCAATTGGAAAGAAAAGTAGTGGTAAATTTTTCGGTTACATTTAGAAAGTATAGGCATCGAACGTAATACTCGATAAACTTCTTTTTTTTTCCTCAAATTTATGAATAGAAACCCCGAAATGATTGGTAACAAAACTTGACTCGTGATCCCGGAAGACCCTTGGCTCCTGATCAAACACATTAGTTTAACTTCCGGCGGACGTTCGTCTAAGTGGTCTTCATTGTCGCGCGAAAGTGGCAAGGTCCATTGTTGTCAGGAATCGTGATAGCCGAATGACGGACCACGTTCCAAACGGAAATAGTAAAACGGGAGTGAAGTGGTTGAGGTGATGATGCCTCTCTAGCTGAGAGAAGACTCTGACACCTTTATGTGACAAAAGGAAATAGCCAGCTAGGTAAACAACTCGAAAATCGTTGATGTATGTGTGCGATAAACGTTGACCGTTTTATTTAGGCAATTCAAACACACACACACACACACACACACACGCGTTCATATATATTATATGCATCAAGATCTCATTTTTGGACAATGCTTTCGTTATGATTAATGAATACAACAATAGCTGCGTAAAATCAGCCGAGAATTAAAAGTCCGGCAGACATCTCTAGATCGTTTCATTTGCACCGAAGTGATTCGATTGATCAAATAGAAGATTAGTTTGGGTCAAAAGGCGACCGCTATAAGGCGAGGCAAATTTTCTACAGTCATCTACTCAGCCCCGGTGTGCAGAGGAGCAATTCTATTATACCTACTAAAATCTTTCGTTGGTATCTTCGAAGTGGAGTGAAATTATCCGAATCGTTATTTTAATATTGTGCATTTGTAGATCGGGGATCAAGACCTATAATTCTTAAGGTATATTATACCCACCGCGAAATGGAATTCAAATTCAAGTTCGGGCAATTATGCAAAACGAACGATACAGTTGACACTGAATAAGCCAATTTAAAAAGCTCATTTTCTCGCCGAGGATACCCTCCGAAATTAGGCCCCACGACCCTACCCAGAAACTCTCGTGTACCTACTCGAGGTATTATAGATGTTGGCCGAGGTATAAAACCCCTCGGGAAAGCCCCGTGAGTCGCTATACGAATCCCCCAAAACGGCACTTCTCTCTCTTTCTCAAAAAAAAAAAAAAGTAAATAAATAAAAAAAAATATAAAGCAATTTCGTGGTTTGTTTAGAGCCGAATTAGGAATGATGATACGGGATCGACCGGGCGCTCGAAGTTGCCCCTAAATTTAGTATAGCGGGTCGCCTAACGCGCCGTGAAATTACTGTGAAGTGCGAATAAAGGTATTTCTCATTGTTTCGAGTGCAGTTTATAATTAGGACGTCGCTGCTGTTAGAATCACGGAATCTGCGAGTGATCCTTGAAAAAGTTGTACTTGTTGTTGAATTTTAGCAGCCGTAGTAAGTAGTCGTAGTTAAAAAAATGAGTCGAAAAAAGAAATATGTTAAAATTTGCCTATCAGATCGTAATCCTTATTCCCTCAGGGGTGAAAGGGGCGTGCGCGTGGATTATGGGACATATTTTGTTATCCCTATGAAATATACTGCCTTCCCATCTACCAACCCCATCCAACGGGCGTTAAATTATCATACGAATCCGAGAGTAGGTATCTGCGGCTCCATCATTTCGCACGGGATTTAGTCCTCCGATGACGTTACGCCGAATCGCTACAGGATCATGGACAACCTATGTATTATGTACATACGTATTCACTATGTAATGTGGGGATACTCGATTGACACAAGCTAATATCGTCTATGAACCTTGTATACATGTACCCCCGCGAATCGTCACGCTTAGTGAGGCTTAGGACAAAATTTAGTGGCTCTCGTTCCGAATGCACATGGGCTGCTGGTGTAGAGAGGTCCTGCACGGAATATTCTATAAGCCATACGTAACGTAACGACAATTTTCAATATCCTTTTGAAAGTTGAAATAATCTAAAAACTTAGTCGGTTTTATTATAGCAGACATGGAATCAAACCAACCCCTATTTCATAGATGAGGAAAGACAGAGATGGACGATTGAGGACACCCTCAGATCGACTGGCTTTTGGACAACAGAAGGGTTGAATGAGGCTCTGCACTAAAATACATGAGGCATCAAATTCGCCAAATGTAGAGCAGCTGCCTGTGGCCCAACTAGTTTAGTAGCGAAAGGGCGAATTAATTCAACTTTTGCAGTCGAATGCGTTTGGATAGTTATAGCGAGCTTCTATCCTATCGAAAAGAGAAACTATAGAGAAAGATAGGCGGAGTTTGATTCTTGTGAAGAAGGGTACAAGGAGCGAATCTTCATCGTTATCTACTTCGTCTTCAGCAAATCGTAAGTTTTCGAAACGGAGATATATACGCGAGGCATAAATAACAACGACGACGCGTTTCGCTGAAACGGATTAAGGGTAGTAATGGAGGATATCCAAGAGCCGGGTGTCTAAAGAATTACCAAACCTTAGAAGAAGAGAGAAGGAAAGTATGAGATGGGAAGAGAATAACGATTCGCGAGGGAGCCACTATAAAGGAGTTCGTAGTCTGCGCGGGAGGGCGCGAGCAAACTGATTTAAACTCATTTGGTCCGGACCTTGCTGACTCGCTGGACCCACAAACTTTTCCTACCTTTTAATTAGTTCGGCCACGAGCACCATCCGGGCATAAAGACTGTACGGTAAAACCTTTTACGACAGAGCTAAAAATCGAAGAAATGAGTTTTTGCTAATTTGCTTTTTTTTTTCTGCCCTCAACAAGACCCAATATTTTTAGAAATAGAAAATGAACGGGTGAATTTCTTGATCAGTGATCTCACCTGACACAAATAGGGGTGGAATAAAAATCAGGAGTTAAAATAAATGAAAAAAAGGAAACGAAGAATATGTGTGTGTGTGTGTGTGTGTTTTTTTTTTTTCGTCGTTTTCATTTTGCTCATTTTCTCAAAAAGTTAGGTGGTCAGAATTAGTATCCCTGAGCGAAATAATTCAGTAGGAGAAATTACTTAACTCTCAGATGATACATAAATTAAAGCGAGTTTGCGCGAAGGGGTCGAGCTTGCAGAGCAGGGTAGCAGCCAGTTAGTGTGAGGGGGCCCCAGGGGGCCGTCTGCTTTCCGTGGCCCCTACCTTCACCCTCAACCCCTTCTTCATCCCGGGTACAGCCAACCCTTTACGAGGCTACGCCACTGTCTAATAGAATTACCCTCTGGGCCGAAGTTGGTCGCGGGACGATTGAAATTGCGATCACATTTTTATTAAAATTTTCCTAATTAAACTAGGAGCTCCTGGGAGTCGATTTCAAGACGTGAAATCCCTGATTAAATGCGTGTGTTTCAGTTTTTTTCGGATTCCCAAACCTCCGCGTTGGTCAACATTTTTCTTTTTCTATTTTTCATTGATCTAAAAAGATTAAATACATATATATATATATATTCCTACTCATATACAGCGATCGACAGAGATTAGGTCGTTATTATATATACAGACGAGCGTTTGACATTGACATTAAAAACTTTAATCCATAGGTTTAATAAGCAGTGATCAGTAAAATAAAGCAATTTGTAGTACCAGCCTATCATATAGTTATTTATTTTCAAAGGCAGTTTAATTACGGGTTAGAATTAAAAGGGCTGATTAAATAAGACGGCCATACACTACGCGAATAGATATTATATATACCTATATGTATTTAAGGGCAGAAGACATGTGGCGGACGGATCCCTGCTTCCCGGGGGTTATTATTAATAATTGCATCTTATGCTGCATCCATATACCTACCTATACCTACCTACCTACCTACCTACTCTCTATACGCAATGCCGAATTATACCCTAATATATTACCCTAAATTATAGGTGATTCTGTCGACATTATGACGCGTCGTTGAACGCCATCTTACCACATGTGCAATACGTCCGTTTGTCCATACCCGGACCATATTAAACGTCCCCCCTTCGCCTTATGGCGCAAGTTAAATGTTAAACTGCAGATCAATAAAAATTTCTTGTATAAAACTAAAAAAAAAAAAATGATATTTATCAATAAAGTCGATAGGTATAACGAAGTAAAAATGAATAGGAACGAGTTAGGGAAGTGTAACGCGATATTTGCAACGCCTACGCTCTCGTAGTTTTCCCTCGAATAGAGGGGGGTAGGTAGGTATACGTATAGCGTCGTGTCGAAGAGGTGGTGCGGCGAGGCTGGGGCCGCATCGGGACCGTTACTCTGCCAACCAGTAGCCGGAAAATTGTTTACTAGATTGTTTAAACGAAATTTACTAAGGGTTACTGATTTTATATCACGCCAACGCGGCCCCGGGGAGCCGCTTCGAATTATACATTAGCCAACTTTGCAACGACAAACTTAGTTTTTGGTTTAAATTTAGTTCAACAGCCCGTTGCAACGCGATCCTCAACCTCGTAATTCGCGTCATTAATTTTTGAGATTATTTTTAAAAAATTTCACTTCTATATTATTATAACATTGTTTTAGACATGCTGTATATTCTGTCGTTCATTCATTAATTCTTTGTAAGACAGTATAATAAAAATCGTATCTTCAGCAGAACAATTTAATACCTAAATCGTTTACCTTTTCTCCCTTACGATTGTGTATGAGAAATAAATCAAAGTTTGAAATCGAACCATAAATTGGTCGGTATACGTCATCGCATCGACGATGGGCAAATAATAATTAAAAGTGACGTTCTCGGTCTCGTTGGTGTTTGGCAGGACTGCAACACCATTGGCAAATGCAAGAGTAAACCTACATGTAGGATATAGTAATTGTGAGTTACCGTTGATCATTTATTTATTCACCGTCCGGTTATTTATGGCGAAAACGCATCAGTGGTAGGTGCGCCCCCGTCGGTACCACCCCGACCCAACGACGATATGAATATTTATAGCTATCAGTGATCTATCGAAGTTTTATGTTTTACACCTGATGGCTTTTTATCCTCCTATATATAGTATATATATATTGGATCGAAAATTGCAAAGTAACGAAAACATTACGCCCGGATGACTCGACGTCGATGCAAGTCAATAAAAACTGCAGGATTACAATATACTATTCAACCCCTCCGAGCCAGTGCGCTCTTTGAAGTATATAAAAGTAATCAAAAATATCGATACTGAATGCAACAGATCCGAATTTCTTCTATCCGTTCATTTTTCTTTAAATTAATCTACATCGTTGCAGAGTGGTTCAACATTATTACAGAAAAGCGTAACACGATTCCAGAATAACGTATCGTCATTCCAGAAGGCGTAACGTTATTCCAGAAGACGTAACGCAATTCCAGAATAGCGTAACGTCACTTCAGAAAATGTAACACGATTCGAGAATAGCATAACGTAATTTCAAAAAACGTAATGTTATTTCAGAAGATGTAACATGATTCCAAAGTAACGTAATGTCACTCCAGAAGACAGGATGTTATTCCAGAAGACGGCATGTTATTCTAGAAGACGTGACGCGATTCCAGAATAGCGTAGCGTTGTTCCAGAAGGCATAATGTTATTCTAGAAGACGTCACACGATTCCAGAATAGCGCAACGTCACTTCAGAAAACGTAACACGATTCGAGAATAGCATAACGTAATTTCAAAAAACGTAATGTTATTTCAGAAGATGTAACATGATTCCAAAGTAACGTAATGTCACTCCAGAAGACAGGATGTTATTCCAGAAGAGGGCATGTTATTCTAGAAGACGTAACGCGATTCCAGAATAGCGTAACGGAATTTCAGAAAGCGTAACACGATTCGAGAATAGCATAACGTGATTCGAAAAAACGTAATGTTATTTCAGAAGACGTAACACAATTCCAGAATAGCATTACGTCATTCCATCAGGGATAACGTTATTCCAGGATCGCGTCTACAATGGTGCAGCAAACAATGAGGAGTGAATTCGGAGATATAATGGTTATTCTTAATTGTTGTAATTAAGAGAGTGAAGTAGCGTTGGTATTTAATACTGTGGTAAAAAATGATCTGAGCGCGAAAAGGAGCAGTAGCAGGTAGAGATTAAGTAAAATAAAGGTTAATTTTTAATTTCCGGGTAATTTCAGAGGTCCCCTTCCGGTGCTTCTGTCCTTAGGCCTAACGTTTCACTTCTCCTTTGAGCAGGAGGAAATCCCCCAACCTTCTTCTGACTCCCATTTCACCCCCACGGGTCACGACCTAACCTTAACCCACCTGAGTTCCCTTAACGCCAAAACTTTGCCCCAAACGACGTACTTTGGAATTTTGGGGCTTCGTTTAAATATTCGAAAGCGTCGCGACGCGCTCGACGCCATGATGGTTCTAATTTAACGCTAGCTAACTGAGTGAACCAACCCCTGCTGTACAACCCCGAAAAAAATATATATACTATACAGATACAGATATATATGTATATGTATATACACACGCGTATATTCCTCTTATTCAACTTTTGCCAGAGCATCAAATTAGAAAACGTTGTGAGTTATTCCAGAGTAACTGGGTACGCGGATGAAGAGTCAAACAATAAATTCTGAAATTAACATCGAAGTATGTATGTACCTACTTATATATCGTCGGCTGGGAGGAAGAAGGTGCTATCTCAGCTTCGCCGTGAAGAAGGTGCCATCTCAGATTTGACTTGAAGAAGGTGCTATCTCATATTTGATTTGAAGAAGGTGCTATCTCAGTTTTGACTTGAAGAAGGTGCTATCTCAGATTTGATTTGAAGAAGGTGCTATCTCCGTATATGGAGATATGGAGATAGCACCTTCTTCAAATCAAATCTGAGATAGCACCTTTTTCACGGCGAAGCTGAAATAGCACCTTCTTCAAGTCAAAACTGAGATAGCACCTTATTCGAGTAAAATCTGAGATGGCACCTTCTTCACGGCGAAGCTGAGATAGCACCTTCTTCCTCCCAGCCGACGATATGTTCTAAAACTCGGTCAGATCGTGCCGTAGATATATTATGGATAGAATAATTTTCATCAAGCTTTGAGAATCTCGTATATATAATATGTAATTATATAAATATATGTGATATTTGTCTCTCTTTAATAAAATATTTCGTAGAATCGTGGTGAAATAATAATCGTTAGTATATCATACTATGTGTATAATATGAAGATTATTATCATCATTCGGGATCCTGGAGAGATGAATAAATCTGAATTGCACGCTTCTCCGTATAGTAGCATTAAACAAATCGCGTTGATACTCGCAAAGTCGAGGAAGCGATGACCCATTCGAATTACTTATACAGAAATTTATTTTAACTCAGGTTGACAGCGGTCGTTCAATTTGTTTCGTTAATTAACACCGATATACACGTGTCCCGTTAGCCAAGGATTAATATACGACAGCGTGGCTTTCAGACCTCAAGGGTAAAAAATAAAATACTATAAAAGATAATAAAAAAAAAATAAATAAATAAATAAATAAAAAAAAAAAAAATAGAAATTAGAGTGTTCGAATTCGGCCGCGGGTCATTCCCTGCCAAAATTCAACCGCTGTCTTAGCTATAATTTCGTTGAACGTCTTACACCTATCCAATGAACGAAAAAAATAAGAAGAAAGAAAAAGACGAATTGAAAAATACCTAGCGTTGGTATTGGGCGATATTGTATTTTTTATTTTATTTTTTATTTCTCATTTTGTTTCAATATAACTGGTTTGCAGATGCGTGTGGAGTCCAGACCCTGCAGACTGCAGAGATGGCGATAGGCGATTACAGGCCAGTAATTAAATGTAAGTAAATTAGGCCAATTCAGTTGTCTCAATGCTGACGTCTGACGAATTCTGCTAGACGGCTGAAATGAAGGTGTAGTGATCGCCGTCCGAAATCATCCCTGTTCGTTCCTTATACCTTTACATTTATATACTACTTCTCCATCTGCGGTTTCTCTCGCTCTCTTCTCTTTCGTTATTTTTTTTTTTTTTATTTTTTTTCCACCTTGTAGTTATTTTTTAAACTTATTTCATTCTCACCGGTTCGCGGCCGGCTGCTGCTCATTGCGGTATTTCTTTTTTTTTTCATCATAGTTTTATTCCTTCGCACCCGTCTCCCCCACGTCTCTTTTCATTTCCGTTCTCACTCTCTCTCTCTCTCTTTTCTTTCTCTCTATCTCTATCTCGTTTTCTTAGCTTGTTCGCCCGCGAGGACGCCGCGGGCCGCTTCATTAATCTTATATCTCTTTTATTTATTTTTGCGCCTTGTTATAGGTTCCAGGTTCGAAGGTGGGTAGGTAGTACGTACGTCTTACTCTCAAACTAAAAGAGTCTGGATTCCGTGCAGTATCATAAATATGATAAAAAAAAAAAAATCTAGTAGGTAAGACAATAATTCTAAACCTTCCAGATTATATCAATCAAAGTATAAATAAAAGACATTCTCATTTTTTCCACTCGATTCACATATTATATAGAGAGACATTGAAAAATTTATCTCGTTATAAAATAATCATCGAACTAAATTGAACCGTCTACCCCATAGCCGAATTTTCACCCCTAGACTGGGGAGCGGAGGATTTAGACCTAGAAAACGAATCAGAAATAAAACAATACATGATCTTATATGTAAGTATTTGCATAATGTATTTATATGTATGGGTGCAGGGTTTTATACGCCTACGAATATACGTGACATGTATACGTATATGTATATGTATACGAATCGAATGGTTGGAGAAATCGCAGGAGCGCAGGAGCGCGGAGACACCCCTCAGTGGTAATAGATGACACCCCTGGGTACCGCAAATGAACCACGAAATGTTGCCAACCTGACCAACCTGCTACGGGTAGGGAATGCCATCTGTCAGGGTCCCGAACTACGCGGGGAGCGACATTCGAGGCGTTTGTGACTATTCGACCTTCTGGACTTTGGGGCTACGGGAATATACGGGACCTTGCCGATAAATATTTAAACGCGATTACAGGACTCTGAGGTTTTGATTTTCAGATAGAGAAAGGGCCGTTATGGTGCTATTTCGAAACCCTTCGAACAATTCAACCGCTATACAACCGGGGGAAAGATTTTTAAATCATAATTCAACATAATTTCATATCCAATAGTTTAATGTGATAAATTCTCCACCATTTCACATCGTTTTCTCTATACTGACCATTCCGGTCAAGTTTACACCTAATTTAACAAGCTCGTAACATATCATAGCGATAATTCTGAATAGAGTCACACCTGGAACGCAGATTACCTACATGTTGCGGATAAATCTGCACAACTGTATTTCGGAGCTTAAACAGGGGTTGAAATTCAGAAATATCAATTCTTAGCTGCAAATTTTCTAAGAGAATGAATCGTGCCAAACAGTATTGATGAATGGTACGAATACAGAACATTTGTTCAGCTTTGAACACGGAAAAAACAGTGCTGTCGATTTTACTCTGGAGCAGTAAATATAGGGACAGCATTTTTTTGCAGTAGAAATTATCACAATTGTGGTAACATTCACTCATATAGACATTGAAGGCCACTTGCTCTAATGTACCCAATACTAGAATTGTGATAATTTCTACTGCAAAAAAATGCTGTCCTTATATTTACGGCTCCAGAGTAAATTCGACAGCACTGTTTTTTCCGTGAATCTAAATTTGTGTTCAAAATCTCTTGAGTAGTTGATTTCCCTCTTCCTGCTTGTTAATTTTATTTTATTTTCAGTTCAAGTCCACCTCTGGGTGAATTCCGTTATTCAAAACCGTCAAGCCCTTGTTGCATAAAATTCAAGCCAATAAACTGCACCGAGAGGTCCTTAGCGAATTTTTGAATGAATTGATGATAATTTGAATTGTAAGAGTTCAGAATCGGGAGGCGAAGATCAGAAAGCGCAGAGATGTAAAAAAAAAAAAAAAAGATAAAATACTTAATCAAGTACCAAATACGCGTTGATGGGGGTGTAATGCGCAGTGCGTAAGGCTTAACGAGTTCTGGTTAGAACGAAGTGACGAGTGACACAGCAATCACAACGCGGCCGGTTGCCCCATAATCCAGCATGGCGACTCTACGATCAAAAACAAGTGACTATCTGCCCTATCAATCTTTCCATCTTGGTGCGCTGATGCATCCACTCGTCCCCGAGGACAGGGGGACACAAATGTCCTGCGGATCTGCTGACGGACTCGACGCGACATTGCGCTGACAAAACTACCTACCCTTCGCAGGGCGATATGCAATTGCTCAACACAACTGCGTCTATAAGCTTACTTAGGTAAGGGCGAAACACGTGTTTCGGTTACTTAACGCCAGAAAATCGATCCACCTTCTCGTCATCATCATACATATATATATAAATATACCAAAACGGAATATAGGACGCAAAGCAACCCCTGAATATGGGGATGGGGGGGTCCTATTTCCGATTGTCCAAAGAGATAAATCGATGTGTTTTTCGGCCTTGTCCACCTCGTCATTTCCTAAATTAATACTGTCTGATGCCTCCCGCAAACTCCTGCAACAGGACTTCAATTCAGCTGGAATTTCATTTGAAGGGTATAAAGTAACGGGTGAACTACCCTCGGAAAATGAAAAATGGAAAACTGGAAAAATGTGTGAAGAGGAAGTGAAAATGTCGTCAGTATGAATCGCGAGTATTTATATTAACTAGCGTTTCTTTCTATCAAGCGAAACTTCAGGAGATGGGCGTTTTACAGTGCGAGACGTTTAACAAAACGGGCGTTTAAAGAACGAGGACTTCCGGTTTCATGATCGCGGGGGATTAGCGCAGCTGCGTGCGTGTCTTCGCGTTATCAGTTATCTCAGTCCGCCTCCACTCCTATTCTGCCCACACTTCTATTCGCGTTCGGCTCTACTCGCCGAGTTAGGGATTCGCACTAATAGAAGTAAATTCTATCTAACATCTAGATTCTAGGCATTCCATTCTCTGCCACTATTATCTTTCGCCAGGGTGATATAAATGCTAATTTCTGATCCCTATCTATGATTGAGATACCAATAATTCTCATCCCTTCTAGATATCTCGTTGGGGATTGAGGAGAGGGGTGGGAGAGGGTGTGAAGAAAACTCTTCATCGAATGATTCACCTCATTCGAATAGCTCGAATTCGAATTTTACTATTAATTTCATAAATTCGAGGAGACGTCGTTATTTCCTTAACTATTTCCGCATATTTGTCACATAATGTAAATTAAAACAGTTATACTCAAACTGAAAATCCTCAGAATAATATAATAAAGTGGGTAAATAGCGACTCGCTAATTGCGTCACATTCGTCAGCTCGACTACCGCAACTTTTCACAATTAAATTATAGTATTTAAACGCGTCCGGTTCATTTCACTACACAATATACTGAATAGGTACATATATACGCGGGTATCTACGTCACAGAAAGCTGTGTAGTTACCTGTATACAACCTGTCATTTATTTCGCCTGGGAATGCTCCTAAAAGTGTTGCAGTACCTCCAAGTTTTTTTTTTTTTGTTCATTTCGCTGGTTTCCTTTTTTTTTTTTTTATATATACTTTTATTTACCGTGTCATCCTGCATCGTTGTCACGACTCTGTCACTATATTTATGCCCAGTATTTATTTTCTCATAACGTGTATAGCTGCAGTTAGATTCATATATAACGTTTTTTGTTTTTTTTTTTGTTTTTTTTTTCGAATATAAAAATCTCTAATTTGTAAGAAAAGATACCTTATTACTGTTTTCCATATCCGGCAGGAAAGATTCGTAATTAATTGTACAATTAATAAAAAAAATACATCCTATAAAGAAGTCAACGTATAACTAGATACGTGAATAAAAAGCCAGAGGGAGGTCTCTAACTTGAAATTAAGTTGTCGATATACCTGTGCTACTATTCTAACTATAAAGATTGAGATATTCTCACAGAGTAAAGTATAGGTCTCGCAGGCGTAGGTACTGTAAATGTGTCTGGGTTTGATTTGATAAAATTATCAAGAAACGGTGTCGAACAAAAAGACAGGATATGGAACTAACTGGAGGCAATCCATCGGCCAAGTAGGTAGGTATAACTATATCACATATAATAACACCGTTGACGTGACATATGGAACGGGTGCAGGACAATGTCGTTATACAGAAGGCTCAAACGAGGTGGCAAAAGACTATTCATTAGGTTTATTTGCTTTTAATGGACGCTGTTGAAACCCTAACTCAAATTATTGGGTAGGTTTACACAGGTTTCTATCTACACTCAAATATGTCCAATTTATAAAAAAAAAAAAAAAAAAATGTAGATATACACAGGTATTATACAAACCCAGGTATATTCGTGTTGAATGCTATACTTTGTCAGATCATTCGTATACCCTGCACATTGGCATATATACCTACAAGACTTATTTGCTTTTAATGGACAGTTTCGTTTTCGACAGGTGTAAAAATTGTCACTTTTATTACACGTTATTAACAGCTACTTATATATATTGTGGGTGTATCTACACCTACATTAGAATTTCACGATGTAACCAAAGGCATGTGGGAATCGGAGAAAGTCTAAGCCGATGACTTGAAAATTATAGATCAATTATTTATATCCAAAAGAGAATAACATGTACAAAAAGTTTCAAATTTCTTGTCAGAAATAACGTATTGGGAAAGACTTTCTTTTTTTTTTTTTTTTACACATGGCATGAGATGTTTGCTTTTTCTGATTAATTTTTGCGTCCATCCGCAATATATAGTATAACTAAATAAATTATATATAGATTTATGGATTATAAATAGAATTAATCGAATATAAAACATTTTAAACCAGTTGAAAAAAAAAAAAAGGCTCGGGGGACAATGACCCAGCTAAAGAACCAGTCGTCGCGTTTGCAATTAATAAAAGAAACGTGATTCAATTGAGAAGTGAAAGAAAAAACCAACATTGAAGAGAAAAAACGAAAAAAAAAAGAAAAAAAGGAACAGTCATGGATTGAATTATCGGAATGGAATTTCTTCGTTTATAGTATTCGTATATGTACCTACATTATTCGAATGTAATTGGAAATCGTAGAATAAATTATTATGTCATTTGTGCGGAATATAACAAAGTCACGTAGAAAATAACCTACGCGATTTATTTTTAAACTCCAGCGTTTAATATATGGTAGTATATAGGTAGATGGATAATAATAAACGTTGTATGGTGATCAAAACCCACTTCAATCGAATCGTACTGCAATTTAATGTATGAACATTTTTATCCAATGTAAAATAGGTACCGTAGCTGGGTACATACCTATACTGCGAATTTTATATATTCCATCATATAGGTATACGCTTATACGTAGGCGATGAAAATTGCTATGTTATTATACGTATAGCTATTATTTGCCTTTTGTAATGATACCTACTTAAATATATTTCTCACATATAGCGCAACGCGATTATACTTATTGCAAAATCGCTCGAGCCATATGCATAGATCAAAGTAAAGAAATTGACAATCCTGCACCCTCTGCACTCTGCAGCAGCGAGATCATAAGGATTGTGCATCAGAAAAGATCGAGTGACATAAATATATCAGTGCACGATCTTTCCCTTTACCTTTTTTTCATTTCTCCTGCACATATAAAAAGAAGACGAAGAAGAAGAAGAAGAAGAAGAAGAGAATTAGGGGTAGAAATAAAAAGATGAGAAAATCGAAAAATACTATAAAAGATCGCAAAATATCGTAGAACAATACAGGATGTCGAGTTGCACGCGTGCACGTGGTGATAATGAATCGGGTGAGGGTTCGAGGATTAGATGGTCGTTTGTCTAAATTACTGAAGAGAAGGGGGGGGGGGGGGGCAGCGATGTTAAGCTAGAAATTCGTTGCGGAGAAAACGAAGAAGCGAGTTAACCTGTATAAGGGTGCGATTGTGCGCGAAAGAGAATGGGAAAGGTAAAAGGGAATGGGGATTTAGTAAGAGAATAGAGAAGGGCGAAATGAGCAGAAGCGTACGTTATAGTAGTAGTAGTAGTATAGTAGAACGATAACAAATTTGTAAGGTAAAAAAATAGTCCGCGAATCGCGGAGGTGTAATAATATAAAATTAGCGGCTAATATAGATTGATGCCACACTCGTTGCCGAGGCTCAGTTGTTTTAAAAGCGATAATAAAAATGAAATGGCGAAGAGGGGGGGGGGGCGATGTGGCGAAGAGGCGAAGAGGAAAAGAGGCAAAGAGGCGAAGAGTCGGTTTTGTGATCGTCGTCTACACACAACGACTATAACTAAGAGGAGAAGGGCGAAGAGTAAGAGGAGAAACGGACGGGGAAAAAAGAGGGGGAATTCAATGGAGGGGATATATATATATACACAGAGTATATACACACATATAATATAATATATATATATATATATATATATATATATATATTTAGGAAGAGAAAGGCGTGGTTTATCACCACTGTGAGGGAAAAGCTCTCCGAGCTTGCGCTCCGACTCCGCCCTCTTCACTCACCGCAGTTCTGTATATAGTGTTCCCCTCTTGTGAGCCCTCGGGACACACGATTCCTCCACATCGTGTTTCAGGCTCAACTCTACCTAGTATACCTCTCCTCAAACTCTGGGGGCGAGCTCACAATCAGCTTTTGAGCTCGGTGTGCAGGGGTTCGAGTTCAGGTTCGGGGTTCGATTCTCGGCTGTCGACGAGTCGCCATAGCAACCCTCTAGGCTCTAAGCCCGGATTGTTTGAAACAATTACCAAAGCTCAATTCTATTCAGGGTTTACTCGGCGTGTACCTACACCTACACCTACACCTACACCTACACCTATACTTCGAAACCTAAGAAAACTTTTCAAATGAAATGAAATAAAATGAAATGAAAATATTAGAATTATTTTTTTAATCAACTATTAATCAAACACATCGCGAATTTTATTCAAGAGGGAAAAAGATTCCCGGTTCTATATATTGTATAAAGGATACGAAAAATAAAACAAACCCTGCATGGGTTCTTTGATTTGAATAAATGGGATTCAAGGAATTCACGGTTCGATAAGCGACCACTCGATTCTCTATAACGTGGGGAAAATATATACCTACCCCCAAGGTTTCGGTATAGGCGACGAGTGGAATATGAAACGGCGATACGTATGATAGGTGTATCATATTATATACGCATATATATATATATATATATACGAGATCGCGGACTATTTCATGATTTTACATAAGGATCATATTTTTATCAGTCTACGCAGTTTATCCCGAAATATATATATACATATATAAGTTTTGTCCCTATAAGTATTTTGTATCAGATTTTCAACTATACACAGAAAGAAAGGATTCAAGATAATTTTTTGGTCAAAAAATGAAGACCGAAATTTTCTCGGATCAAATCAAAATTTTTTCTCGAATCAAGAAAATTTTTGATTTTATCCGAGTAAACTTGGGTCTTCATTTTTGGACCGCAAAATTATCTTGTATCAAGAATAATTTTCTTGGCTCAAGTTAACCTTTTTTTTTCTGTGTATAGACAAATTATTTGGACATATTATATTTTCATCACAAAATTCTTAACACATTTTATTATAATTATTATGCTGCACGAGTTATATAAAACTCGGAATAATTTTTCAAACTCATTTTATAATATACACGCCTCATTGGGTATAGGTATACCTACCTATAGTACATATAACCGGAAATAATATGAAATGAACCGTAACACTGATTAAAATATCAACTCAAATTTAAGTATACCTGAAAATTTATTGTTGTACTTCACAGGTGAGAAAAGTGAAAAATATTTTGCCAATTTTTATACTACGGCACTGCGCACATGCAGAATGAACTTAAATTCACATACCTACATTTATGTCCTTTACTGATATTACCGGGTACCTGCGAATAAATAGATCCATTCACGTATATATATGTATATACAGTATGTACAGGCATCGTATGGTCCAGAATGGTGTAGGATATGGCGAGCGATCGCGGTGGTTCCCTGACAGCAATTTAGACTTAAGCGTTCGCCACAAATCACGGATGTATGTGTATCCGCGAACACCACTTAACAAACACCATTGCATATAGGTAGAAACGAGGGTTGGTACGGTGACCGCGAGGCAGTTCGGACATATTGGAGTTAGAGCTTGCGGATTCTGGTTCTTGTATTTCGGATGTTTGATATATATACCTAATATTCTTATTTCTAATTATATTTTAAAATCTATATGATTCTTTCTATATTTAGTTATATATATTAGTAGTACATAGAAAGAAAGGTTGACTTGATTCAAGATAATTTTGCGGTCCAAAAATTTTGATTTGATCCGAGAAAATTTTGGTCTTCATTTTTGGACCCCAAAATTATCTTGAATCAAGAATAATTTTCTTAGCTCAAGTTAAGATTTTTTTCTGTGTACTTTCTGTTATACCTTAGCTCGTCGTAGATTCGTGATTGTCGTTAAAAATTCATATTGTCACCCCTTTATTTTCATTTCTTATCGCATTATGTTCTGAGTCAGCTGATTATATACTACACATCGTCGTATATAAAACGTGTTTATATTTATAAATTTATAAATTTATTATTAACAGATAATATTTCATTTATTTCATATTTATTCTACATATATATATAGATACTACATTTTTATTAATTTAAATCAACAAAATTTATTCTAATTAGCACTGCTAACTGATAACTATATTATTTATATATACATTATTTTGATACGAATATAAGGTCTCTTGCAAAGTCGCATGACTTCATCCAAGGCGCCTACATAGATAGTTATCAATCTCATGGTTTCGCTTTATTTTTCATTTTTATAATTACGATTGATAATAATTATTAATAATATTCATCTGCGTATAAAAACAGGGAAAATAACTTGAAATGATTAATAAAAAAATGTCGCAAATTTCAATAAGGTAATACTTATACCTACATATACATACCCACGTATCCTATCTAGCACTCAGATATCTATATGTACCTATCTATCTATATATATATATATATATATAGTTATATGGATAAATATATAGATATCGAGAAGCGAGAACCGAGGGGGTAGGTATAATACACGAAACGGGTACAGATTAATTGTAACTGCGTCGCGGCCACCGATTTGCCTAATTAATTCGGTTACGAATGGCCGCCGACGCTGCCGACGCCGCACACCACTCGCCTATCAATATATAGATGGGTACTATGTATATATATAGATATATATACTATAGTGGATCGGTTGGGTAGGTATTCGAATTTCAAATCATCCTGCGCGCGCGGTTCGTTGAATTTTCGATGGACGGCAATCCCTGAGCTTATATATATATAACCCGAATATATATATATATATATATATATATGGAAAAACGAATTCTGTGAAAAAAATTAAGAAAACTAATATTTTCAAATTTGAAAATCAATTCTTCGTAAATAGCGTTTTAAAGGGATTTATAATACTTATGTAAGATATAAGATACGATAATTATGTCTAATTATAAGATAAAATATTAATGGGGGAAAAAAATTATAATTAAATTAAAAAAGAAAGGTTTCTACAGATACCTATCCGTTGATAATTATTGAGCGTGTAATAATGGTGGTATTTGCAACAAGCGGTTTTAAAGATCTAAAGAAATCGGCGAGCTTGAAGATATAAGTTTGAATCGAACCTCGCGTGAGATCGCAAAAACGCGAATAGAAGGATCGTAGCTGGTAACCTTGTACACCGCCATGCCATTCAGTAGGAGAAGAGTTTTGTACCTACGGTATAGTATGGCGAGGTATAGGTATACTTAAGTGAAAATAAGTGAAAACAAGAGAAAACAATACATTTATATATATATATATATATAGGTACTATATAGTTCGCGATGAAACTTTTCTCGGAGGAATCACACGTGCGTAACAATACGTCGTATATACCTATATAAGTATATAATATATACACAGAAGATCACGGCGCCCTTTGATCGATCTAAGATCACCGATTGGTCGAAAATCGTTGAACTGTTTCATGAAAAAAGAGAGAGAGAAAGAAAAACCAAAAAAAAAAAAGAAAATTGTTCTTTTCTTTTGTCACGGATCCCGAGGATCGAATTCGTCCTGATCTTTCGAAGGAGCGGACCTCCTCGTCCTGGATCGAGTTCGTTCCGATCGATGCTCGCGCCGCCTTTTGATCCTCGCGTTAGTTTCTTGTTGTTTCCTTCATTGAGTAGCTGATTTTTCTTTTTTCTTTTTGTTCTTTTTTTCTCTCTTTTCCTACTATATCGGACTGTATCGGTTGCTGCAGCGAGTATCCTCTTTTTACGCGATCAAACTACCGATCAAACCCGCTGTTTTGTTCGCTAAGTAATTGTCGGATTGTCGGTGGCGGCAGCCAACCTAAAGAACTTCGGGAGCTGCCTGTGAAATCCATTACCCCATAGCCGATAGGGAAATTTTCCAGTTGATGAGACCAGATGCTTGCTATGTATATATACCTAATATATGGTGGCTGATGCAGATGGCAAGAATAAAATTTTTAAAATTTCAAAACAAATTTCGATTTATATAATTTCATGAATCCACGTATCTCATCGATTATATATAGAATATATAATATTAGTATAGAGAATTCAACTTTTATCAATAAGTAACGATGAATAATTTGAATAACAATAATAATAATTATAACAATAAAATTGTAGAATAGAAAAAAATGAAGAAAAAAAAAAAAAGAAAAAAATTAGAAAGAAGGAGGAGAAAAAAAAAAAAAAAAAAAGTTTGGCCCCGGCCCACAACTTAAATTGCTTCAATAAAAGTTTGCGCCGTAACAGCCGGCCGCGCGCAAGCCCGCACCTAGACGATTCCCGAGAAGCTCCTATATCAGAAACATCTGCCAAACGTTATTACAACTTTGAATAAAGAACGGTGTAGCTGGTGGGAAAAGTTTGCCTCTTCCTTTTATTTTTTTATTTTTTTTATTTCTCTTTCTTTTTCATTTTCTTATTATTTTTCTTTTTCATTTGGTTATTTTATTTTATTCGAGTATATATATATATATATATATATATAGGTACCTACATAGAAGTAAAACTTTTGGTTATAAATCAAGTGGTTATATTAATTTTCACATGAAAATTTCTTACCTAGGCGAAATTTCATTCATTTTTTTTTTTTTTTTTTTTTTTTTTAATTCACCATGGAAAGTAATATCCGACTTCCGCTATGAAATTGTTAACTTTTTATTTAACTTTGATAATTAGGTTCGGAGGACAAACGTCGTGTCGTTTATATAATTTTCTTCTTAGTTGTTCGTTACGATTGAAGAAATAAATAGATAGATAGATAGACTATTGCAGTGAGAATATGTTTCTATGAAATGAACCATTTTCTCAGAATCTAATAGCTCAAAAAGAACTGACAGCCTCCACAGCAAATGGCCAACTTATATTATTGAGGTATACGAAAAAGCGCTATAAACTAGTCGAAGAACGAATTTAGACCGGAATTAGCCTTCACTATTCGGCATTCAACGCCCCCGCGTAACACCGTTAAATTTAACACCGTGACACTGTGATAATGCTTTTGTAAACATTTCTTATACCTCGTCTACGATTTATACATTCAATTCTACGCCAAATGACGCGAACCGTGAAGCAGAACAAAATCATTTCTGGTAATAGATCCGTCGAGATGTGACGACGCCCCTTGGAGAAACGGATTAAAATTCGCTAGAAGTATGTATCACTTGATGTATATGTGTGATTTCTTAAATTTCGATTTACCTCAATTTTCTAATTACGCTTACCGCAGGTCCAGGTGCAGAAAAACTCGAATTGATATTAGCCTCTATATCGCGTTGGAAGAGTGAATTTCGATTAATTAATCAATCATTCGCGTGTTTCATATGCATCAATCTCAAAACCGTCTGGCTATAATTATATATACCCTGAAATTTGACTGTTATAAGCGATTGGAAGTATATCGCCTGTATGTGTAGGTGGTCATAAAAATGAAGAGAAAATTCATCCCCATTGGCACCCAACGCTATGAAGACGTCATAGCTGCCGAGGTTCGGTTAAATTTTATTTCCGCTCACGTTCAAATCCAATCCAGACATGATTTTCCATTTGAAATCGAGCGTATATCAAAGTTGAAAACCGCATGGCGCCTCATCTTATCCATATCAATTCGAAATCCACCCCCAAAATTTTTTTTTTTTTTTTCATTCTTTTCCTGCACCTCGTGTCTTTGACATAAATATACCTGTACATAAATTTATATTCTGGCATTATATGTCAGAGATATTAACGCCCTGCTATTCCTCATAATTCATACCTACCTACTTATCGCAGGACAAAATATATATCAAAGTCAATAAAATGAATAAAATATTATAGCTCTGCTCGAGTTCATTCCAATTAAGCATATGCGCTGTGCCATGTTCTTCGCATTATAATATAAACATTGAAATTTTATTTGATCTGATCTCTTATTTTATTTGATTAAACAATTGATAGTCCCGGACTATCTAAGTGTCATTCTATGTATCCTTTATCTATCGTTCAAGTGGCATGTGTCGATATAATACTTACGCAATCTTTGATACAGTTATACGTTCTGATAATGAAATTGATATCGATATCGGAACAACTTCATAAAAGGACACAGAAGCCGACTATTATCGCTAACATCGGTTTAGGAAATGATTTTCTTCTATTAATAATACCTACGGGGAACGTGCTGATCATTTATTCGATAGTAGTATATATATTGCACGAAAATTCTCATTAAATTCAATCAATTTTATATATACGAGGATTAATATTCCGTGTGAACTCATTCATTACTTTTACTAAATTTATTTGTAGATAATTAAAAAAAAAGAAACACAGGAAAAAACACAATCGTTACTAAAAAATTCTGTACCAAATATAGAATTCTAGGCGTTTTGAAATTGAAGACAAAAAAAGGAAATAAAATAAAATGGAAAACTTTCTGGGTACAAAAGTTTGTGAAAAAAAAAGAAATATAAATTTTGGTTTTCTTGCTTTTTTCCTCCAAAAACTATCATTTAAGTAAAATACAGTTTACATATTTACCGTAGGAAGATCAACTATCGGTTTCTGTATTGTGGACAGCAGATTACAACTCGGACAGTAAGAAATACTCCGAAGATACGTTCGGTTTCTACTTTACTTTCCACTGAAAAATGTGGAATTATGCCTCATTCAATTCTTCGAATTCCTTAATCATCGACAGCCGGTATATGACCGAAGTTCAAATCATTTCTGGATAAGGGTGTATCGTGGTGAAGTAAAGCTGATTTAGCTCATATTTAATCCGATAAAGTATCGACTTTGAATAGACTGAGGCAGCTCAAGCATATCCACATTTTTCGGAGAGCCGAAATAAACGACGTTATCACGATGTTTTGAGTGAATGAATTTTCATTGATAATTAAAACGAGCTGCAGCTACGTAATCATTCATTCTTGTCGTCTCGTTTTCCGTACCGCAACTCTCGGCCTCATGTGATCGTCGAGAGTGAATCATATCAGCGAACCATGAATCGTGAGCAAAGTCATTGTCTGCGCGAGTAATTGAAGCATTGAATTCACCATAAACTTATTCATCGAGCACGTGCCTCGGTTGGAACTATATCAAAGACTTTAGCTCTTTCAAAAAACCGGTCACCTTAAAAGCAGAAAAATTAATTTTCGAACATTCTTTCCACCGCTATAGAACCTATTATTATAGAAATAACCTATCTCATATATAAATCTACCTCAGCGCGTCTTTAAGGACAACAGATTGTCTTCGAGAATTTAGAAGGTCGCGATAGATCCGCAAAACTTTCAACGATGTAACTATATAATAGCCCGAGGCGATCGCGGAATCCATATGTTGCAGTTCGATAAAGAAACTATAGAAAAACTATTTTCTTATGCACACATCTAGTTTTACGGATTTGTTGAATGAATTACGCCAGCATAAAACACGTGGGGCGATTTAATGAGCTTTTGACAATAATGTACATAGAATTTCGCATTTTTGGAACAGCTTAGAAAAAAATTCAAATGGCTCAAATATTTGTTGGGTAAATCTTTTCGAGGACAATGGCCTGCGACCCCGGGTGATTAGGGGGCCCCCGTATATTTGGAAAACGTACGGACTGTTACCTGCCACCTGTACAACGATATACCTATATAACGGTACACCTTCTGATGGTGCAGGGGCCATATTGCGGCGGTGAGAGGTACTTCGTCCGTAGGCGAGGTCGTCCGCATACCTCAACCCGATTCCGTCCGAAACGCAAGTTGAGGTTTGTGAGAAGTATCTGTCTCTCGGTTTCCCCGACGTCGTGGGAAGTATTCAGATTAAAAAGAAAAAAAAAAAATAATCATTTATTCGTTTGAATGAGAAGTCAAATATTTGGTAATTTAAGACCGGGTACAAAGTGTGGGATATTATCAAAAGTCTCAAGTATTCTAGTCGTCTGTAGTTAGGTCCACGGTTATACCTAAATCGTTTATCGCTGAAGAAATACGTGACAATTATAAAATTTATCCTTAGCATTGTTATAGAGCCGAAATTTTCGCTTCGTATATATTATACACATCCTCAATAAGTGCGAGACTCAGTTCGTATATTTTTACCGTAATATATAAAGGGCTATATATTTTACCGCTGCAGTGATATCGCATAGATAAGTTTGTAAAAAAGTGATGCGAAGTTGACCGATTTTTATACTATACAAATTTGTGGATATTTCTTGTGCATCGGTTTTCACTGTGGTACTATAATAAAGTTGTTGTGACAATTGTATGTAACCGCATCCAGTTGTAACAACGTGGGTATTTTCATAAAAGGCGAAAGACGTAAGTGGAAAAAAAAAAATTAATAAGTAAAAAAAAAATTGTGTCTTAGACAATTTCGGAGACATCGATGCTTTTGTGTGACGGAATAATCAGTTCCAATCAGTTCACATCAGTCAGAATTTCTCAACTTTCTCGATTTCCTCAAATTCCACGAAAATATAATTAATTATTATTAACTCGATGTCTTTGTAATATCGAAGACATTCATTTATCCGTAGAATTGCGTCTGGCAGGGTCCAAATAATGTACCCATAGTAAATTTTGCCATTGGCGATTCAGTTCGAAATGGCCAACGTATAGGTATGACTAGGTATGTATGACATTTGCAGAAGCATACTTATCTGGGTTCTGACCACCAGGTATATGAAAACAACCGGATGATATATCCCACCGTCTGGCAATGAGTCACGTAATTTTCTTTCCTTTGACTTTCGTCGATAATAGAATTGAATAAAAGCTGCTGAGAGACGATATCGGAATGTTATTCAACAGCAGCACGATATATTTGTGTCGACATTTTTTTGGATAAAAGACAAATGCATATATATATATACTGTGCACGAATATATTAACCATACTCGAATACATATACATATGTCGTTTAATACAAGTGACGTATATTTATATACCTGATTCTCTAAACGCCGTTGGGCATAAAACTCAGTTTAAACGGAATGGAATATTTTTCTAGACGATTAATTTCCTCAACGCAGACTTTTTGGACTCTTATGACTGACTAGACTAGTACGTATTACACACTTGGTTGGTACATATTACGTAAGAAATTTCAATCTCTATCTTTCAATACATGAAGTAAATGGAACTCGCTTAAGCTAGCTGCTATATAATCCGAACGTGATGCTAATGGCCTCGTATTATGGATTATATTTACATTTCAACCGAGCGTAACCGATATATTTATATCCCTGCACAGATGCGGTATATTCATCAGTTTACGCGAATTTCATCAATTTAATTTATCAAAACCATATTTTTCATCGTGCTCATAAGTGTTGTTCAAAAGTACATAAGTATCGCTTGACGAACTAATAATCGAGATCTGAATCGCTCGTGTAACCTGATTATGACTAATGAGAGAATCATTATACGCGGAATTATTATCGTCAATAAATTTTTACACAGTGCGATCTCTCGTACAGTCGTGGATTTTTTTTCTTTTCTTTTTTTTTTTTACACAGCTGATTGAATGGCGAGAAATTAATAATCCTAATAAAAAGATCGTGCAGATTTGATAAATTTGCTATGCAAACCGATAAATTAACAGATAAGACTACCTAGAACCTGAATTTTTAACACTAGGTTCGTAACGATCTTATGGGCGTCGGTGTGCGGCGAAAAAGAACTCAGCGAAAGTCCATGACTCTGCAGTGAAATAGGTACTCATACTCATCATACGTATCACCGTTGTATGATCTCGTCATCTTTCATTAATCATATGAAACTTGAGGATTGGTTATACTGGCCAACGTGTTGTACAGGATAAATTTGTGTTTACGTACATACTATATAGTTACGTACACGTTTGTAGTTACAGACTTGGATCCTAGACAGAAATGAGTCAGTCGAATCGGAGCCTAAATCCGCGTGATTCCGTCATCTCAACAAGTTCAAGAACGACCAGATCGATACAAGTAGACTTATCTAACGCATTATAAACTGATATTTCAACCGTAAAATCCACTCATGCGAAAGCCAAATCAAATTCTTATCTCTTCGTCCAGTGATAGAAGCTTCAATTACACTTTATCAATTAGTGTAGTTGATACAACGTGCAACAACCCATGAAACTTGAAATTAAAGTATATGGCTGTAGACAATTTAGAACCCGAAGGTTCCATTGCAAGTTTTAAACTTTTTGTTTTTATTGGAGCTAATTGCGACTAATTACTCCGCGATAATTGTCCTTCGCAATGCTTCTACGTGTCTTTTACTTCCGCAAATAACATGTCGGAAAGGAGTGTCTCTGTACTGTTAGATGATTAACCGAGGCTCCAATATGTTTCTTATATCAAGAATCAACGAATCAGAGGTTTCAAAGTTTGGTACAGAATATCGAGGGCAGACAGAGAAAGCAGCAGCAGAACGGGCGGGTTCGATCTATGGCTCAGAGAGTGTATAATGTCTGGAGGTAAACTGATGCTGAGGAACGGTGAACTGTTGGACCCGGTATACGATAGAAAACTGTTACGTAATACAAAACTACGTTTACTGTATTGTATCGACATCCGAATTACAGCTATAACGAAATATGAGCTATATATGTATAGACAAGCGTTGCCTATTCATTTGGTCTGTCTTTTTTTTTTTTCTTCTTTTCCATCGATCAAAAATTCGTCACGGAAATACATGCGGCTTTGTGTCCAAGAGTGAGGAAATAAATTTTTAGTTTTAGTCTTGTTAACGAAATCTCGATTTCTAACGGCAAATGATACAATAATATAGGTATAGACAACTGAAAATCCTGTTAAATCTTTGAGATATAATCAGGGAACGTGTCACTGTCCCTCTTTACTGAGGCGCAAATGGGGCAGATGATGCAACCCCGCACTTCTGCCTGTGAAGATTCCATCGTGGCACTCCTCTTCTTTTATGTTATCAAGCCGATTCGTATGGCTATGATGAGATGAAGAGACGACAAAAAGTTTCAAAGATAGTTATACTAGCTACTGCAGTCATGAAGATGGTGACAGGGAATGATTTAGCACACCCCTGAAATAAAGGCAACAACGTAAACGTATAATGGCTGGTTTTCCTATAGATTATTGAAAACGCGTTATAAGTATATGGGAATATAATAAAAATTATCATAAAATATATATATAAGATTGTGAAACAAATTCCTCTGAGCCCGCGAAGGTCGTCGAAGTGCTTTTACTTTGTACCAATCATTTACCCATATCTCTCTTGACACGGTACGATACGTTTATACCATATCCACATATATCTATACACATATAGTGTGCAAATTATAAACATACGTTTCTAGCTTTGTCTCGCATTGCTGGGATTATAGCAACATTGCTATAAGACTGTAACACTTTTCCGATAGACGCAACAACGCCGTTGCCTCATTCTTATGATATCTACTTATATTCTATGTGTTAGACACGCAGGTATACGTACCTATATAGACGAATGCATTTTCGCGAAACTTTCTCTACCTTGTTATCTATCTTATAGATATTAAATAATTAATCGATGCAATGATCAAACGGCGGGTTATTGTAAGTCGAAAATTCATTCAGTTGCAGTGGCGTTTGAAAAGGAGTTTAGTTTTCATGAGTTAAGATCAGAATCAGGTTGACTCACAATCAGACTATGAGTAGACAGGATGTACCGGCTGCAATGTTGCCGGGATTGTGAGCTGCACGTACACAATTATATATAGTGCAGTGGGTACTTCCGTTACATTGAACCTGTCGACTGCTGCCAACTTCTTTAACTCACTTCCATATATATAAAAGCGACGCGACGCCCGTTTCTAGTCACGAAGTCGTACCCCGAAGACACCATGAATGGCCACGATTCTTGATTTCCCATATTTAATCCGTAACTTATTTGTATGTCGGCCAGCCTTATCGCTTCTTCGTGGAATGCATAGAGAAACCTTTACTCACAATTAACTAGCGTTGAAGATTTATACGCTTCAAATTCTCATGATCATATTCACATTATGATTAGTACCGGGCTTAAGCCACCGTGGATATCGGCGTAATATGCTTACCGATTCAAGCTTGGAATTGCCTACTTTTCTCGACTGTATTTAAGTATAATGCAAATTACCTTAATGATCTGAATCGTTAAGATTTACGAGATTTGGCAAATGAGAAAGATCTGGTCATGCGATACTGCGAGGCACATTAGAATTTTAATTACTACACACATAGTCGATGCTCCGATTGTCGTAAAAGATCCGAAAATTAGGAATTAAGGGATGAATACTTTGGTTGCTGCGGTGTTTAATAATTACTGATCAATCCGCAACCGCAGATATTAGTACATTTAATTTTATTTAATTTTTTGTTACAGGCGAAGTGAACGGGGCTAATTGCCAGCAAGATGAGGGGAACTTCTGACGAAAGAATAATTTAACATAAAAACTCCAAAATGTATACGGAGTGGGAAAAGGTGAGTTACAATAACGACTATATGTAGGTGAAAATTCTACGACTATAACTCTGTGTCTATAACTTTGATACGAGTTTTTAATTCCTTAAGCAATAAAACTTTGTCATAATTAATTGAAATCAGAAACATATTAAAATTATTGCAATAATTAACGTAGCTGGGCTTAATCATGCTGCATACTTTCTAACACAATCTCAAATCACTCGACAAAGTTTTAATAGCTAATATTATATATGGTCTGTGGTGGTGGAAACTGGCTGGAATTCACTCATTCGTCCGGCTCGCCTAGAGTCAATGATCGGCGCGTGCGTCCCGATTGTGTGCGTCGATTTATATATATATATATATATATACATATTATATATACACACGTTTAAAATGGTATTGCGTACACGCACATCCGCAAGAACCGAGAAATATACGTTGAGACGTATAGAGGGCACTTTCCAACGGCGAGAGTCAGAGATCGGTTTATATCTGTTGATCCGATCGATACGTCTGATCAATATTTATATACAGACCATTTTTTTAGAACAGAATTTCCGGCAATAATATATAGAATGAATAAACAGAAGAAAGATCATTTTTCAAAAGCCTCTAAGATGCTTTCATCCTCGAAGAGAAACCTGGATTATTGTATACGTATGCGAGGGAGAAGAACAACCCTAGATAAGAAAAATAAAATATAAAAAAATTGTGGGAAAGAATTGCTGAACGAAATTATATGATGGAATGATACTATGTGAATCATGGTATTACGTGTACCTAGATCATATGTTACATTATATAAGCAGTTGGTTTTCGAGACGTAACTAACATCCCCCGAAAATTCTACCTAATTGTAATGTAATTAACTTTTGGTTGAATCGGATCGAGATATTTCGTGTCTGAAAGTTATTAAACAAATATACCGTTGATATGAGTGTAGGTCGATGGTACCGAGAGACGATATGTATTTGTACTAAATACGTACATTGCACACGTACTTAGTATAGCTACGTACGAGTTTTATAATTTATTAACGCGCGTATGAAGCGAGCACGCTCTGTTCCACCCCAAAGCATCACATTGGCGTCTTCGTCTTCTCATATCATAGATTTTGTACATAATATACATAGAAAAGTATATTCGGTGGCCGACGAAATAGCCGGTGTAATACGCGGGTGGGCGAAGACCGAAAAATTTAGTATAACCAGTGCAGAGAATGAAGAGTGGGAAAATGATTATACAACATGATCAGAGACCATCCTAATACCAGGATAGCGGTAGACAGAAACTCGTAATTAACACAAGAATTAATTAAAGTTGAAACACGCCATTGCATGTATGTATATGTATGTACCTAGGCGAAGAAAGCAATTGTTGCGAAGAACTGCTCAGACTTCAGTGTTGCATCGAACATCCTGGCTTGCGGATCACCAATCGAGATCAGAAAAAACTAGTTCGCAATAATTGAGTAGAAATTCGCAGGCTTCTGAGCACTGGAGAGAAAAAAAAGAAAAAAAAAATCGTGCTATTTTTTTCTATCGACACATTATATGTACCTATAGTTCGATGTGATACGAATAATCGGAGATAATTTAAGCAATTAACGGTGTAACTATTAAAATTTATCGTCCCAGTGAGATGTGATTAAATTTCGAAAAGGTGATTCGAGAACAAGCTTTCGAGCTTTCGTATGTAGTAACAACCCGTCTGACTTGTTCAGAAGAGTTTTAAAATGAAACAATTAAAACTCAATCCCGACACGCGTACCGTGGGAATTAACATTTCTGGTAAAATTTCTCCTTATGTTGTAGCTGCAGGTGATTCGGAGAAATTTCGATAATTCAGTGATTATTTAATAACGGATGAATTCATGAATCAGTTTTTCAAGTGTTGAATCCACGATCGGATTATCATTTAGCGTGAATGAAAATACCTAACAGTGAAATTGCACACGTATAGTTTAATCGTCATAGACGCCATATTGGTATCTTGTACTCATCTTCAATTAAACTTGACCTCAACTTGTTGTGTGACTTCGGCATCGGTATAGACATTCCAAGGAATATACTACGCGACATGACGACGGACGTCGTAACGAATTATATTTAAATTGTTCGATAATTATATTCGAACGGCGCTTCATTCCGAAACCGTTATCGTTACGACGTGAGGCGCATTCACAGAATTTTCGACTCCGTGACCCATTGAGCTTCGTATACCTCATTAACTAAGACTTTTGCCGATTATTCGTAAATTATGTCGGACGTAAAATTTCTCATCTTGTTACCCTCTGATGAGGGATGATTGAGTCTCACTCGAATACGAGTTGTCGAATGATGCAAATAAATAAAACTGTTTAGTTAACGAAAATCAGGCAATGAATTCGACAGAAAGATGTACGATTTGGACGACAGCGAAACTAGACAATCGGCAAACAAAATCGTCGAAATCGTCTCGCGGAAATTATGCGACTGTCGAACGGTTCTCGGAGAGACACGCGTTGCATAATGTCCGTGCCCTAGACCCAGATTCAAATTCTGTCCCGAATTCCGCGAACGTAAATTCAAACCCAAACGCAAATGCTAAGGGGATCAAACCGAGCTCTGAATCAATTTGCGCGAATAGTTCGACCTCAAAATCCTTAAGCGATCGCGGAAGAACGGCATTTAAAAATGCATTGGGGTTCAGAAAGTTGGATATAGATTTTTGCGACAGAACAAAAGACCATATTTTCGCGCTCGGTAGATCTGGGAATCGGGGCGAGGCTCTCTACTCGATATCAAATTCCGAAGGGAGGAGAATATCCAGGAAAGAAATTCTCAGCAAAGCGACAAGCTGCGTTGATCCGAAATCCTCGTCAAATTCAGCAGATCAATCTTACGGAAGAATAAAAAATCAGCAGCGAAAAATATCTGGAAAAGGTGTATCGGGGCAGGATAAAATTGAGGCGAAGAAAGATGCGGGGAATTTCAGCATCTATTCGAGAAGCTTGAGCACTCAAGAAATTCTTAAAGTTATTCCAAGGCCGTCAACGCTTCCAAAAAGTTCTCACAGCCCGGGAAAACCAGTATCGATAAATGAGAGAGAGACTTCGACTCGGCAGAGTTCAATTTACGGTAGAATTTGTCGAAAATCTTCACTGCCGAACGGAACTGTGCAGACACAAAATTTTCAAACACCGCCTAACCCAACATCACAGAGATCTACACCGCGCAGAGAATCAGCTCATCGAAAACCACCCCTTGAATCTGAGTACGGAGTTATTTTGAAAAAAGAATTTCGCAACACGGAAGTATCGAGAAACCCAAAAAGCCAGCAGAAAAATGTTCAGAATTCGTTTTACGCCGGAAAATCTTCATCGGAATATGGAACGACCTCCAAGGAGTTCAAGGTCGCGAGTCGCCGCGGATCCTCGCTACCGCGGAAGAGCGTGAAGTCAGAAAGTGGTGGTGCAGCATCGCTGTCCAGACGAGGGGTCTTCGGAGGTGGTAATATTTGCGTAGATTATCAGGACGGTGTTTATAAAATGGGAAATTATGGTGTGGAGTCGAAGAACAGGTCTGAGATCGAGTCGTTTACGAGAGAAACGATGTCCAGCAGACGGCGTAGCTTAGCCAACGACAAAACTTACGCAACGGTTTGCTTAGAGACACGAGGCTCACGATCAGCTTGTCCGGTCGGTTCAACGCTTCGGGCGGGAACCAATCGCGGCGTTAGGTCATCGACCTTTCCAAAATCTACTGTAACCAAGGATAGCAGAATGAGAAATGATGAGATAAGTAAAAGTAGCGAATTAGTGTCTAAAGATAATTTCAGTCAGGAAGAAACAAGGAACAACGTTCGCAAGCTTTCCGAGAAGAGAAATTCATTCTTCTCCCTCTGCTCGAAGACCGACTACTCCCTGGATTCAGCTAATTGTTCCAAATCGGTTAAAAAAACCGGTCCTTCAGACACGGACTCTCCTGATGCAGAAATGGAAAGGACCAGATCTATGTACACTAAACATAGCCGGAAATCTTCCAGGACTATCCTGAAGAAGATACCTCTAAAAAATTCTAATACATTGCCTGCATGCAATCGTAAACCAAGAGCAACAGTCTCTGCTATTCCAATCGATGTTCCGCTCTACGTACGAACAAACTATAACGACGATTATTTATCAAAACCGTCAAAATTCAGCAAAGAAAAAATGAACTATGGATCGAAAGTGGGACTGGGACATGTCAGGTCGTTCAGTGAGATGAGTGGTAATAATTTATCGACGTATTTCGGGCCACCATCATCGATTTTTGGATTGTGTACAGGCCGCAGAAAATCGTCATCGAAAAAGCCGTTGTTTACCGAGAAAGTTGGATGTGACAAGAGTCTGCAAAGGGAAGATTGGAAAGTGAACACGGTTAGATATATTATTTCATTTATTTCCGAAACACTAGATGAAACTATAACAGTTTTTATTGGTCTGCTTCAGGCTCTGATAACTGGGTTAATTATCGGTAGTAAGAATCGCGCGTGAAATATTCATCATCTAACGATATTATGCGACGGTGCAGCACCAAATCGCACAAAAAATCGCTGATCGTATGCATGCAAAGGAATTCCCGACCAGTTTTCTTCTTGAAGACAGTCAAAAATCCACCATACTTATAGAATAGGCGGTTTTATTTCCAATTTACCTCTTCAGCTTTGAATTCATAAATACTGTGCCTAATTATAGCGAATGCGGAGAAATTCCCTAGCGCTAAATCGTCCTAGTTAAGTGTAAAGAAAAAAGAAAAGGGGAAAAAAAAAACCGTACCTACTGGTTTCTCCTCTGAGAACACCACATTGTTGACATCTAGTCCATGCTAATCGAATTAAGCCCTCCATTGAATCATAGGAATTGAAATGTCACTTGCTGAAATCAGTGTCCATATAATCATTGAGTTAAACACATCGGACACTATAATGTCACGTACGATATATCTGCTGAATAATGTGCAATGATCCCGTTTTGTTCCAGGGTGAACTTGTCTGGTTTGACCCGGGGGTCGGCCATGTGTTACCTGGTGAAGTTTTGGAGTACCATAGAGCTGCTCACGTGCTGTCCGTGCAGGCGGTCATCGCTGGCAAGGTAATTATACATACCCCTACACTAATTCTGAGAGTAAACCATATTAATAAAATTAGTGGAACGCTGAAGTAACTTGCTAATACGCAACTACTGATTGCGTGGTATCTGTGTAAAATTAAATGCTGAACTCTATTCATGTCCATCGCAAAAATTGAACTGAAAATAATTTCTGATTCAAACTTTTTCGAGGATTTGTATTATTCTATAAAAGAAGCGCGTCCTACTCCAGTTTAGCATGACTGAAAACTGGGTTAGCGAAGCGGTTACTCTCTGTACGTGACATTCCAAAAATTACGACTCGGAAAAGACACCGTTAAAACAGTGAGTCTTCTCTGACTCAATTTCCCGTGCTACTATAGACAGTGTGAAGCGTGTTTCACTCGCTGCTAAATTACGCGGAGCTAGAAGGGAGCCAATTAAACCAACCTTCGGGATAATGTTTTGCACTTTTCCTTGCTATAAGACTGTCACAGATTTCTTTTTCGTACTCTTCTTTCTCGCGGTGAAGATCAAATTTTTGTCTGAACTGAACTGCAGATATCCTCAAGAAGACTGACTGTATCGGATGGATTCAGGATAAAAATGCGCAGCGTGTTCATCGCACCATACGCGAATCGCTCGTGAAGAGGCACAGCCATATCCTAAGGATAAAAAATAAAGAAAAAACGTGTTATTTTGCATCTTGCAATGCACGTCCGATGCATAGATTAGGTAGGCATGTAGCATCAGCTTCACTCTAATAGCATTTAATGTGCAGTTCACGATCTCGACTCCATACGTGAGTCAGAACCGAATCCAAATCGACGTTTAGAATTAAGACTGTTTCCAAGAAGGTATAAATGAAGAAGATGAGTTGAGAAGTAGAAAATAAAAAGGGAAAGATGAAAAATTCCTGGGGCAGTAAGAGCGAGTGAAATGCAAGCACTGATGCAGGAGTCTTCCTTTTTCTTACATATATAACATAAGATCGTGTTTCTGCGCTCTCACGAATATCCTGGAGAATAAACTTGGTATAAGAGGATGATACTCCTGCGAGTTCTCCAATGTTACCGTTTCTACTGACGCCTACTACACATCGGCTTTGCCCGGAGCGAATGTGTGCGTATGTTTCTATCATAGACCTTGGTCACCTGGGTCACTTTAGTCATTTTGCTCTTTTATCGTGACTCACTCTCAAACACAAAGCGAATGCGAAGGGTACAAGCTTATGCCAGCAGGACTGGTTATCGCCATACTTTAACGTTGGCCAATACTATTACGTATTGGTCTCGTTTTTTACTAGTATATAAGTTTATTACTCATACCAGGCACAGATCGTTATAGTAAAAAATGAAGGATCTAAAATTCTTGAAAGAAGCTTACAGCCTTAACTTAGTTATAAAATCAGTTCGACTTCATCCAGGTTACATGATTATAGCCAGAGTAACATGTTCCGCTATAAGCTCTGAAGCTCGCTTGGTATTTCCTGTAAGAAATAGTTAAACGTTGTTGGCGGAATATACATTAAGGTTTTCAGATATTCAACGAACCAGTATAATTAGCTGCAACTATTTCCTAGCAATCGTTAATAGGAAATCGAACGTCGGTCTACTGTTATACCGAATTACCTAAGATTTTTCGATTCCAAAATACCAGCCTTTCAATTTCTCATTCAAAGTGCAACATGCATATTCATGGTCTGAAAACTACCGTTAAATCTTTTGCGGTTATGAATAGATATACCAATTCCCACTTTGACCATGAGCCCACTGTCTAACGTTTTTATTTCTATCACATGCATACAGAAGTAAGTGTCACTTAGGCCAGGTCTTCGGGCTATGTAAAATGAACAGACTAACGGAGGTAGTTAGACGTACATATATACCTATATTTGCATCGCACATGTGTCTACAAACACGTTTATATACCTACGATGTAAGAAGAAGAAGAAAAAGAATAAGAAGAAGCTGCAATGCGGTGGACCGGAGGCTAGAAACTGACATGAGCTCGAATATTATACATTAATGTATATACACACACACATACACATACGTATACACGCGTTTACACACAGGCGTGATATACACCGAGGCAAATATGTACCTTCTTACTTAACGCGGATAAAGATGAAGGAAAAGAAAAAGGAGAAGAAAAAGCAGAAAGAGCAATCGAAGAGGCAAAGCTAACGGCAAGCGTTAAATATTTAAATGAAGGGGCAGGGCAAGAAATACAAGTGGAATAAAAGGGGCAGGTAGCCAGTGCTGAGTAGAAAGTTCAATTGAATACAAGATTATTGGAATACCAGGCATATTTAATGCCCCGCATTGCGCGGCCACACGCTTCGCGTAAGACCATTGGCCAAAGGTAGATACCGATACGCGTAACATCGTAGGTACTGCTTCCGTGAAAGTGAACTAACGCGTTACTTAATTGTAAGAATTGTATTAATCGGTAGGAAAGTTTGTTATAAAATAAACGTTAATTAACACTAGTAGATAGTTTTGAATAAGATTTTCTAAAACGTATCGATAATTCTCAAACTTGATACTACTTTTTCAATTGAGGTAATTAATTTTTTTCAATCAAACGTCCGGAGTCCAATTTATCGGTAATTTATTATCCATAAACGTAAAATTCAGGTCTTCTCAATCGCGAGTTTGAAACGTTATATGTATATGGCTGCGAGAAATTCACCTGTGCCTCGCCCAAACGCCAAATTAGGTTGATGCTAATGTTCGACTTTTCATTGTGAGATTTTAAGCTATTTGGGAATTTGAAAGTGTTACAAGACGAACGGTAAAGAAGAGAGTTTGTGGGCAGAAGGAGTTACGAACATTGCCTCAGAGTTCATACCATGTTTAGATAATAGTATAATAACAATACTCCACCCAGAACTGGAAATTAAATCCAATGAATTATACCGTTCATTATATACAGAGTCTTAAACCTGCTCATCAAGTATCCTATTATAGATGACACTGCACTGCATTGACGCAGCAAGCATTGCGTAATAATGACTAGATCTCTTTTACAGCAAATTAGGAACAACGTAGAATAGAAACAGTACAATCAGTGTTTCTGTGTCTCCCTTTATGAAATGTTCACTTTTCATGGTTCGGTTACTTTTTGGAAGCTTAATACATCCTGAAATAATGGGTTCTGGAATTACTGGACGAGTAAACGATCGATATAAAAATTTTCTGTAGATCGTATAACTCATTGTGTTTGAAATTTCAAGACTTAGAACGTCTGGGAAAAGTTTTGTTTCATTATTTTAAACCAGAGATACCGAATGGCAAAATGTGCTGCATGCATATGCATAAAAAGCGAATTGTTCATTACGCCAATGAGCGTCGACTGCAACTTTACGCGATACTCTAAGAGTCAGTGGTCAAGGAGGTGGTCTGAGCTGAGTCCTCGGTTGTTTTATTCCGTAGAATTAACTTACGAGTGATTTCACGTCCGTGTGTCGTCGTTTGTCTAGGCGAACGAGCGTCCGCAGCCTCGTTGGTAATAAATTTTCTCAACAAGTCCCGAGGTCGCGAAGATGAGCCAAAAGAAAGCTGCGGTTAATGTATACTTGAGAATGCGCAAGACAGCGACTAAAGTCGAGAAACGGTAAAACATTTTTCCAAATCTATCAATCGGAAATTCCTCGAATATTTGTTGGCTGATAATCTATAAGAAGATAAAACGTGATTTGTTACCTCTATTGTTCCGCGAGTACCCTGCCCTAAAACGCGTACCATTTCACAAAACTTAATACAACAATGGATAATGATTTAAACGAGAAAAATGAGCCGCCTAAAGACCCGGACGAGAATAACTGGGCCATGTTTTCAAGCCAGAGCAGGGAGCCGGAATACGTGCAAAAGTCAAAACCGTTTGCTCAATCGAGTGACGTAACTAGGAACGAGATTAATGCGCCTGTTTACGCTGTACCGATTCGCAAAAATTGCAGAACCCAAAATTTTCCAGAGAACAAATATCAAGTTGAAAGAAAATTTCACACGAACGATTGCTCACTCATAAAAGACGATTCCGAGGTCATCGAGAAGCCGGATTTGACCGTGACTAAAGGCCAAGATCATCTGAACCTTGACATTATCAAGGCAGACTCGAATACGAACAAGGCTGAAAATACAAAATATGAAGAGGCTCTCAGACCAGAGAACTCCGCACACGTACCATTCCAAAAGCAAGCAGGATCCACCGCAGAAAAAATTAACGTAGTCGCGGATTATGCAATTCCTGTTAACCCTGGTTCAGGCACTCTGTCCTATCTCGTTGACTCCACTAAAATTCTTCGTCCGGTAATTGATGATCAAGGATACGCGATTCCTCGGTCCTTATTCCGTGGGGGTGAAGAGATATGTCAATGTGCACCGAGGCAGGACTTTATCGAGTGGTATTATAAAACGACTAAATCTGTGCTTAAGATATTGAAGACTTCGACGGCGAATTCGATCGTCAGTAACGAATCATTGAGACTGAATGATTTCATGGATGATGATGATGATATCAGCTATCATTCTTTCGAGGAGTACCTGATCCTTGACAGCGAGAGTGACGGTGGTAGCTATACCCGTAGACAAGGGGCTTACCGAGGAATTCCTGCTTGTTCGAAACAGTCAGGGTCGCAGAGGTTGAGTGATGCAACTTTCAGAGTTAAAGCCAAGATGCTACCGGAGACTTTAGCCAATATTTGCATTAGAGTTATGATGGAAAACGTAATGGAAATCTTATTCGACATTTATGGATAGCTATAATTTATTTCTCGTCTTTTTTTTTTTTCTTTTTTATCATAAAGGAGAAAGATTCTGGGTAATTCATTGCTCTAATCTGTTTCCCTCTTCTTGATCTTGTTACAGCCTCAAGTATTCACCCTGACGAATTTAAACGGGGTGAGACCACGGCAAGACCTTGGCCAAAATGGAGTTGAAGACATGATTCAACTGTCGTGAGTACCCCGATGTTTATTCTCTTATTCTTTGTCTAATGAGCATACGATAAAAAAAAAATTCAACTTGCATCCCACGGTTGTAATTAATCCACAGACAGTTTCACCTCAAAAGATCGTGCAGATTATATGTTATAAATGACTTTGGCTAGTCTACCTTTATTTTATGCCGACTACAAAACGTGACTTTTATCTTAATCGAAGACTCTATCAGATACAATAAGTCGTAGATGCCTAAGTACAATTTTTTAAACGTTACAGGGACTTGAACGAAGCATCGTTGTTATGGAACTTGAAAATTCGCTACGACAAGGAGTTAATTTACGTAAGTGCACGTATATTTCCATTCACGAATAAATAATCTGTGAAAGTTGTTTTCTGTTATGGTTAACACTATCTAAGAAAGTAATCGAGTGCACCGCAGGCTGATTCTTATTCTTCATTTTAGTAGAATTTAATTTGATATTATTTTCTTTTATTTTCGCAGACGTACACAGGCAGCATTTTGGTTGCGGTAAATCCGTACAAAATGTTCGACATCTATGGCCTTGACCAGGTAAAATTGTACGAAGGACGTATTCTGGGAACCTTAGCACCGTAAGTCTTTCTTTGATCATAAATACCCACCCTGAGTATACCTGGATAATGTTAAATGGGTCCAGGTAAACGAGGAGTTAAACTGTGATTGAAATCATACAAATTTTAGGCGACATTAAATTCTGGTCTTCATATATTTTCAGTCATTTATTTGCCATTGGGTCTTCGGCCTACAGTCAAGTTTCTGCAGCTAACAATGCTAGCGCTAATCAGGTAGTAGTCATTTCCGGAGAATCTGGATCTGGCAAAACGGAATCAACAAAATTAGTAATGCAATATTTGGCGGCGGTTAATCGAGCCCCGAGTAATTTGGTTACCGAACAAATTCTGGAGGCTGCACCGCTTTTGGAGAGTTTTGGAAACGCGAAGACGCCTAGGAACGATAATAGCAGTCGTTTTGGGAAGTACTTGGAAGTTCATTTCAGGGAGTGAGTATCCCCTTTTCAAATTTAACAGTACGATAAAAAAAAAAAATGAAAATCTTTTGTGCACTGTCAAGATCATTTCTTATTAATTTTATTCTTTCTTCAAATTATCGTTCTTTAGCGGCGTGATAGTCGGTGGTAGAGTGACCCAGTATCTTCTGGAAAAAAGCAGAATAGTAACGCAAGCTTCGGAGGAGAGAAATTACCACGTGTTTTATGAGCTACTGGCAGGTCTGGATCAACAACTGCGCGACAAGTATGGTCTGCTTACACCTGACAAATACTTCTACCTGAACCAGGTGAGTCCACATCAGTTAATTATACATACATATATATGTATACGCGGTCATTAATATACATGAGCTACGCAATATGATGCCCATTCAATTCTTCACTAAGGTGGAGGTGAGAACTCGTTTCTGCATATAATTATTTGTGACACGATTAGAGGGGACAAAAATATACTTTTTAATTCAGCTAATTAGATCCTGGAATTCCTGAAGAGACACAAAAGAAGCCCTGAGGTGTTTTCTCTAGCATTGAGTCTGAGCAGAATACAAATTTTGTATAAAATATGACGGCAAGATCTCTCTTTTTAAAAACTTGACTTGATTTTTATTTCCCCAGGGAGGCAGCTGTGAAATCGATGGAAAAAATGACACGCAGGACTTCAAAGCCCTACTGTCAGCTATGCAAGTATTGGGTTTCACGTCTGATGAACAAGATACGATCTTCCGAATATTGGGAAGCGTCTTGCATTTGGGTAACGTATATTTTCACCGGAAGCAACTCCGACATGGACAAGAAGGAGTCGAGGTTGGTTCTGATGCAGAAATCCGTTGGGCTGCACATTTGCTCCAGGTCAATGCTGACGGTATCATCAGAGCACTGACTACGAAGACAACGGTACGACATGACAGCAAAAAAATTATACTCCGAAGTTGTTCTCTTCACCAAGAGATACATCTACAAAAAATTTTTTCAGGAGGCAAGAAACGAGCGAGTCGTCACATCCCTTAACATCGACCAAGCTCTGGACGCAAGGGATGCTTTCGCCAAGGCATTGTACAGCTCACTTTTTGCGTGGCTAGTTGCGCGAGTTAATCACATCGTCTATAAAGGGACTAAGCAGACCTCCGCCATTTCTATTCTGGATATTTTTGGCTTTGAGAATTTTACAGAAAACAGTTTCGAACAGCTCTGTATTAACTATGCCAACGAGAACTTGCACTTTTATTTTAATAAGCACATATTTAAACTCGAACAGCAAGAATATGCTAAAGAGAAGATCGACTGGACCACGATCAACTATACCGTAAGTTTAATTCAGGATTCCATATATCAGACTTCCGAAGAGCCCTGCAATTTTTCTTAACTAATATTTTCACGATTCTTAGGATAATCTCCCAGTGATAAACTTGATCGCTAAAAAGCCAGTAGGAATACTTCACCTCTTGGATGATGAAAGCAACTTTCCAAAAGCAAGCGACTTATCATTTTTGGAAAAATGCCACTACAATCACGCATTGAGCGAGTTGTATTCAAGACCAAGAATGAATTCAGCTGAATTTGCTATAAAACATTACGCAGGCCAGGTTTGGTACAACGTCGACGGTTTCCTCGACAAGAATCGAGACACCCTGAGGCCTGACGTAGTCGAGTTACTCATCAGCAGTAAAATACTCGTGAGTATCACCTTTCATATTCAATAAAACTAAAAACAAACACAAAATGAGAAATCTCTGATCTCCAGATGGTCAGCAAAATGTTCCAACACGTCCGTACGACTCATGAAGCAAACAAGACGATGAACAAACCGAACGGCAGATTCGTTACTATGAAACCAAGAACTCCAACAGTATCAGCCAGATTTCACGACAGTTTACAGCAGCTTCTGGACTTAATGTCGCAGTGAGTATGAAACAGATTCATAAAAAAAATATCGTTAATCAGCTGAAATATCGGTTTCAAGTTACTAAAATTTGTCAATCTCATTTTTTAGGTGCAATCCATGGTTCGTACGTTGCATAAAACCAAACACTGAAAAAGCACCGATGAAATTTGACATGCCTTGTGTCTTGGAGCAGCTACGTTACACGGGAATGTTGGAAACAATTCGTATTCGTAAAACTGGATACCCAGTACGATTGTTGTTCAGTCACTTTGTAGATCGTTATAGATACTTGGTGCACACGAATCTTCCTCGAGGTGCACCAAACAAGGAATTATGTAGAATGATCCTTGACAAAGCTGCCCCTCAGGAATCTCACTCTCAATATCAATTGGGGCTAACCAGAGTTTTTCTGAGGGAGTCTCTCGAGAGAACTTTGGAGTATAACAGAGCACTGATCCTCGAAAGAGCTGCCATAACTGTCCAGAGATATACGAGAGGGTTTTTAGCTCGTAGAAGATTTTTGAATATATCTCGGAGCACCGTGCTTCTCCAAGCTGTATATCGCGGCTATCGTGAACGAAAGAATTACAGAGCCTTGAAGAAGGGAGTAATATTAGCTCAAAAGCTTCACCGGGGCAGACGAGAAAGAGCAAAATTCAGGGTGATCAAAGCAGAAATGCAAAAGAGAGCAGAGATCGAAAAAGCCAGCAGAGAAAGAGCTAAGGTCAAACAGCAGCGAGAGGAACAAGAAAGAGCTTCCAGAGCTGTCGCTGGAGTTAATCATCTCGAGATTCCAGCTGAGCTTGCTTTCATTTACAGCAAACTAGATGGTAAGTCATACGTGACATAGATTATTTTTCTTTTGGGCAATTTTTGGGCAAAGGTATTAATTTCGTTGGACTTTTTTTGTGCAGATTGGCAGCCGACTCATACGGAACGGAATTTGCTGAAGGTGGTTGGCCCTGTGGTTCCACAGTCCCACAGTTATCGTCTTCCTGCTGACATAGATCAGCATCAGTTCTCAAAGTTCACTAATATCTATTTCAAAAGTCACATTTTCGGTATGAAACGGGAACCAATAAAGACTCCATTCTTAGCGAAAGCCCGGGACCAGGACTACACCGATTCCTTGATGATTTTCAAAATGCTTTTGCGGTTTATGAACGAGAATAACTTGAGTGGAAAACGGGAACAGGCTCTTGGTGATTACATTGTGAATAAGGGTATAGTCAACGAGAAATTAAGAGACGAAATTCTCTGTCAACTGGCTAATCAGACCTGGAAGAATGACAACGATGCTAACAAGGAAAGAGGCTGGCTTTTACTGGCCAATTGTCTTTCCGCATTTCAACCGAGCCCAACTCTCTCCAAATACATTCTTAAGTAAGTATAGTTTCGAGATAAGAATAAATTGCGGAAGTCACCAGGTCTTCTCTTCGTCAAGCATGATGTCTCACATTGCTATTCTTCAGGTACGTTTCTGACCATGCTTACGACGGCTACAAGGCTTACTGTCAACGAAAGCTCCTTCAAGGTGAAAGAACTGTGCTCAGAGTGACGAGCAATAATCAGCCTACGACCTACCAGGTTGCCAGAAATTATCCACCATGTGTTCTCGAGTGGCGTGCCAATAGGAACAGAGTTAACATGGCATTAAGCGTCGGTTTTTACGACGGTGAGTTCGTAAATCGTTTGGGATTTCCATTTATATGGATATAACGCGATCTTTGAATGCTCATGTGATAATTTGGTGGATTATTCTCTTCGGTTACAGGTGAAACTACTACTTGTTCCGTGGACTCTTGGACATCCTGCGAAGAGCTAGCTAATTTAGCAGTGCAAAATCATGGAGTCGACAATACTGGCTGGACGATTACGTTGTGGAATCAATTGGATGGGCCTGATGCAATTGTGACCGAAACTAGCGGCTTCGATTACGTTTTGGATTTGATTTCGGAGATGGAACTCACTCCCGCATTCCCATCTGCGAAGAACATCTTCATGGAGCAACGTAAAAATAGTTTCCCAGCTATCAAAAAGAGAGAGGTGAATTATAGATTCTGTATAACAACATTTTTTTATTTATGTTTATTAACTTTTGTACGTAGAATTTTTTTAACGAACATCGATGACTTTATCCAGCAAAATCGATCCTTTTTCAGCATGCTCAGGTGATGAGGGAATTGGAACAAGAGCTAGAGCCTCCGGTGCTGAAGACTTTCCAACCGTTGGAAAGGAAGTCGATTCCAAAAGTAGTTGACAAGCCAGTAGATACGGAAATTCAATCACCGAGACGTCCAGCTGTGCCACCGCCACAACCACCGGTTGCCAAAGCTCCTGTAAGAAATAAATTGGCTCAATCAAACGACTACAAAGTTCTTTGTTAATCTAACTTCGTAACAAATTGATGTCACAGTTCAAAGTTTGGCAAAAAATGTTTACACACGTTAAATAACGGTAGCCCCTCAGTTTTAAAAGGCAAAAAACTAACGCCTGCAGCATCGGCAGATCAATCAAACTCACCGCGAAATCTTTAGATCATTTTATTCTACGCCCAAGATGAATTAACTTTTTAAATTTAATCCAACAGTTATTTAGGTATTAGAAATTTTAAAGCCGATGGCACTTTTCGGCGTCAACAAATCAAGACTCTGTCTATACTGCGGCGAATGACGTTAGTTCAAAAATTCTTCTACCTTATTTTCAGCAAACAAGGAAACAATCGCACGAAGGAATACTAGAGTCTTCCGAATCAGGTTTGTCCAGGAAATCAGCCCTTAATGATCGTTACTTTGAAAAGGACAAGCAGCGAAGTAGAAGTCTGGATAATTTGCTTCAACCAGACGTGGTTACACCACCCAGCAAATTGGCGAATCTAGGATTATCATCGTCTAAACTAAACGATCGTTATCACAGCCTAGAAAGAATCGGTGAAACCTCGGCAGTAACGAATGTCGAGTATATGAGCAGGGCAGAGATAATCCAAGAGAGAAAATACAGCCGAATAAGCCGCACCACCGAACCCAACATCCTTGAGGAAGAAGACCTGACCATAGACTTCGAGTATCCAGACATTCAGTCAGTCAGCCAAACCGGAAGATCAGAGGACGATAAGAGCAGCTACATCAGGTCACAGACCAGGTTTATAAAGTCGCAATACCCAGGTAAGATTTCCGTAATAAAATCAATGAGTCCCAGAATTCGATGATACCAAATCGATTCTGAGGCGAGGAAAAAATCGTTATTTTCATTTCAGGCAAACGCGCTTTTCCTGGAAGCCAATCAAGCCGAGCCTACATTGAGAAGAGCGAATACGGAGGAGTCAAGTCTTCGGCTATGTCAGATACTAGTGAAGCACCATCATTGGCTTCACATGTTAGACGAGTCCGAGTCCCAAGTCAAGCATCTGACGTTGATCAATTTTTGGATGAACTTTTCATGCCGGTTTTGGATGGTAATTTGGACGAATTATCAGACGCGAGAAGTCTAGCTGCCAGCATCAAGGGTTTGGCGGATAGAAAACCGTCCGACCTGACATCGACACCGCGAAAAGATGACAGCCAAATATGCGGGAGTCACTTAGAAACGTTGACAGATTTCGTGAACTGGGTAACCGACGGAGGCTTCACTGGTAGTGAAATCGGTTCGATAACGTCCAAGGAAATTTCTCTGAGGATTAAGGGTGGCGGAAATATGGACATTCCTAATCAAAACGCTGCGTTTGGATTCAACCCAATGTCTCCAGCGGGTATGATGTCGCCTCCAATGATGATGCCGATGTTTAGTCAACCCCAGGCTGTTCCTAATCAACAAAATCCTGGAATGAATTCTGGATTCATGCCGATACCGATCTACAATATGCAGGGACTCAGCCTTCCGCAATATCCAAATTCTCCGCCGGCACAGAACAACGACATGGCTGCGTATCAGCAAAATTTACAAAGAGCTTTTCTGCAAAGTGCGATGGCACAGAATATACAAATCCAGCAACAACTACTAGCGCAAAATCAAGCTCTCCAACAATTGCTCGTACAGAGTCCTCAGAATGGCGGTCAGCAGCCGGTAAGTGGATCGAGACATAGTTTGAAAATACATTTCCCACACTTTTGTACAAATTTTATACTTTTCTACGTACCCTAATTCTACATTTAATTTAAAATTGCTTGAGTATATCCGCACTTGATATTATGTATATATATTATATATTCTATATATATGGCACTGCGTAACATTGCGTAGCACGAGACACGAAATCCGAGTAAAAAAATTGATCAAATTCGAATTATTGAAGAGGCTACACGAATACAGAAAATGTGATTGACAAATCTGATACGAATAACACAAAGTGTTGCTAATATGTTACTAATTTTGATTATAAATAATAAGCAAGCTTCACTTATCTCTCTCTCTCTCTCTCTATCTTTTTGATGGAAGGAAAATAAGAGAAGAAAAAAAAAGAAATCGATTAATTAATTAATTGAGAGTAAAAAGTGAATTGATGACGAAAATTAACTTAATTTTAGTCACTATATTATAGCCAAGGTCTGTTACTAATTTACTGATTTATTTCACCTGCTGAGATTAATCTTCGTGTATACCCACGTCACGAAATAACTGATTAAATAAGGTGCCATGTTTTAACTCTACACTGTGGTTGAGATTTCTTTGGGTCTGAATTGGGGAACGGTATCGGTGTGTGTTTCCAGGGCATGCCTTCTCCTCTGACGTACTCTGCAGGCCCTTTGGGCATGCCTCTAGCCCCCCCAGCCCCAAACAATCAAAATGAAATGATTCAAATGAATGAAACGAACAAAATGAACGAAATGGGCCCCAATGACTCTATCGGACGCTATTCCAAGGTATCTATTCGTTCAACTATAGACACCCTAGCTTAAAGTACTTAGCATTCATCATTTATCTACGAAAGAGGCAAGCGAAGTTTAGGTACTAGCGTCTTTTACATTTCAAATTTATTTATCTTTCCTCCCTGCTTTTTTTTTTATTTTTACTTTTTTTTTTATCGTTTTCGATCTAGTTTCTCAACTTGGTGCTTTATTTGAAAAAAAAAAAAAAAAAAAACTCTCCCCATGCGTTGAGTTCGCGGTGGTTTTGAAGGAGCAAGAGTCAACGTATAGGTAGTTTTAATAACACCTTCTCGCCGAGGTGTAGCTAATCTCCCAATTTACACGCGTTGAGCAAGTCCGTTGATTACTGAAGTGGACGTATACCTTACCTACCATCGGTTCTAACGCAATACTCAAGATTTTCTGTATATGCTTTGTAGACAACATAAACTTTATGATTATAGTTGCGCAGGGTAATTTAACCACTATAGTCATTATCTACCGAGCCCATGCTTTGACTAACGATCCTAAATTGGTCGGAAAAAGGAAGAAAAAATAAAAGAGAAAATACAAATTAAAAAAACATTCTACTATTCAGTTCAACATACTATACTAGTTACTTTGAAGAAACACTTTGCTGCAACACGCCCTAGAAACCACCGTGAAGTTTTCTGGTTAATGAAAAAAACAAAAAAAAAAAAGTAGACAACACTTTTACGACAACATTAAATGCACGAAATGGGTACGCAGAGGCTGCAGTATATTATATAACTAAAAATAAATTAATTCCTCTCTTGCACTGTATTATTAACGCACTCAAAATTACGATCCTAGACGAATATAGGAATACAATATTTCCTGGATCACGAATTCGGAATTCTAAGAATCTCTGATCTTAAACTCTTCACTGCGACTAAACTCCGATAATAATCTTTGCACGTATATGCTTATGCCCTGTTTATATTACTTTGATCTGCAGCTAAAATCCGTTTTAATATCACCTTAAATCTTCGAGTTGCGATTAACCCGATATTCGCAACCTTGTCAGGTTTCATTCCGCGAGCCGGATGACGGTGAGCTATGGTCGACGGAAAAACGTGCAATGCCTGCACAGTCAACGCCGATTGTAGTTCGGCAGGAAACAGTGACAGTCAAGGCACAAGTTCACCGTTCACAAAGTCCGCCTAGAAAAACTAGTGGGAATCAAGAGACTCGTAAAATCAGCAACGATTACGGGGTGCGGAAGGTCAGCGTAGACCGAAAAATTACAGAAAGGAAGATCTCGTCGTCTTCAGACCTCAGGAGGACCAGCGTTAACAAGGCAAACGTTCAGACTAATTTCACCAATGTTCTTAGCGAGCTAAAAAACCGGAAGAGCAGCGTTGAAAGCAATATGTCAAGCTCGAGCAACAGCAAAGGCGTTCCTCCGCCACCCCCGATGCCACCACCCCTTGAATTACACGACCCTTCAGAGTCCAGGCCGTTCCTAGATCCGTATGGAAGAGCGAAGACCGTGAGGATTGGGAAATGGAGGTGAAGATTCGGACCCTTATTTTCTTCGGGCTAATTTTTTGGGGTGAAATTTTTAGACGATATAATTTTTGCAGGTGGCCTCCGCCAAGCGACGCTACTGAGGCTCAAATTCAGGACAGCTTTATAGAGTTTAAAATGAGACAGCAGCATCAACAGAGAAAAATCACACCACAGTACCAGGAATATCAGATCGAAGGCGAACCGTCTCCCGAGGGCGGTGTAGAATGGGAAGAATTTGAGATTGAGAATATCACAGGAAGCGAAGAGCGGTCTTCAGGCAATCGTAATTCAGCGTCGAGTCCTTCTAGGCATGAGGAAGGCCGCAAGGACGACGGAGACAGGAAGAAGAAAAAATCAAAGTCAGTAATTACTTACAATACTGTTTGTATAAAATGTGATAAAAATCTATGTAACAATTTCCTTCGTCAATTCCATAGATCCGGGTTTGAAGTCGGAGCCCAACGTCCTTCCCCCGGAAGTATAGGCAAGCTAAAACTGAGCTCAGAGATGAGACAGCGTCTAGAAAAAGTGACGGCAAATCACAGCGTCAGATCAACTAAAACAACAGAGAAGCCAGCGTTGCCTAGGGAAGATGGGAAAGTAAAGAGATTAGAAGATAACAGGAAATTATTACTCGAACAGCAGCTAGGTAACTATCTAATCCCGCGTTTGATCTTCTGAAAAATGGCTGTAATTAAAGATTTCACGTCTAATTAACCGAACACTTAAATTTTTATACCTATTGGATCCTACTATTCAACCTATACGATACAGAAAAAAAAAATCTGCCGCTCCTTCTTCTTCTTCTTCGTAAATATTTTTCGATCTGATGTTCGTCTCTCTTTTATGCCAATATCAGCCGGAAGATGGGATGATTATGCATCAACTACAGCCGATGATGCTCAAAGCGTGACATCGAAGGGTACTACCGACATGATGACCCAGGCTCAAGTAGTCAGAAGTCAAATTGAGAGGATGGAGAGGCCAGCACCACCTCCACCGCCAATTTCACCACCTCAACCACCGAGTCCAAGGGGTGGAAGCATGTACAGTCACAGGTATAGAAAATTACATAACTTGCACTTGTTTCTTCATAAAGGACATAAAAATTAGCTTCTTTCGATTATAAAATGAATTTTTATTTTCAGCCAATCAGGAGTGCCGCAACCCAGGTCACCACCAGCTCCAATAGAGCCGAAAAACCGAGAGATATTCCGTGGATCTCCAGAGTCGGACATGTTCGACCATTCGCCTAAGAACCAGCGTGACATGTTCAGTCAGAGTCGAGATTTATTCGCGTCACAGCAGCATCTGAGAGAAACACACGAGTACAGAACCCAGTATGAGAACGGAAAAAATTTTTACGGTAAAGACAGCACCGATATGGCAAGCTCAACGCGAGATAATAGGAGTGCAGATTTTGACTCGAGGAAGGACGTAACCTCGGATATATTCGACCAAGTTTCATCCAAGAATCCATACGGTAGGGAAGTCTATTCTACAAGTAGAGACATATTCGATAGTGCCAATGCCAAGAGGGATTCCTTCGGAATGATGAGGGATGTGTCGCCGAAATCTAGAGACAGTTTCGGAATGCCATCTTCGAGGGACTTTGGCGTTGTTCCGAACACCAGAGACTCGTTTGCGGTTCAACGTCAAGGATTCAAGAGGCTAGATCGCGAAGTGGAGAGACGATCGAGCGTCGCATCGACCCATCATACCGATAAGATGGAAAGAATCGAGATTGAGGAATGGCCTGAGTTTTTGAAGCCGGTTTTACCTCCGGTAGAAAAACCGGAGATCGAAAAAGCCCAGGAAGTTATTGACACCAAGTTGTACCCGCAGACTTCTACCGCACATTTTACTTACAATCGTGTTACGTGGACCCTGAGAGTTAAAAAGGAGGTATTTTCACCTAATGAAAATCTGACAAGTCCTCTGGCTCTTCATCTCGTATTCTGCCAAGTCGCCTACGACACATTAGCCACGTCAAGTATCAGGATTAACAAGGAGGATAGACAGAACATGCTCAAGATGCTGGATAACTATGGAATTACTTTGGACAATCTTCAGAGCACCCAGCACAAAATAACAATAAAAAAGAACGTCGTCGACATGGCAAAACAGTGGCCGATTTATTTCGCCAGGATTTTCCCCGTCTCGGTAAGTCGATCTTCCTTTCCTGACCTTGTAAAATTCATTTGCGACTATAAACTAGCTTCAGTCTTACTGAATTGCCTATCCTACATATCGCTTTTCACAATATAAGGTTCGGAGAAAAATCTAGCCTTTCGTAATCCGGTGTATAGGTACGAGGTCTCGCGTGTCTAACAAAGAATCATAATTATGCAATTTCATATATAACGTCTAAGAATAGGCAGAGAGCTGTCGATATACAAACTCGTTTCGCAATAGATGGATGAGGCAATTAAAAACCAAACGAAGTTAAGACATAATCTGAGCTCCAATGATAGATTTGATCGACATGTTGAATGAATTCGTATTCGATTTTATCAAATTGTTGTCTTCCTGTTTACAGATCGGACCGCAACATCCCGAAGCTCAACACGTCGCTGTATCACATCACGGTTTACGATTAATCAAAAGAGCTCCAAGCGGGGATCTGATAATCCTGGAAACCCTGCTTCTCGAGGATATCGTCGCTGTTGGACCAACAAGATCCGGTGTTTGTAGTCTCCAACTTTCTTCCGGTGTAAGACTTCCGCTTCACACTAACCGGGCTCCTCAGCTCGGTGAAATGATCGACAAATACGTGAGATCGGTAAGTTCCACAAAAACTTTACTTCGATATTTTCGATACAGACATAAGTTTATCTTTGTTGTATTTTTATCGTTACATATCCCGTGCCAGAAACTCGAGATCGAAGTCTGGCTGTAGGTTCTCTTATATTTTTTTCTTTTTTTTTTTTTTTTATTCTTCTTAAACCCAACTATACACGTGTTACAATCAATCTATACCCCATTCTTTCCAAACATAATACGCCGTATCTATTGTATACTTTTTCTATTTTTTTTTCTCTTTCTTTTTCTTTTTCTTACGTGATCCTAAAAGTGGTCGTAAATACGTAACTATATACCCACTCACATATATATGTAGGTATGTGACCTATCAACGCATTCACATGATTTAATCCGTGTACTGCGTACTAGAGACCCGAGGCTAAATTACGTCAGCATAGGTATAGAAATGAGAATATATCATCTAATTATGAGCAAGGATTTTAAGCACTATTTACTGGCTTAGGGTAAAAATCGATTTGCTCGATCATAAGTTGCTATAAATCAATCGAGATTAGCCTCATTGCCCGGGATAAAGCTTAGGATATTCGTTTCACGGATCCGACGAATTCTCGATTCTCGATTACGTCCAAATGATATACGAATAAGCGTCGACGGGTCACGTTCAACGGATTAAATAAACTATGCCGCGATTTCATACTTGCGACATTCGAGATAATTCTGGTACTTATCCAGCTACGTAGGTATCCACGGCTGTATTTAGCTGCGCGAGATTCCAATTCGAATCTTATATACTCGAATACCTTGTAAGTCGAGACAAACACGGCTATACCAGCTTGCGTAAGTCGCGGTAATACGCTTTGTGGTAAAATAATTGTCAACTGAATATTATATACGCTGCACCCATGTGCCCCCTGTTTATTCTATACAACCCACCCATTTTTTTCACACATATGGTATCGGTGAAAAAATATACAAGGTGTTCGGAAAATTTGATATTTTGTAGTACGAGAATTTAAGATGTGAAAATTAATAATTATTATGGCTTTTTAACAAGCTGCTCATTCATCAAGATGTTGCAATTTTTCTTTAAGATTTAGGTGTACACGCTATCAACCAGAAATTGGCACGTTACTTTCGGAATATTCAGGTTACATATCATTAATTATCTTCTTGCGTCGACTGAGCATTATTTAATGACGTTCTAGATAATTCCAAATTATATACTTTCTTACGGTTTACTAAAACTCACTAAGTAGGATAATAGTTCCGAAAGTATGACCACATTATTTCTCAAAATATTATAGTCGATGAAAAATTATGAAATTGTACAAATTATACCTACATTCGGTCGCACCTATAAAAGCTGAAAAAAATCAAGCATTTCGTAAATTTTACAATTCTTTTTTTTTTTTTTTTCACGTTGTTCAGAAATAACAGCCAAGTCCATCTTGGTCCGTCCTTTCACCTCAAAGTTGTGCTCCATGCATGAAAGATCCCCAAAAGTTGGATTACCGCATAATGAATTAAAAAAAATAACAAAAAATGTAAATCATGAAGTTTTCTGAAAATGATCATCGAAACGAATGACTGATTGCATTCTTTGTTTTTATATTTTGGAGCTGGGAGTGACTAGAAGAACTTTGGTCTAGGGCTAAACGGTCGAAAATTGATGCTGAAATTTCGTCTTGCGATTAGATCGCGAAATGAATATCATTTATGAGATACACCCTGTGTATAAAAATATATAAGTAATAGGTAGGTGAGGTACGTGATCCGTGTTTAAATTAGTTGCGTATTCTATGATCCGACAACGTGGTATTACTTATTAGCATCTAAGATAGGTAAGAAGGTAAAATATATATCTATATCTCTACATATATAGGTAACGCGCAGAACTACTCGAAAGAGGTAATGAAAAGTTATCTTGTATAGCTATAATAAGGCAAGGCTGAAATTCCTGAAGCCAACGCAAAGTAGCATATAGTGATCGCGGACCTACGAGTTTCCTGCGTGATCAGGGACCGTTGCGAGAGGAAATGTCTGACCCCCAACCATCGCGAACAGCTGCCACAAGAACTCGATGCAGCTTGTCCATAACTAGAAATCTAATCTCTCCTCTCACGTGACACTAGTCTACTCCTGGTTTCTCCCGTTTGGATTAAAAGAAAGAAAGAAAAAAAAAAAAAAAAGGAAGGAAGAAAGAAAGAAAGAAAGAAAAAAAAGAACGGTAAAAATCGACATTGCGATGCATCTTAGCGCGTGAACGTAAAACTCCGCAAGGACTCTGCATGCAGGATGCTGCGTCGAGAATATCTCGAAAACAAAATAAACCATGAACTGGAAAGACTTTTAACTACATTTCAACACACATATATATATATATGTTATGCTCATTCAAATCCAGTGTACAGATGTCATCGGGGAATGTCGAGAGGCTGTAGATTATCACTTATACAAGACACCATAATGACTCGTGCTCAATCGCTGACCGCCTTGAGTAGCGTTTCATTTAATGCCACTGATTAGTGGTTTTGATCGATGATCATCGCTTGCTAAATCCACGGTAATTATCAATTACGGACATTTTTAGTATCCGCGGCTGAATTCAGAAAACAGGTTTATTCTTTCATTTTTCGATTAAAAATAGCGAAATTCGACTTATTTTAAGGACAATACCGATAGTCCTTTATATATATTGTCGTATTTTTTTAAGACTGAAAAATTACAATTTTTACAGCTAATTCAGAACAGCGGTGTTGCTTTTTTTTTTTTTTTTTTTTTGTTTTTTATGTTTTTGTTTTCGCGGTTCAACTTACCGGTCATCGTACGAATCTGGGTAAGTTGATGTGGATCGATACCCAAGTAACGAGTCATGGTGATATGGAAAAAAGTGAGAACAAAAAAAAATCTATGAAAAGAGTAAAATTTTAAATTAATAAGCAGCAAAAGATGGCGCGTGGCATTATAAGCAGGTTTTTATGTTTCCCGTTAATCGAGTATGTTTATAATATCGGTAAATTATTCCTTGTAACACTACTATTCGGTATACATATATTATATATATGCGGTTAGTATATAAAAAAAAAAAAAAAAAAAAAAAAAAAACCACTGAAAACCAACAGTATAGAACGATTTATTTATAATAATTATCAGTCATCATCAGGCTAGCCTTTGTAAAGCTCCTAGTCCGTAACGCAATCGCGTATAATAAAACCGTCGGATTCCTACCCGTAGTAGGTAATATACCGTATAGCTTAACGCATAACTTTATGTGTAAATATATATAAACCTATAACACAACTATTTGTGGGCTGGTATAAAGTTTTGCACGAGCGAGTGTGTTAGATAGTAACACGAATTGCATTTCCAGTGAGTGGTCATATGTGCTGACCACAACCTCCTCCTCCTCCTCCTTCTTCTTATTCTCATTCTCTCCTTCCATCGCATCCTCGAGTCCCAGATATCACACGACCCGCGCTATATACTCAGATTTTTAATTACATCTCATTGGTTTTATCGTATAATTGCCTAGTTGGCAGATTAATTATACAAGAATTTCTAGCACTGAGACGCCTCGCGCCGTATCGTAACTCAGTTTAAATCTATACCAATTTTTTAAAATACCAATATTTGGTAATGTATAATATTAGGGTGCAGGTCCTTAATTCGGTCATATTCGAATTTCGATGCTCCCATGGAGTAGAAAGTCTTCAAGTTTATGAAAAAAACATTTAGTCGAATCCTCAGATTCCTATCTTAATTCTAAGTACCTACCCCAAAGCCCATGCGGGAGCATTGAAATTTGAAAATGATCAAATTAAGGACCACCCTAGCGTAAATACCAGAATCCAAATTCCGGCGACTAATTATTATGCGTAAATTTATCACGAGCTGAAGAGATGGAATATAGCGGCTAGTTTTATTTTACGTAGTGTACATATAGTCAGGTGATACGATTATCTAGTTTTTTTTAGAGATTTTAGATGGAGAGAGGAGGCTGCAGGCGATGCTGTAAAGAACATATGTATAAAGTAGGTGTATGTATACCTGGAGCGGTTCACTTTCACGCAGGAAACTAATTAAAGTAATTCCGTACGAACAAAGTTGGTATTGGAATGTTAAATGTATGAGAGTAAACCTTAACCGAGGACCCCAGCATCTCGAAAAAGAACGATGCGAGTGAAACCCTATATACGATTTATTTAACAACTCTCTATAAAAGGTCTGCGGTGAACGGGATTTATCTGATCGATGTTGATACTCGGAGTCGATAAAAGGTCGATCGTTGAATTGCAGTAGGTACAGGTAACCAGTAATCGATTAAGGAAACGAATTAAACGCGGAAACAAGACTCTCGCTGTCCGATCAGTAAGTATATGTTTCTAAGATATTATGTTGTAAACCGTTCGATTTTGCCATTCATTTATACGTGCCAAATTTCGGCTACTTTTTTATTTCGGCTAATAACTTTAGCAAGAAATAGAAATTGGTCGAAATTTGGGCCATATGGTAGCCCCTGCGTTTTAAAACGGCGTCTTATATACCGTGGTAGATAATTGTTCTACTATTCTATTAGCAATTCAAACTACTTCCGGTCTATGCTGCTACCGCTCTGCTGCTGTTGATCTCGCGAATTGCCCGTAGGCGTGTTACATGCCTTTACACGTACTTGCGTACATATACAGATACGTATGCATGTATGCTATGTATACTGTAAAATAAAGACTTCGAGTTCCTTAGTACCGCTTGTTATTCACTTGCAAAGTCTGCGGTGAATAAACTTACGTTATGTACATAGGTACTCTGTTTGAGGCAAAAAAAGAAAAGCGAAAATTTTAAACGAAATAGAAGAATGATAGAGAAGCCAAAGTATATAATGGTGTGAAAATGGAGACGAAGAGTGAAAGGAACGTGAAATTTTACGAACGAAAAAGTTGTTCGATCTCTTTAAATCGCAAATAACTTTTCGCAATTTTATCTGTAATTATACGAATCGGGAGAGTATATATTGCATTACGTTTTTACGATATTGCAGAAGGCCGCGTGATTCTGAGAACTTGCATTCAGCTCGGAGTAGAGACCGTCGATCTATACAGTGCATCGTTGCTCATACCGTAACGAAAGTAGTACACATAGTTTGCAATTTGCAATTACAGTTATGTCTCGATGAAAAATACAGAAATAGGATAAATAATCGCATCGACTGCAAGGCGCGAGGAGATACGCGGATTAACAACTTGAGCGGTGTCATCGCGTTGCATCAGGTATAACTAAAGATCATAAAGACACAAAGATATGCGGAATCGAAGAGGACGTATATAATTTATTTATTTTTAATCGAGAAATCGAGGAAAATTTATCATTTTTCTCTATTCCCCCATTTTTCTAACGTTAGAAATAAACCAAATACGATTATTCGAGAACTCATATAGGTATAGTGCGTTACACAGAGAATAGTATAAATTCAATTTTGTCGCCGTATTTTTTTTTTTTTTTTTTTTTTTTTTTCTTTTTTCTCTTCTTTAAGTCTGTGGACACGGCTTGTGAGCAGCGGGTCAGTTCCGCTCACACAATGCTTAAAAGAGGGTGGCAGTGCTGCACCTGTCTTTCGAGGAAATAAATTGTTAGAGTTAGGCGTCAGAGGCCTTGAGTCTCACTTTTGGGACCTACGAACCGTAACGAAGGGCTTATGTTGCTTCGAATACTACTGTCCATGAAATATTTTCTCGGTTTTATAAAATATAGGTATAACCGTGGATCAGGTTCCGAACCTTCTGACTTAGTGGCCTGAAAAATAAGCAGAAAATAAATAAGAAAGATCGTATAATATAGTGACGACATATAACAACACGGCAATCAACTGCATTCCGTTTTATCTCAACCTCGATGATGGCCATTACTTAAATGCACGATTATGTATGGGATTTAAATATGCGACTCGCCCACCGTTTACAATCTCCTTTATTCATCTCCGTTTCACTAAACGTCATTTACATTTATCACCCTGCTATGCACGGTGTAGAATAATTGCAAAGAATTAGAAATCACGCAAAAACAACGCGCTGTGCACTCGGCTGGTGAAGAGGGAAAAAACTATTTGGGTAGAAAAACGAGAATTCTAGTTAAGACTCGCGAAATGTTCAAGGCTCTCGACTATAATATCTAGTATATGGTCGACTGATTGACTATTGTTTCATTTATTTGATGAAAAACAAATTTCATACGAGAAACTATACCAGCTATGGGATATATAATGGATAATCGCAAGTAGGCTAACAATGCTAAAAGTCATGGGCCGAAAAATTCAATTAGCAGTGAATACCGACGCGTGGGTCCGGTAATTAGAGTGAAAATGAACTAGGCATATATATTATATGTATGTAATACTTTACTTCCGAGATTAAATGGCCGTTCAGATTTTCTCGTGCTAAAACTCGGACATTGAACTAGAATTTTATACCTACTGCATCGGTCTAAAATATAATAATTATTATTATTATTTTTTTGATCTAATATGTGTGCCATATTAGAATGCAGACGAGAAACGTTGCAACAATGAAATAGAAATCTAGTACAGGAACATACAACTATATATCCTACCTTACTACCGTAGATAGGCATAAGAACAATGTCAAATAGAAAAAAATCCCGGAAGTTATCGCGTGTTTTACTGCCCTATGTATCCAGCTGTTCCTTATACCTTTCTTCCTTACAATCTGCAGTGCAATTCTAATTTACAACTGATTACGTATATATATACTAAATATCTGGTAGGTTTAGGTATGTAATATAACAAATTTTACACCATATACTTTCCGCGAGAATCTCAGCATACAATTATTACATACACAGAAAGAAAGGGTAACTTGATTCAAGAAAATTTTGCGGTCCAAAAATGGAGACCGAAATTTTCTCGGATCAAATCAAAAATTTTCTCGAACCAAGAAAATTGTGCCAATTTTCTTGGTTCGAGAAAATTTTTGATTTGATCCGAGAAAATTTCGGTCTCCATTTTTGGACCGCAAAATTTTCTTGAATCAAGTTACCCTTTCTTTCTGTGTACCAGAAATTAAGGAGGAGTTGAAAGAAATAAGAATAAACAGCCGTCTTTTGATACACCTCAGATGTGTGTATGACCACAACGGCACAGCTATAAGTAACTGCACTTGTAATGTTGATAATTATTTCCTGAGTCCGTTGACTAGCAAATGAACTGCACTGGATTGTGGTCAGATATAAGTAGCGATTACTACCGTGTTACATGTTGCACACCACATATGTAATTCATATCGGTGTAAAGTCGCGGTTTAGACTCTTAAATAAGGAATGACAAATATTGTTAAAAAAACGAGGTAGACAGTATGTAGAATTTTTTTAATGATCCATGAGATTTTAGATCGGAAATCACGAGTCGATTTAAATAGCTTGCAGCAAGAATTCTGTTTGCATTACCATAAAGTATCGACGTTTATATAGTATCATGGTTGGAATTAACTTCTCGTCGCGCTTTCACGTTCGTTTTATACATATAAATAGTGTGTAAGCTATGTGGAATTAGAATTCGAAAAGACAAGCACGCAAGAAAGCAAGCAGTCAGTAGATATGGTCAGTATTATAATATGACCGGAGCTCCAGTTCCGATAACGGTGCAGGTATTTGGCATCCCGTTCTTTAAGACGATTTGCTTTTTGCGCTAAACCAAGAAGTAAAAATCTCTCGATATCTTCCGCTGGATATTATGCTGTCCAAAGGATTGTCAAGGCTGGCTGCCTAGTCACGAACTATCATAAAGTGTGATTCCACGTTCTTTACTAAACTTAAATACGTGGGGTTTTTTTTTCCTGCACAGAATCCCCGATACCGTGTGTGGCCCAGGTACCCTAGACAAACAAGACTAAAAAAAGATAGAAAAAGTGTTTAAAAAAAAAGAAACAGAAAAAGAAAAAAGGATTCCCCAAAGTGTCCGATTTCTAGCCTCAATGTCAACCCTCGGTATATATCACGGATCATCTTGTGTTTACATTTCTTAGAATAATTCGTTAGCTTAGCTGTGCCCATGTACATACTTATGCCTTATACGTGTGTGACTCTATTCTTTTGGATAAGACGAGTCGTGTAGGTACCATTATTTTTAAAAGAATTAAAAAGAAAGAAAATAAAAGACAAAAACCAGCTTCAAATTTCTTCCCTTTGTCGGTTCACTACGCCCTATGGGGGTGCACAGAAAAATATACCTGCGCTCCTCGCCGGTTATCTCATAGATGCGTGAGTCGGTTTCCTGGCTATCTTTAGGCATTTCGTTTCTTTTTTTTTTTTTTTTTTTTTTTTCTTCTTCTTACTTATTTTTCTAATTTCTTTGCTTCGTATACCTACCTAAGTATATCTCGATGGACCGCCCAATAAAAATAAAACGGGAGTAAAAAGTTGATGATTCGGGTTTCTCGATCGAGTTCCTGCACACTGCATCAACTATAACATACCTACCTAGTGCCTGTAGCAGCGTAGCTCGGGCGAACGAGTTTGTAATACTCAAGCTTGATTATCATTTCAGACGCGTTTCTGAAGAATGGAAAGCCCCTCGCGTTCCTACACGATGTACCATACAGGCATATATATATATGTATAATATACCTACACTAATTAAAGAAAGCTTTACAGAAGCGAGTCTTAAACCACAGTTCGTTTTTTTACTTAATGATTAATGTAAAACAGAAATGAATAATTAATTTTGCGAATACTCAGCAACTGCAACAATTCTTTAGGAATGAAACCAGGCAAGAAAAACTTATCGAATCGCTCAGATACCTCAACGATTTATTTATCGAAGAATTTACCATTGGATTCATACCAAATCCACTTATACAATTTCTCGACAAAGTAATTATATGTGGACAAGCAGACAAATATGATAATCTGTTTGGAAAGAACTTGACCCAAAGCCCGCGCGGTTGTTTGTCATACACTCATATGCAACCATATACAGGCTAATTGTAAACATAATTATGTAGGTATACGTAATCTCGTAGCAGTTAAATTAACGCGCTACAGCTGACATTAGGTTTTAAAATGATCGTTTCTCTCCGGCAATTTATACTTTTGATTGACGTCAAATTTCTCTGTTGGCATGTGCGCTTTGGTCACACGTTTATTTCCGATAGTTTTTTTTTTTTTTTTTTTTTTTTTTTTTTTTTTTTTGCAAACAAATCTATTAGATTTGCTCAATCTTTCTGTCCCATATATAGGAATATCGCGAATGCAAGCTTTTTCTCGACTTAGGTGAAAATTTATAGTACATATTTCGAAAAGCTATACGGTAGTTGACGCAGGAGGCAAGACACCCAAATATATTGAGCGAGATTTGGATCACGGTTCAATCGAAGGTCGTGTGGTTTCTATCGTTCGATCTAGAAATCGATACGATATTATGAGAGAAATTTTAATTTAATTTAATTTAATTTAACGACCGGTTCAACAATTATTCTGGGTAAAATATACTCGAAAATAAATTTCGCCCGAATAATCATTAAGCGCAAAAATCAAGGTATAATTACCGGTAAGGTATACGTTCGTTCGTTCTACGTTCTCTTCGTTGATTCTAAGAAGAAAAGAAAAAAATAGAAAATCAAATATGAACGATGAATGAATAAATAAATAAATAAATAAATAAATAAACAATAAGTTATCACTCTGATAAATTTCGAGACTAATTAACGTAACGTAAATTAGTTCGGTGATTAAAGTGGCAAAAAAAAACGTGGGGCATTGAACGCGAGAATTCGGAACACATCATCATCGTCGTTTTTGGGGTGAAGATTTTCTCGTCCCCCGAAGAACTGGAGGGACCGTAAAGGACAGGAAGGATCTTGGAGGGGCCTGGGGAGGCCCCGGCTTCGGAGTGGCAAGACCTGACCCAGATATCAGTCTCGTGAAGGCTTTCTGCGTGAACACTAGGAGACTCGGAAAGCGGCTTACCTGTCAGGTGTTTCGGCATTCAACGTGTGTTATTTATATATTAGTTTCATTTTATCCAACACATCGATGTCATTGAATTAGTTTTATCATTAAAAATCGGAGTGCAGTGAAGCTACACGTATATACGTGCGGCTGAGCATTATGATACGTTGACATCAATCTCATCAGATTGTAATTCGAACTGATGTGAGATCCTAGACGATGTCTTGCGCCGGTGTGAAAAGTTTGTGATTAAATTATACTGCGTGTGAAATAACGGTGAATGAGTTATTATAACAAACAGTAGAATAAAAAGTGATATATTATACTTCTGATGGGCAATAATAAATTGTGATCCATAGATCCACAATAATTTTGCCAATACTTTTCCAACCAATTATCAAATTCGAGAGATTTTAACAAGGACCGAGTAATTAGGTGTCAATAGAAGTCCGAGGAATCAATTAAACCCGATTTTGCCGTGTATGAAATCGTTCTTTCGGATTATATTTCATCAGAACCGCGATCTAAAAATCTGATGCATAAGTCGGTTGATTGGTGATTTCAATTGCAAGATTAAATCCATTCAATATCGAAGCGTGTAAATATGTCTAATTAAAGAGCTTAGACCACGTTTAAATGATCTATTGGTATAGGGATAATTTTTAAGTGAAGAAAACTGCGGTCGAAAAATTTTCTCTTCGAAAAGAATAGGAAGAAATTATACAAATTTAAAATCGGTATTCAACTGCGTTTCAATTTAGCAATATATATTTACTGATCGAATGAATCAGCTGATTTTCAACCGGGAAGCGACATGATAAACCTCAAGATCTACGCGGGAGAAGAATGAGTCATAATAATGGACCCCTCGCGGGGAATTGGTAAAAAGATTTCGTCAGAAGTTAGCCTCTAGAGACGGAGAAACTGATTTCTTACCTCACAGGTCGATGTTAATCTTTGCATATAGGTATATAATAACAGGAGCTCGACTCTGTTGTTATGACATTTTTCTGACCAGCTAGCCGTAACCGGTCATTTCTCGAGTCTAGGTCTATGAGATTCGTGGCATTTCGCTCTTTTTACTCTATATTTGAAATTTTGCTTTCAGCAAATATTTTCACTCTTTTTATGCAGGTATTGAAAAACTGGCTTGTCAAACGCGATTAATTAACTCGGAAGGACCCCTTCCTAATTCGTCAAACATTTTGGACAAATAGAATAGAAATTTTGTAATTTTTTTAAGGCTTCGAAGTACATAGCCGTGTACATGCTGTACCGCATAATCAAAGTCAAATAGTTTATATCCGCATCATTAGCGATTTAAGTCTCCTTGAATCGTTTACCATCTCCGAAACGAATCTTAAAGCAAATACTTCGCTGCTAGGAGGTCAAATCAATTGGCATATTAGCAGGGTCGGAGATAATTTAGTCCTAAAATTTGACCGCAGAGTTGGAGTGTAAACGACGTTGCGTAAAAGCCAGATGCTAGATCATTAGGTAGTAATTATTTGACCAATAAAATTGATCACTTCATAATTTTCAACGGTGTAGAAATAACGATACTTATAAGTATTGATTGTATCGATAAAATTGACGAAAGTTCGAGAAATTTTTTCGTCCTGCATAATATAGTGGCTGTAATTATTTGTTCGAAGACTTTGATCGAAAAATTCTCATATCTATAACCGATGATGACCATTTTACCAACGTGCTCCAATCCACCTTAGAGTTTCTGATAATAAAACAATCCACAGATTATATGACGTGAAAGCAAATGAAGATTATCCTGTATGACGATCAGTTAATTAATAATTACCGGTGTTGAAGGCAACAATGGTCAACGTGTTGAATTATTATTAATTTTCCCTTGCTCATCGTCGAGCACCAGTATCTTTGGTATAACGTTAATAATAAGCACCATACGCAATCTAAAATCTTTGAAAGTGGTCTCTCATCGTTGGCGTGAGAATTTGATGCCACAGTCGCGTAGCATATCGTCTAGATCCGGACGGTTGTGGGATATTCTCAAATGAAGGAACAACAATATGTGCTCCTAATTACAACTACTATGGTGTAGTATAGTTGTAGCTTCTTCTCCGGTGAATGAGAAAGGCATAAACTTTCTTAAAACAAAAACGCGAGTCTCGACTAACTTCGCTTTTAGTACTAAGCCAACATTTACTTCCCTTTAGATACATCGAGGTCGGATTAGCTACAGTAATATAACATGACTAACAGCCTTATGCAGAAACCTTTCGGGCAAAAAGCAACCTCTACTGTTCATATACAGTTTTTTTTTTTTTTTTAATTTTTTCTCTCTGAAACTGAGCTATTGTTGAACAAGTTATATTCTCTCAGTTCCCAACGCCCGAGACCCTCGTTAATAATAGGTATACGATTTTAAAACTGAATGATGGAAATTAATTTCAAACATTCAACCGCTCGTTAATTCTTATGTGAAAATTTTCAAGAAATTATAATAAATTTGTCATTCAAGGTTTTGAGCATCGCGATATCTGCTTCCTCGTTAAAACACTCTTTATTTTTATTTTTTGTATCATTTATTTCACGCGTTTACGTCACCTTAGGATATTCAATACGTAATTTCTATTAACAGCTAATACGTAAGCCGGCTTTGCTCTGCCTTGTAGAACAATAAACATTGAAATACATAAATTTCCTTTCATATATCGAAATGTTTACATCATAGATTCATAGGCGGTGTCTTCGATGGAATTATGTAAGTGATGATAACTGTGTACATAAGACGTTGACGAAAATGAACACAGTGAATAAAGATGACAGTGTTTCTAGAGAACAAAGTGTTTAAAGTTGAGTAAAATTTGAAAAAAAATTTTAGCAAAGGTATAAGATTCTCAGTGATCATGGAGCGTGAAGTGCCAGACACGGAAGGTGTCTTTTCGCGAAAACTTTCAAGAAACTGGGCAGAACTGCCCGCGACTCTTAGACGTCGCCAGAAACATCGTCCAGAAATTCTCAGCCAATTTACTGATTATTCGGAATCATCTGAGAGCGAATTTAGGAGGATTAAACCAAAGCCGTTCGACTATAGCATGGGATTTGTTAAGAGGTCTGGACTTCCTCGAAGATTTGAAATAAACGATGTAAAACGGGAGGAAGAGACGCGAAAGGATAAAAAGAACGAGAGAATAGCAATCGAGGAAAAGTTCGGCAGGGTTGAGGACGACTATAGAAAACATTACGAGAATTATGATACGAAAGTTAATCAGAAGAAAGGAAATTTTCGAAGCTATGCTACCAGATTTGATAGAGAATTCAAAAGCGTCTCTGATGAAGACCGGAAAACCAATTCACCCGATAGTCTTCTCGTTAAATCTTCCGAGTCTGAATCAAGCAGCGATGAATATGGACACACAGATGACTCTGGAGCTTTTCTAGAGAAGAGTTCTGCCTTTGATAAGGTTCCAAGACCGAAATACGACAATGTCACTAACGAGACAACATCCCAAAGTAGATTCATCAGATTTTTTTCCAATGATGATAGCAAGAAAAAGGCAGAAACTAAATCGTCGATTGTTGAAAAGGGGCTCGTTGATATAACCAAGAACATTCAGAGGAGTACGAAGGTATCAAACGTCGTTACCAACCCGGGTCAGGGTGTTATTCCCGTTACAATGAACCTGAAGAACGATTCTTCAAAAATTGTTCAGAAAGACGCGCTTCAGCAGAGATTCGACTATGAGAATATACCGCGAATAGATGTCACTAAACTTGACCAAAAGTCATTTTTAAACCCTTTGTCTCAAGTCAAAACGACGATAAATCCACCAGTAAATCGTTCTAAGCATCCAAGCATCGAGCAGCTTCGTCAAGAAGAAGGTTGTCTTCGTCAAATGTCGAGGAACAGCCATAACAACAATAGCATAATCGTTAATAACAACAACAACAACAGTACATCAGACAATAATCTATCCCGGAAATCGTCGAGAGTAGAATATCCTGTGCAGATTGATCAGAAGCTTGAGTACCGATCGACAAGTCCCCCTGAAAAGCAGCCAACGATTGAAGAATTGCGATTGGAAGGACTGATAAAGGACTTTTACAACAGTGAGCAACTCGCCTGTAAGTCAAATGGCGATAGAAAGTTATCTAAGATGGAAACTATCGCTGAAGAAAATGCAGACGGTAGCAAACTGAGCGTTAGGGAGATACTGAAGAGATTTGAAGAGCTGAGAACCCAGAACGAACTACAAACCGAGGACAAAGTGAACAACGATAAAACACTATCAACGATTCAGGAAACGCTGAGGAAACTGGATGAGAAGGTCAAGAGTTACCAGGTCGAGATAAATATTGCATATATATTGTTCATTCGCCTTAAATGTCTTCAATTTTCGATCTATCATCAGATTCGATTATCGACAGTTCGATAAACTGCTATCGTCCATATAGATATCTACGGGTACGATCACGTAACCGTCTAATCACGGGTTTATACTAGTATCCGGTAGTTGGATCTAAGATTAAAGGTCACAGATCGTGGACAGCCGCGAGATGGTGAAACAAAATCGTCGATAGTAACCTTGGACCGAAAATTACGTGCTAGATTTTATCCTGTTCGATTTGAACTGAAAGGTATGAATTATACGAAGGAATTTCGAGGCGTGAACGTGTCGCTTATTAAGAAATTCAAAATTTATTAGCGAAGTTAAGATCGTTAGAAATGCATGAATAGATTATAACGCTGCACCTCGGGGTCGTGTACCTCATCGAAATTTCCGAAGGCTGATAGAAACTGGTTTTAAAAATTGTTACGCCGGTTATCGGGAATCTTTTTTTTTTTTTCTCATCAATTTACCTGCCAGGTAACTGTACACCTTCCGATGCATACATTAACTGATATATGTGGGTCAGGGTCGTCATCAGCGCATCCTCTCGCAGATACTACTTATGGATATGGTCACAGAAGTATGCATGACTACAGCTATAATAACCGCGAGAGATTCTCTTCTCTCGTCGCGCTTATAATTTGCAGGAAATCAATAATTTCTCTCTCGCGGTTTGATCTAGCACGTATCCATCTATATCCGATCGAGCCTATGATTGGATTTTATATCGCGATAAGCACGAACCGTAATTTACAGTTTTCTTGGAAAAGTTCCCAGTTTTCTTTTAATCAGATCTTCACCTGCGTACATTTTTCCGAAACGAAATTGCTGTAGGTATAATATCTCTGCCACATTCAAGTACCATGATGATAATTTGACACCTATAATTGTGTCATATTGCAGTTTTATTTATTTTTTTTTTTTTTTGCCGGGGGATTGCTTCGTGCAAACAAACTCGAATCCGGTTGTATATCTATTTTTCGATAATGCGGTGAACGCGATACGAACATAGCTATGTGGCTAGTAGAACATTTCTCGACGTATTAAACCGGGACTTGCAAGTGCTTTGAACGTTCCAAGGAACTTGTTTTCTCCCACTAGATTGGTAAGAGAAGAGATAGAAGAAGAGAAACCAGTCGATATTTTACCTGAGTTATTTTATTTTATTTTATTTTATTTAATTTTATTTAATTTTATTTTATTTTCATTGTTATTCCGCCACATAATCAGGGGCGCCAGTTAAGTGCCGATTTTACGTTGCATGCGTTTACCGAGCATGTTTCTCTCTGTCTGAGTTTCAACAAATGAGCCATTAGCGAGACACCGATTTCAGACAAACTCGTTTATATTCACAATAACAGACATTGCTCACGGTTTTAAATATAGACTGATCATCAAGGCTTTGTTCGAATTCCATTCGATACACTTTTCCTCAAAGCGAATTTGACTCTGTCAATAAAGGATAAGATGCATCGGATCTTATGTATCGTATTAGAACCGATCCACGCGATGTATTTAGAACGCTTTCAAATCTTGCCAATATTTCACAGATACCTAAGCGTTTTGTCCTCAATTTGTCATCAGAAAAACATTTTTGACCCTGTAACCGAAATTACTTTATGACTAAATGGATTAAATCTAATCGATTTCATCCGATTTTTTTTTTTTTTTTTGTTTTATGTTAATTTAATTTTTTTCTTTTAATTCCAGATCGATAAGAAGCCGGTACACAAGTCAACGATTCATCACGAGAACCACGTGTCCCAAATTACAAAGTCAATCCAATCGCAGGCTAGTCACGGAAATTCTCATCAAATAGCTCAAGCGAGCCAGGCGAACCAGCTCAATAACCACAATCATAATCATGTGATTACAAATCACGTATCGAACCACATACTGGTACCAGCTAATCACACGAATCATATAAACCACGTAAACCATCAAAACAACCACCAGAATAATCAGCAAAAAAATCATACGCAAAATCAAGAATGGCGACAACACGAGGAGACCGGAAGACTCCAGGAAGAAAGCATCTACGAAAGTGGTCCTGTAGTAAACGACGGAAAACACTCTTTGCTGCAATATGCTATGCTGAACTTTCGGCAAAGTACAGAAAAGTGAGTACAATATTAATCAATAGCACAGATTTTATCTTTTTAAATTATTTTTTAACCAGAGAATTTCCTTCGCTAAATTGCACGGTTTACGTGAATATAATATATAAATTTTTTTTTTTCTTCTGCTATGGCTTTCACGTCAAAAATGTCACCGTTAGTTGAGGTAGAGATACGCTCCAAGTAAATGTGTGTCTGTAATTATAGTAGTAGCTTACTTCAGTTGCATAAAAGATAGGCGAGAAATCTAGGATAGAATTGAAGACTAGTAATTAGTCACAGGCATCATCAATGTATGCAGTACATAGGTAGGTAGGTACTACCTACCTACTGCAATTAATAGAGAGAATTAATGTGGTCTGTTATAATTACTATTTCCTTACGCAAGAGTCTGCGGGGTTCGTGTATACCTATCCATGTATATACGTGTTGAGAAAGCATGACACTAGCGAAAGATGCACGTCTACACATATAAGTGTAAAATGAGGAATTTATTCCATCGCTTTTCATTTCTTTACAAAGTTTCGTACAGCGAGGAACTCGTACACTATAAAAACTCGTATTGTTTTTCCAACATCCAAAAATTTGTGCGGCATTAGTATCTGAAAACCGACGTCAATTCTTTTTTTCTTGTCGATTATGAACGAAAATTACGACGGCTGATCATAATAATAAAAAAAATAAAATAAAATAATACCAAATGAGTCTGAAAAGTTTGCTGTAAGAAATTTTTCTGTGTACAACGCATGTTGGCAAATCTAGTAATGTACATTATCTTTTTTGTTTGTTTCCTATATCTGCGAAAATACGTCGCGAATTATTTCTGTGCCTAAATTAAGTGTGTATCTATACTTTACTGTGATGATCTAAAAGCTATTTGTGATACGGTTTCACCGAGTATTAAAAGTTACTTCCGGTAATTAAGGCAAGGAAATTGGAAAAGGATATAAGAATCTCCTCGAAGCTCAGCAATCATTTTAATTTCCTCTTTCAATTAAGTCACGCACCAACATACATCGATACGTTTATAAAATAAAAAACGAAATTCTGTTTCAGATTCGAGATGTTGAAGACAGCGGACGGGTCGATCAGTGGCTCGCTGAAGGTAATCGAATCCCTGAAAAGCAAAAAGAAGAATAAAAAAGGAAAAGGACAACAGGACGGAGCCGAATGGACCTGGAAGGAGCAGGTCGATTTGGTTAAATATTCTGCTGTTCCCATCGAGCAAAGCCTACTTCGACTGGATCCAGAACTCAGCACTTTGGCCGTTGAGTGTTTCCTGTGTCTAATGCGATACATGGGAGACCAGGCTTTGCCACCGGATATGAGCGAAGTAAAATGCGTATACACGGTATTAATGGTAAGCAAAAGTATTTAAATTTTATGCACTTATCGTTATTCCATGCTCCCAGGTCCTTAGTAGTTCTATTTTTCATTATTTTTCTTATTTTCCTTCAGCATTGTCATAAGCTTGAACTTCTGAGGGACGAGGTATACTGCCAGTTAATGAAGCAAACTACAAATAACAAGAGCCCAAACCCTGACAGCTGCCAAAGGGGATGGAGACTGTTCAGTATAGTTGCTGCCTATTTCACCTGCAGTGAAGGACTGAGACCTTATCTGATAAAATACCTAGAGACTGCAGCGTACGATAAGAGAAGAGCCTTCCACGGTACTGCGACTGTTTGTCTACAAAATTTAAGAAAAACTGTCAAATATGGTGGCAGAAAGAATGTACCAAGTGTTGAAGAAATCATGGCTATAAGCGCAGGCAGAAATGCTAAACGACAGATATATCGACTACCTGGTGGAACTGAAAGGGTCATAAACACAAAATGCACTACGGTAGTTCAGGTAAATAGAATCATCAATAATTCATGATCAAGATTTGATCCCTCGTTGTTTTAATGAAAAATTTATTGCATTTGTACGAATTTAATTTTAGGATGTAATAGAGGAAATGTGCAGTGTTATTTCTGTCAGAAATCCACATGAAATGGACGAATTTTCTCTTTACTGTATCGTCGACGGAGATGCCTTTACCATGCCTCTGGCTAGGGATGAATATATTCTAGACGTGACAACGGAACTGCATAAAAATCACCAAGTCTTTTATCTGATATTCTGCAGGTGAAAATCGAATCTTTGAACATTTTTAATATCTCCTTTGCAAGAGAAAAACAAAATTAAAAAAAAATAGTTCGAAGTTTCCAAACTTTCGATAACAGAAATTTGACCCTTTGCTTTATTCCAGATCCGTGTGGTATTATCCATTGCGATTGGACGCAGCTCTGTACATAGAAGTTGTATTCAACCAAATCGCACCAGATTATTTGGAAGGATTACTGCTTGTTATACCCGGAGATCATCTGCCCCAGGAAATTATCGTGAGTTTGAAAAAGACAATTTTTAATCAGCTAATCAATTTTTGGTTCATACTTGTAACGAAATTTTACGACAATGTACTTGTCACTCATGTCTACTAAGCAAATGATACATATGCTCAATTTTTAGTACGACATGGCTCAGAATGCAGCACTTTTGCACAAAGCTGCTGACATGGCACACGAGCCAACGACTAAAGAAATAAAATATCTTTTACCAAAACCGGCATTGAGCTTGAGAGAACCCCGACCACAGCAGTGGGGAAATATGGTACAGCAGGCGTGGAGTAACGTGCAACACAATACCGCAGCCGGATGCAAGGCCCAAGTACTCGGTGAGTTAATTCTCTAATCATTTTTGTCACATCAAAACTTCACTCGATATTTGATATTATTAGAAAATTTAAGAATGTTCATTCTTGATTTTTGATTGAAATTTGATGAATTATGTTTATCGAAATCGTTTTTTTTTTCTCTCTCTTTCTTCCTCTAGAAATATTGTCGAAGTGGCCGCTATTTGGATCGAGCTTTTTCGCGGTGAAACGAGTAACTGAGGGAAAAGAAAAGGGAGGAGATCATATCTTGGCCCTGAACAGGCACGGTGTTCACTTCATCGATTTAGTAACTCACGTAAGTATTATTTTATTATAAATTTGAAAAAGATACTACTCTCTAAATCTGAATCAATGAAAACTACTGACCATCAGTGACTATTCACTGATTCAAATTTAGAGAGTAAAGTCGTAAAACAGAAGAAAATAAAATAAAAAAAAAGAATAGAAATAACACGCGTATCAATTTTCAGGAAACTTTATACCACTATCCATATTCCGAGGTGATTTCAACACGTAAAGTAAAGTCAGAAGAAGGTACCTTGTATTTGGATATGAAATGCGGTAATCTTATGCAGCAGCGTATAACCAGACTTCAAACGGAACAAGCTCATGAAATATCGCGATTAATTAGACAGTATATTACGATGGAACAGAGAATGACCAACACCCAAGGAGCTAGTGTGGGTTTTGGACCGAGATAAAATAATGAAATGCATCATATATATTACCCAATGAAATTTTCGCATCGCAATTTATAAAATTTAATCACATTTTGGCATTTTTTTTTTTTTTGTATGGACCACATTATTCAGTCACGAAATATCGTTAAAACATTATTATTTATTATATTTTATATATACGTAATGGGATGCTGCAGAATTTTAGAAAATAATACATCAACGAATCGAAGTACGTGAGCTGCATAAAATTTATATCTATACACGCAGTAGAATATTTTTAAATCGCAGCCTCGCTATAAGGGGTTGAAAAAAATATATGTATATCTTAGATTTTAACACGTTTTAATTAAAGTATTGATAATATTTGAGGAAATACCGAAATCCCTGTTGCATCTACTCGAAAAATCGTGAAAATCATACTATTATATGTTTTTTCATTTCATTTAGAGTATTTCTAACATATTTCTCCCGATTTTTTTTTTTTTTTTTATAATAAATTTTTGTTTTACTGTAAATATTCTAGTAGTAGATCCAAGGTATAGAGAACGTCGCAGGTGCTACGTAAGAAACTAGATAATATAGAATCTGCGAAATTTGAAAGAACGTAAAAAAATGAATACGACGGATACGCGATACCATATTATGCTCACGTTAAAGACGTAATAATTGGCACTAAACGTGGAAAAATGCTCAAATAATTAACCTACGTATTAATTATAACGCACTTCGCAACCGTCGCAACGATTTTTAATTAAAAAAGCTCATCTCTTTTTTTTTTTTTTCTTTATTTCTTTTTTCATTTGCCTGTACTGTAAATACGAGTAGGTATATGGAAACGCCAAGTGCATGGTGCAAAAATTATAGAGCTAAATTACTCTATAAGATTTCGCACAACACCACATACATAAGTTACGTTGTTAATATAATTCGCGTAGACTATAGGGCATTCGATATACGTTGATATAATTATATATAGTTAGTTATTATAGCATAAGTACAATATAATTATGTATTGCTTATGTATCAGTTTAGTCGCGACGAGAGTCAGGCTGAAAGTTTTTCTATTTCTTTTTTTTTTTTTTTTTTTATCCCGAATGGAACTAGAGAAAAAAATAAGTAAAAATAAATAAATTGAAATATCGATCGATCTGCAACTATATGCTCAATGAATATTGAATGAATAAATCATAATTAAAATAATTCCCGCATCACAAAATTATCCGCGAGGTACATTTCGACGATTCAATTAAAAATCAATGCAGTTCAATAATTAATATGGATTATTATCAATCGCAACGATTAATTGAACGATATATTACAGATATATTATATATACATGTAGAATTATTTTAAATTCGTATTACTTACCGCGTATATATAATATGTATATTGTATAGGGTTTAGATGCAAAATATACGTTATACAGTATGAATATTGCATTACTACTAATAATAAATACAACAATATAAAAGTTAAGTACCTAACACGTTAGATATATAAATATTATTATTACTATTATTATATTGTATAACATTTGTTGAGTTAAATGTTGAATAATAAAATTGTGTACCAAACAAATATATATATAATATACCTAATACCTATAATAATATTAAGTAAGTTGAAAGAAAAAAAAAAAAGTGCATAACTATACTGCATTCTGTTTTATATTTTTATTCTTTATTTTTTTTAAATGATTTATTATTCATACTTAAATCTATTCACTATAATGATATAATTAATTAATAACTATATTCGAAGTACAGTAGATACAGCTTATATCATTTTTTGGTTTATTCAATATTATTGGTAAACTTATAAATGAGCTGTTTTAACAAAAAAAAATTAGCAACATCGCGTACAATCAATATTTTTATCAACAATATAGTAGGTATATAGTACAGTATATATATTAGGGTGCTTAAAAAAAAAAACTCTTTATTTTTTTCAATACTTTTTCGCTGTTTGATAGCATTTACCATTTTCAGCTTTGTTTCTACTGATATTCTTACATCGAAAAAAGATAAACTAACTAAATCTTCTGATAAATACCAAAGATGTGATTTTAATTTATCAAGACCAGCATTAGCAACAGCAATTTGGACATTTCTGTATTCAATAAGAGATTGCATTAAACTTAAATCATTTAGTGTAGCATTGATAGCAGAAGACGACTCGAACCAAGATTTTATATAGGAATTTGCAACAAAAATTGAAATATCACGAATACTTTCGATGTCTTTCCCAGACAACGAAAATTGGTTTTGAAACATGAATATTTTAAGACAGTAGATGGCTTTTGAAAGCCATCTAGCATGATGCATGACTCCGGGAAGTTTAAATGTGATTCCATTAGGTGAACACATTTTAAAACACATTCCTCTTACGCGGTCTTCCAAATTCCAATCGCGTAAAGCTTCAACTACTGCCATTGCTTGATTGATTCCTGTACTTTTATCAATCTGAGGAACTCCTAACAAATGTTCGGTGTTTAGCCCAGGTACTACTATTGGTAATCGATCAACAGTTTTTATTCCGGTATCTTCAGGAAGTAGTTTACCATCCCAATGGACGATTAAATTATCTGCTACTTTAAGAGTTTCTTTTAATTCTAAAGCGAAGTCTTTGCGCATTTTTATTCTTTTTCTGCCAATAGTACTATGGCTTATCACTGAGTTATGAAGCTTCACTCCAAAACTATTAGCAGCTGCGGCAGCTAAAATAAATGTCGCGCTTCCATTACTCGTTTTCGTTCGATCGAGAGCAGCAACTAAACCTGGAGTTACAATGTCAATTTTTTCTGATATTTAATTCATCAGAGAAATTTGAGTGAGTGCGTTCAATCGAAGAAGATGTTACAGATTTAGATGACAATACCAAACCTGAGCTGCTACTGCGACTCAAACTTTGACTTCAACCTGAGAACAATCACAGAAATTAGAATCTTGAAAAAATGAATTTAATCATATGGTAGGTACCTTGAACGTTGTCATCTGCATTTACTGTAACTCTAGACTCCATAACTGTAACCTTCGAGACATCTTCTGAACTAGAAGAATTTAGAAAAATACTGTGTCGATTTGACGTTTTCCACTCATGATTTAAAAATTTAGACTGAGTTTCAGTTAAATTATGCTCTGGATTACGACTGGATATATCGAATAAATCTTTCACTCGAGTTAGAAAAGTATGTGTTTTCATCTTTTGTTTAGGAGATTTCCTTTTTTTATTTTTTTTCAAAAGCTCCCACACTCGATAAACTTTCATAATTCTAGTCACGGCGTTGTATGGTTGACACACAGGAATACCTGTCGGTTTCCAAACTTCAATTACATCATTAACCACTTCATTAAAACACTGACGGATAGTTAGGTTAGAATTTAAGCGTTTGAAAAAAAACAATTGCAATACTTTTTGGATGGTAGGCAATTTTCCAGTAGTCAATTTTTCAACTGGATATCCAATTAAATAAACACCCTCTCCAGTCATTTTTCACTAATAATAAGACAGCTGACAAATGCAACAGATAAAAATGAGTACTGCCACCTAGCGGACGTTCCATGAACAATTTCAGAAACTCTTATAATCATTAAGGGGAAATGAAAGCTGACATGGTGCCATCTATCGGATTTGAATTTTTGGGATTTTCGGGAGCTCGTTTCTCAGCTAAAACACATCCGATCGATGTGAAATTGATATCAATGAAGCAGAAGAAGTGCACGGAAGGCATGACGCTCTTGGATTTCCAAAAAACGAAAAGGAACGAAAACGAAAATTCCAATCCGATAGATGGCACCCTGTCGTGCAACATCGGCTTTCATTTCCCCTTAATTAAAAAGTACCCTTGGAACAACTTATTACGAAAATTTTAGAATAATTCGTGTGAATAAAAAATTATTTCAACTATTTTTCTGTAGCAATAAAATCTATAGATTTTAAATGACTTTATTTAATCTTCTAATGAAGGTAATCGACTCTTATTATATAGAATTGGAAAGCTTGAAAAACCAGCTTTCTGAATATACAATGGTTATTTAAAAAAAATTTAAATGAATAGGTGTAATTTCACTTTGAATAAAAAAACGAAAATTCCCATGTTAAATGAATGGGAAACTAAAATGAAAATAGCGACCTCTCAGAGTTGAGCTACAGCAACCGACTTTTGGGAGGATTTTTTTCTTATCCACCTCGAGCATTTGGGGGGGTAAGAGTTGAAAAAAAAAAAATTACATTTTTTTTTATGCACCCTAATATATATATGTGTAATATGTGCATGCGTACACCAAACTTGAAGCGTTAATTATTATTCTTATTGTCAAATATGTTAGTTTATAAAAATCTGACACGTATAAGGTCAATAATGGTTTTTTTTTTTTATTTATTTATTTTTTATTTCTATAATAACAGCTTCTACTTGTATTATAGTATTGCTGGTGTAACGATGCAGAAATTATTATAGTATATACATCATAATATCATAAAATATATAAATGTTTCTATAAAAAATGTAAAAGAGAAAGAAGGAAAAAAAAAAAAAAAAAAAACAAACTGTATCCTACACTAATTTTCCTCAATATTTTAATCCACATTTTTATTTTTTGGCTGCACTTTAATAATCAAGAACACCAATAATCCCATACCTTTTAAGCATATCTAGATATATCCTCATCATGTAGTAGTACTACTACCTGTCAGACAAACGATGTATCAGGTCTCTGGTTATAACAAAGAACTTAAGTATAAGACAAGACAGGAAACGTGCAACCATGAAGCTGGAATAAGACTCGAGGAAGGACAGGTTTTTATTGACATTACCTAAACGCGGGTATACTACACTGTGAATTGTGTGAAGTTAATAAAAATTGAATTGTGGTAACACTATACGATTCTAAAGCATATACCTATGCAGTCCGACCAAGGCGTCTCATAATTACCGATGAGCCAGTTTTTTTTTTTTTTTTTTTGTACAAAAAAAAATATATAAAACTGATGAGAAAAAATTGCAATATCGAAATTCCCGATTAATATTAAATATATTGTATGGGGTTCAGTTTTTATCGTGATCTGGACTTGAGCCAGGAGTCTTAGACTTGAAATCACGCGGCCAATTATTAGCGGTGTGACGTACGTATCCAGGATCATTAGGCGATGATGGCGAATTCACGTCCCTCTGACTTCCGGTTTGTGTGCCTATTGAGGTCTGAAGAGCGTTGAAGCATTCCTCTAATTTCTCAATATCGTCTTTGTGCTTTTCAACGTTACCAAATATCTTAGGTGGTGGTGGTATGTTGAACGATACATCACGTTGATTTTTTTTCAAAATGCTTGACGACATCCCTCGCATTTTTGGCGGCACATTATCGTATTGGCTTGAATCCGAGTTCCTGTAACCCTCCTGAAGATTGTTACCGAACTCTCTATCAACCCTCATTAACTTTACCCCGGGATTAACGATCTTTGCAAATATTGGCTCAGAAATTCGGTTATCTAAATTTGTCGGAAAAAGCGGGGTGTCCACTTCGTCCATCGGCCGCCTAAACGCATCCTGAGGACTCCTGAAGTAGGAATTATTGCTGTCTCTGTCGTATGCCAACCGATCACCTTCGAAATATTCCCTCCTAGCGTTATTTCTGTCTTCTGAATTCCGGTACCGAATCGACCCCCGTACATCCTGATCGTTCTCGAAATTCTGCGTGTATTCTCTAAGCTGTTTTCCAACGTCATCGAACTTCCGGTTTCGTTCCGCTTCGAAAATATTCTGCGATTTAGTTCCAAATTTCTGATGATTTCGACCGCTTATATCTGCGTCGTCATTTTCTTCGTCTCTTATTACCGATCTTCCATTTCTTTCTCGGTATTCTTTTCCGGTTGCTGTTTCCGGCGACGATTCCGACTGATCGAACCCCCCGTTTAACGAACCGTTAACTTCCACCGATTTTTTAGTCTTGTCGATCGGATCTGTAATCGTAGATTTCGTCTCCTTCTCCTCGTTCAAAGTTGCCAGTGGTATCTTTACTGAAAATATGTATATATTGACCGTTCCAGATCAAGGTGCAGCAGAAATCGAAGTTGTGCTTAAATTCTGAATTAATTTATACCCGGTTAGTTTCTACTCTTCTTCCTCACCTAAATCCTTGTCTCCATTCGTCTGGGTACTGTCATGTTTTTTTTTAGCACCAGGTAGTTTCATCAGTATATCAACGACGAATACAAGAGCTGTCAAAAGACACAGAGCTCCAAGGACCGCTGCGTTGTCCACCAGATCCTCGGGGACGCTGTCGATCGAGGCTAAGGACAGAGCGCCGACGATGCCAAACAAAATCACGCCCAGCCCCAAGAGAAAAAATTCCTAAAAAGCGAATTTTTTGTTTTTAATAATTTCTGATCGAAAATTTCGGTCAATGGTTGTTCAAGCGTACTTTTCTGATCGTCTAAAGTAATCAGATAAGAACATGGAACTGAGAATATACTAAAAAATCGGATAGTATATGGAAATTATTCTGGAATGAAAATACGATTCTTAATCTCATATGAAGTTGAGGCAGATTATTTTTGATGTTATGGAGACAAGATTTTCCTGGAAACTTTTCTCAAGGATATAAAATGAAGGCGACCTTACAGGAGTTTTAGCTCGGCGACCACGCCATGCCACACGCTACAACTCTGAGTCATTTATAATGTTACAATTGCTATGCAAGTATACAGATGGATATTACGTGTCTCTTAGACAAATAAAATAGTACGATGTTGTTTTATATGATTATTATAAAATTAATTTTACAGCCTTTTGCTCATTGCCATATAAATTTTCTCACGCTTTATCGATACGATATATATAGCTAGGTAAGATGCAAAGTAATCCAGTTATGGCAGTATGCAAATTTTCTTTTATAATATTAGAATATTAATCACAATATTATTAGCAAGTAATAAAATTAGGAACTAAACAGTTCCTTAGGAATTCTGATATCCGTTTTTACTTATCTCTAAGTGAATTTCATACCTGATTCATTATACCTGTTATACAATTATTGCCGATTTTTAAAGGGTTCAATTTATTAATGTATTAAAAATCGCAGGCTTTCCCTGATCTCAAAAATTTCTTTAAACATCTTTGATTAATAATTATTTACCGTTATTCTACCCCGAAGCTCGCCTCTAACTGCGGCCACCAAAAGTCCGGTTGTGACGATAACGTATCCTCCGCACGTAGCTGTGGCCAATGCAGCTCCTTTTTTTTTTATCGAAAAAATAATAGTCGAGTTAAAAATTGAATCAGTCAAAGAATACCTAATCTTTTTGGAACTTACACTAACAACAAATTGTTGGTTGAATTATATTATAAAATTCGTTTTCAGTTTCTACAAATTTTTTTTTTTTTTGTGCTCGAAACGGATTGAATCGTTTTTAATTATTAATCAATCAAGTATTTGTTAGGTACCTATAGTTCCCCAGGTGACGTTGTTCAGAAGTGACCACTCCCGACTTCGATTTCTTAGATAGTGAAATACTCTTCGACTCTCGTCATCGGTTACCCTAAGTGCTACCACGCAAGCTATGCACAAAAGCTGAAAATATTACCGATGATTTTATAACATAATGTAAGTTTCAGCGATATCAAGATACTGTCTAAAAAAACACCATCGAATTAATTGGACAGTGTCTAAATGTAATTCAAACTATTCTGTTTATTCGGTTTATCGAACTTACAGCTGATCGTTAATAAATTGAAATGCAAATAATTTGTTCATTGTTTGATTCGATGAAAAATAAATTGGATTCAAGAAGTTTAATTGGTCTTTAGAACCCCTGCAGACTGCAGTTTGGCCTGAAGATCCAATAGAACAAGACTTACGATACTCATTCTAGCATTTCTCCAAATTTTTTAGTCATTTTATATAGTTTTAGGTAAAATATTTTATAATTGTTGCTTTTTTCGTTCATTTCTTTATTCTCGATGTAAAAAGATTGACTTTTAATTGATGATCACTAAACTTCAGGATTTAGAATCACCACAACGTTAAATTCATATAGAAATTTTTATTTGCTTCATGCGATGTAGAAATATTATTGTAATTGAAACAAATAGGAATGCTTTCCTGTAACTCTATGAATTTATGTAAAAAAAAAACTTATTCACGAATAATATTGATTTGAATTATTTCATAATAACTAATATACTCACCACTTCAACGATTCGTACGAATACTTTACGGTTCCACATCGTTTTAGCTATAGAATTTATTATATATTATCAGACGATGCAATAGTGGAAAAATGTTAATATAAGAACACTGAGTATAAATGTTAACTAATAAAAAAAAAAAAAAATCTGGACTCCACATCCACTGATCTGTTCCAAATCGTTTTTAAAAAAGATTGCGCGGTTCGATGTAAAATATCAACGAATGAAAGTTACCACCTCGATCCCCTTTTTCGAAAAACACATTATTTTCGGCTGTTAAATCGGATCTCAAATTTTAGTTGAAAAAAAAAAAATCTACGGTTCTCTGATATGATTTTTACTTCGAACTAAAATTACATTTTATTTTTTCTTCTTCTAGTTTTACTTCACATGCGTTTATATATGCTATATTTCCGCGCACCGCACTATCATCCCCGTCCTGATTGACGGTATCGCCTTTTCCTCGGCTTATAGGCAAGTAAACCACGTGAGAAATAAAAACTACTCGTAGGTATAGGCTTTTACAGGTGGGCTGTTGAACAACGACTGAAGAGATAATGACGAGTGAAACGAAGTTTCATGTTGCACAGCTTATAGTCTGTTGCAGTATAACCACGGAGGCCTCTGTCAATCCCAATGGACACATACGATGGGTGCGAATTCACACGTACGTATACGTAATACATATAGACATATTATTATATACCTTAGTATATACCCTATACGTTTGTATGTACCTGTCATTCGAAACAATGCCATTATTACGAGCTACGAAAATATTTGCGTCGCAAAATTATAGTAATGAAATAATATATACATATATTTTTTTTTTTTACAAATTCTCAAGATTTCCCCATTTCTTATTTTCATATCTCGGTCAAGGGTTCATAATAGGTTATCTAAAATATTAAATTAGACTAATTTCTTTCAGTTTCGTTACTTCATAACGAATTTTTATTTTATTTTTTTATTTTTTATTGTTTTCACGTGTTTCTATAAAAAAAAAAAAAAAAAAATATGTGAAAATTCGAAAATTTCTTGTAGTACTAATTATGTATAATTACTTCCAGCTCTGATTCGTATTTAATTAAACAAGAGCTGATTATTTCTTGATATATTAATATTGCCTGTTAATTATTTCTATCGATTTTAAGGTGCTTTCCTAGGCAATTCCACCAGTCCTGAAAACATCGTGAAAAAATGTGATATTAAACGGAATATCTCTGCCTGGGCACCGAAATCAATGAAACAAAATACGTCGCACAATTCTATGTGCGACTCCGAACATGTACAGCCCAAAAAATGTTCGTTTTGCGCGAAAATAGAGAAGATATCCATGAAAAACGGTTTTAGAAACGTTTTTCATGGATATCTTCTCTATTTTCGCGCAAAACGAACATTTTTTGGAGTATTACAATTCATCATTTTTTGGGCTGTACATGTTCGGAGTCGCACATAGAATTGCGCGACGTATTTTGTTTCATTGATTTCGGTGCCCAGGCAGAGATATTCCGTTTAATATCACATTTTTTCACGATGTTTTCAGGACTGGTGGAATTGCCTAGGAAAGCACCTTAAGTTCGATGAATAACGATCGATAATAACACAAACGTACTAATAACCGATGAAATTGGACGCGTTATATGGATTGAAATTCTATACAGCCTCTTCTCGTACTTATTTATAGTTTAGTTATATTAACCAACACAATATTATACAGTTGTATCTAATTGTAATATTAAACAAACTATGTTCGCATCGTAAGAGTATAATATAATGTATAATAATTAATTTTTATAATTGATAAATGAACAATAAGGACGCGGTAAACGGTTCAAGAAATTTTGTGATATGGGTAAAAATCAGGTATTTTATATATATTTTTTTTTTTTTTTTTTTAAACGCGTTTCTAATACAGTGATTTTCATTCAACAAGTACAACCATTGTCACTCGTCTTTCGTAACCCATTCGTAATTTATAGATATACCTAACGCTTCCTCGCCATATATATATATAATACGTATATACGTTGTCCCAAGCCGTTGACGCGGTTACACAATCGACATTGGAATCGCAGTCTTCGTATTGCTGTGAAATGAGTAAAAATAACGATTTTTAAAGGTACTCGATCCTGTCTGTCTGCACTAAGGTAAGTCGAGTGCCTGAAGCCTAATCGCATCAATTCTGGGTGAATAATATAATATTTATAAAATCATTTCCCTAAATACGGGATTTTATTGTTAATTTAACTCGACTTACGATTTTTGTCTTTTTTTTTTTTTTGTTTTTTTTGTTTTTTGTTTTCTTTAACAATTGCGAATAATATTTGCGAATTTTTAACTCGATCGTGCAACAGGTGCGCGTCGATATCCCCTGGTATCAACATTGTATAGAATCGTCGACACAAGTCTTCAGGATCGAACGATTCTAATTAATACGCCAATTCCATTGTGACAGGTTGTTTATTACAACATTGTAAACGACCGTTGAGAGTTCAACGTTCCTTTGGCCTCTGTCTGCTTGCTGCAGTCTATCCATCTGACGATATTCACGAATTAGGTATAATATCTGCATATATGGACGTATACAGCGTGTCTGTCGAATAGTCATACGGAACTACATAGGGCGATTCCTCTTCGAAATAGAATTTTTTTTTTTTTTTACAATTTTTTGCGAAAAATTTACCGATATGATTCTACAGTTATTCTAAACAATCAACATGATAATTTATTAATTAAAATATTATTTTCAGTGTAAGGATAATAGATATACTTATTATTACTGAATAATTAAAAATCACTACTGCCCCTACGTATAATAATAATTATTATTATTATAGTTATTATCATCTAATTAGACATATAGAAGATTTTTGAAAATTATATACGAGTCTTTTCTGACAGTAAGTATATCATTAAATTTTTTTTATAATACTAGAAAATCTATAAAATTACGAATAATTGTAAAGTATTTAATATATCTAATTATTGCAAGGATTCTATCCTATGTATTCCTGGAATATTAATTTATCATTGATATTCATAAATTTTATAGCTTATTATTGATTGATATTTTCTATTCCAATAAATTGTTAATTATTTTTTCCGATAGATGTAGCTCTTAGGCCCTTTTATCAATTTTCGCACTGCTTGAGTGCGCAGTAGCGATCTTTGCCGTAAAATCGTTTGAGCCAATGAGAAGTCACAAAGTGCAATCGTCGTCGTATAGTTTACGACAAGGGTGAGAGCGGACTATATAAATGGCTAGGGCTGAAACACGAGGTCAGTGTACGATGGCACTTGTTGCCGATAAGATCAGGTTTAGAAGTTTTTTTTTTTTTTAAATTAATTGATTAATTAATTATTTTCATATAAATTAACATTTCAATTAGTTTTTCGTATCAATTGATTAATAATCTAAATTTATACAATAATTATTCGTGGATCGAGAAGTTTCGTTTCGTTTCATTTGCGGAAACGTTTCATACTACCTACGTGTTTTCACAATTTTATACACCTTTGCGTTTAATTGATTTAACGCAAAATTAATATCAATTTCGAATTATTATTATTATTATTATTATTATTATTATTATTATTATCATCGCTGCGTATTTTTTTTTTTTTTTTTTTTTCAATTTTTCTTCCAACGATTAGTGCAAGTGATTATATATATTTTTTATAAAAAAAAAAAAAAAAAAAATATTGATTTTAAATTTACGCATCTGAATCGATTTTTATTTTTCCTTATTTGATTTTGAAAAAAAAAAAAAAAAAAAAAAAAAAAAAAATTTTTTTTTGCTATCAATTAAAATAACTCTTATACTGAAAAGGAAATTAGAAAGAAAGAAAGAAAGAAAGAAAATAAAATCAAGATTAAATACAGTGTATTTTTGATTATAAAAGAAAAAAATCTAATCAATTGATAATAATCGATAATGCGAAATCACACGGAGGAATCTACAAACCGAATATACGGCGACGTAGATGAGTTCGAGGATAATCGTAAATCGTCTAAAACTCGATACCATCATTTTCAAGAAGATCAATTTCGCGATTCTCGTCAAGAATCTGGCATCGAATATCATCGCGACTCTTTATTAAACCTCGAGGATCAAGTAGAGACGAGTAAACTCGTGTTGCAGCTAGTAACAGACTCGCGATTTAATATGACGCAGATAAACGGACAACGAAAACTCGGCGGACCTCCACCAGGGTGGAAAGGACCTGCGCCTGGACCAGGTTGCGAAGTATTCGTTGGAAAGATACCGAGGACGTTATACGAGCATGAAATATATCCGATATTTCGTAGGATGGGTGAAGTTTACGAGATACGTTTGATGATGGATTTTTCCGGCACAAATCGAGGATATTGCTTTGTTATGTTTGGCAAAGCCGAATTCGCTGAAAGAGCTATACTAGAATTGGACAATTTCGAGATACGGCCTGGACGCAGAATCGGGGTTGTAGCCAGCATAAACAACTGTCGATTATACATCGGCCAACTTCCGCAGGATGTTAATTCAGAAACTGTGATTAGGGTGAGTCTCTGATACGTTCTAGATATATTTTTCCCACTTTTTTCTTTTTTTTTTTTTTTCTCATCAGTTTTTCAAAATCATATTTATATAAAATAAGAATAATTGTAAAATATATAGTAGTCTCAGCTGTTGACGAAAAACCAAACAAAACTGCGTCCTGCAACTATATGAAAATATCTACATCTTGCACGAGATGTGTAAACAATGTGGGCATATAAATAAGAATTATAGTATATCTCTTGTGTTTATTGACTGGAACTCGTAATATTAAATCATTCGATATTATAAATGATTTGTAATATTTTTTAGAAAATCTACGATATCACAGACGACGTTGGCCAGGTATCAGTATATCGTAACGCAAATGATCAGGCCAGATACGCGTTGATATCATACAGGACACATCGCGGTGCAGCTATGGCTCGTAGAAGACTTGTTCCAGACAGAGCTTCGCTATTTGGTGGTGGTGAAGTCAGCATTGATTGGGCACATCCTAGTATGCTTCCTTCAAACGTGGTGAGAAATATTCCTTATTCTTTTTTTATTATTACAATTTCTTAATTTTTTTGTTCATTTTTTAATTTTTTCTTTTTTTTTTTTTTTTTCTTTTTCTACGTATGAATTAAATATAATTATAAATTGTTTTTTTTTTTTTTTTTTTTATACGCAAAATAAAGAGACCCGTTACTATTAATTTGTTCAAATTTTTTCCTGAATGAGATAATAATTTGAGTATACAATTAAATAGCTTAATAATTAAATTCTAATTAGACGCACATCCGGTCCTCTAGGATTCTGCAAGTTGTTTAAATTTGATTATTAATTAATGCTTTGCAGAACTCTGTTATTTAATTTATATAACATAAATGGTATATATTCGTGTCTATATATTTACTGAAAATTGCTAAGAAATCGTTTGATAGTTTAGTATAGAAATACATCGTCTTAATACATCGCGGCGATGTAAATGTAGGATTTTAGTACGTAGTACAATACGCATTACGTGTTTGTGACAAAAAAAAAAAAAAAAAAAAAAAAAAAAAATGAAAGGGAGTTTATAACAATAAGTAAGACAAGTGACCCTGAATCTGTTGACAATAACATCAACGATAAATAATCCCACGCCAAAATGGAACGTGGGGATATTTGCCGCGACTTTATTCTTCCCCTTTTTAGCTTCTTTTCTTTTCTCGGAATACAGACTCTAATGGGCCTTAGCCAGGTCGTTGATATCCAAAGTCTAGACAATAATAACAATTTTCCCAAAAATATGCAAAAAAATTAATTAAATTTTAATTTTTAATTTCTTCTTTCTTTTATTTTTTATTTTTATTTCGCGAATTAATAAAATAATCAAAAAATCTGTGATATCACAAAAATTCATAAATTTAACAGTCAGTTTCTATTTACCGATGAAACGGACGATCGATTACCAGAAAACATTTCGCTAGATTCTCCAATCTGTGTGAATTCATCATTTCTAAACTCCCCAGGCTTTTACAGCGCATAATCAATCGATATTTCGCAAACGCGATAGTGTCGGGTTGAATTCAATGTTTAAATTTCCGCGGCGTATAGATCTGAAAGAGTAGTTCATTCGTCTCCGTGAGGCGGCTCTATCGTTCGGTTTAACAGCCGGTGTACTGATCAGCTGATTCGCTCTTGCCAGTTCGTCGCGACGTGGTCGAGTTCTATAAAATATTTTCTCGCTAACGAAGTTCTCATTCAATAGATTGATAAAGATGTGTGATTCGAAAGGTAATAATAGTGAATTTTGCAACTACCGTAGTCCGTTATCCACTCGGTATGCATCTAAGGATATGCAGTTCAATTTTAGCGAACAAAACAAGTTCAGCACGTGGCGAAAGCTATGGCTCTACCTAGCGAAGGCTGAAATGGTTCGTTTTTCAAATCATATTTTCCTTATCTTTATTGCTATTTTTATTCATTTCAAGCATTCATTCATTTATTTATAGCGCATGGTAGATATAGCATTAATTGAATGAACTTTTTTTTTCTACAACAGGTGCGAATTTTCATAGAAACGGGAATGAATATTCATTCATTTTATTGGGGTGAATGAAAATTCATTCATTTTATTGGGATGAATGAAATCCTTGATGAATATTCATTCATTTTATTATGATGAATGAAAACCCGGATGAATATTCATTCATTTTATTGTGATGAATGAAAATTTATTTATTTTATTGCGATGGATGAAAATTCATTCATTTTATTGGGATGAATATTCATTCATTTTATTATGATGAATGAAAACCCGAATGAATATTCATTCATTTTATTAAGATGAATGAAAACCCGGATGAATATTCATTTATTTTATTGGGATGAATGAAAATCTGGATAAAAATTCATTCATTTTATTAAGATGAATGAAAACCCGGATGAATATTCATTTATTTTATTGGGATTAATGAAAACCCGGATGAATATTCATTTATTTTATTGGGATGAATGAAATCCTTGATGAATATTCATTCATTTTATTGGGGTGAATGAAAATTCATTCATTTTATTATGATGAATGAAAACCCGAATGAATATTCATTCATTTTATTAGAATGAATGAAAACCTCAATGAAATTTCATTCATTTTATTAGAATGAATGGAAACCACAATGAAATTTCATTCATTTTATTGTGATGAATGAAAACCCGAATGAATATTCATTCATTTTATTAAGATGAATGAAAACCCGGATGAATATTCATTTATTTTATTGGGATGAATGAAAATCTGGATAAAAATTCATTCATTTTATTTTGATGAATGAACACCCGGATGAATATTCATTTATTTTATTGCGATAAATGAAAACCTGAGTGAAATTTCATTTATTTTATTGTGATGAATGAAAATCTGAACATCGAAGGAGATGAATTTCATTGATTTTCATTAATTTTCATTAATTTTAATTCCCAAATTAGAAAAAAAAAATATAATCGATAAGCTCATGACGTTGATTTGCGCGCTTTAAAAACATGATAAGGACCCCCTGCTATTCTAGGCTATCGAAGTATCAACTTTTAGGTCAAGGGTCGTAAGCTCTACTGACGCAATTCAGATAAATTCTCTGAGAACGTAATATATTTGTCACAAACACGAAATGCGTATTGAATTGGATCATATTTATTCAATTGTATTTAAATTATTGTTCAATTGTTGAAAAAAAAAAAAAAAAAAAAAAACAAGGTCGAGGATACAGGAACCTGCGACGATGACGGAAACATAGAAATCTCAAGACTGGTTGTTGGCAATGAAAATAAACGTTATCAAAATCGTCGTAAAGTTAGAGACGACTTCTTGGACCACAGTATCCGAGCTTATCTGCAAACAGATCGTGGCATGGATCATCTATCGTCAAGAAACAAGCAAAACTTGTCTCAAAATCAGAGCTTTAGTAATGCACTCGGTAGTGTGACTCACGGTATTAACAATTTTAACATGTATGATCAAAACTCGAATTCTAGAAGCCAGAATTATCTCCAAAGGCACAATACTTCTAAGCCAGATAAAAATCGATGTAAATTAGAAATCCCAAGAAAATTGAGGGACTCGAATTCTTCATTTGATTTAAACGCCGGATCTGGTGAATCCGAATCATCAGGATGTTCTAGCCAGAGTTCTGCATCTGAAAGAAACCATAATTTGTCTAAAGAATTCACCGATCAACCGATGAGCGATTTTTATTCATCGCAAATTTTTTACAACGTCGATAACGAGGAAGAGATTTTTTCTGACGAGCCGAAAATTAGGGGTAAAATATTGCCTAATCGACCTAATGAAACTGGGGATAAAAAATCCGAAAATAGGGACGCCGAATCGCTGAATTTATTCGACAATTATACCTTTTCTCTCGACTGTCGGGATGCAGAGAATCGCGAAAATTTTAAAGACGTTGAAAATAGCGGAGAAGATATTTCCAACGGTGATGAAAAGTTGGCAAGTTTTCACGACGGCGGTGGATATTTTTTGCCAAAAATTTGCAACGATTCGGAGACTAAAGGAGAGCCTAAAAACTTGCGAGAAATTCAACGTTGCAAAAATTTGTTGAATAAGGAAAATAATAATACCGGAGAAAATTCTATCAACGGTTTTCACCCGCTTCATAAATCTACGAAGTATAGTCCGAAGTCTCAAAATTTTGGGGATTTAGCTAATTTTCAAAAAACTGTTGGCGCTCCGGTAAAAAACGAACTTTTTAAACCACAAGGTGGATTGAATCCGCAAAATTTTTTCCGCCAACAAAATCGTAACGGTATCGGTTCATTGATGTGGAATAAAAAGGGAAAAAATTCAACCGCTTCGCGTATCGTTGCTGAAAATCGTCTTATGCAACAACAAATCGCTAATTCTTCTAACGTTCGTAATTTTTCTCAAAGTATAAATTCCAGTTGTAAGAGAGCCTGGCTTTCGGCACAATATGATTTTAACGGTTACGATTTATCGTCTAATAATTTTGGAAATAATTCCCTTAATAATTCTTCAGTTTATTCAGGATCTGATTTTTCCGTGGAACCGCATCAGTCTTCGCACAGAATGTCTGCTTCAGGTTTTATACCGCGGGTCAATTCACCGGTAATGAATTTTTATCCTGGTCACGGTCTTCCTAATCATACACTAAACGGTTCTTGCCAAATTGCTAGAAGATATTCAAGCGGTAGAAACGTGCCGAAAAATGGTAGGCCGATTTTGAGCAGATCTTACGCCGGACACTGTAATGAAAATTGAATTTTTTTTTATTGAATTTGGGAAAAAGGTTTTCATTTCATTTACTTCGTGCCATTTTTTTTTTTTTTTTTTTTTTAGTAATAAGAAATAAAATGTAATTACGGTTAACAAGTTCCTAATCAAATTCTATCTGATGCAATTTTCGATCAGTGATTGATTGATGCTTGAGCTACAAACTACTTATAGCCAGTAAGTAATTAAGATTTTTTACGTGTAAAAAAAAAAAAAAAAACGACAGTTTTGATTAAATTAAGCTAATTAGATCGACTATAGAACTTGATGAGATTATCGATGTGGTGTTTTTTTTTTTAAATTTCATTAGAATGAAGTACCTACTATGAATTGTTTATTAAAAATCAACATTATCGTAAGAGAAGAAAATATATCGCAGGGTTGAGTAGCCGTTGCGATAAATAATCTTGTATCAGTCTTAGCTATTATATTATATATATATATATATATCTTTAATTACTTTATTACTATGTAAAAAATAACCTCGTATATGTTGTCCATTGGCTTTTTGTTTTTTTTTTTTTATCGTATTTGAGCTTAAAAATTGTTTTCTTTTATTTTAACAGCATGTGAATGATATTGTTTGTGACTAATGGATTAATGTTTGTTTCTTATCAAAGTAAGGAATTGAATGAATTACCTTGGATTATCAGGTATAAAGAAACTACAGATTTTAACAAAAATTGCTATTCTTATAATCGCACGATTTTTATTCCTTTATTTCAATAGAAATGCCGTATCTCTATATACGATCCAATTGAAAAAAAAAAAAAAAAAAAAAAAAAAATTACCTTTACCTCCTATATATTGTATTCGAATATTGAATTGTCTTTAAAAGTATTTTTAACGATTGAGAAACTCGTTGTATTGGACGAAATACCATATTATGTAAAATTTATAAACCTCATTTTTTATCGTACGTAGGTAAAACTGTCTTTTTTTTTTTTTCTTTTATTTTATTTTTTTTTTTCTCTTTATTTTACACGTCATTCAACTACAGGCGATAAAAATCTAATATCATATTATGGAATTCTTATTACAATAATGATAACCTTTGTTAAATAACGAAAATTGATTAAGGTCTTACATCCCCATTATTAATTATCTGTATAAGTAATTCCGATTTTTTTGTGTTTTCATTTTTCATTTTTTTTTTTTCTTGCTTATGTACAAGAAACTTTTACCGTATACCTTATTAACATTTGTCTTTATATTTATAACCGCTTATTATTACTATTAACATTTAAGGAAAAATTAATGCTTCCTATATTTAAGCCCTAATTTTTATCCCTCATTCATTTATTTCGCAAATTACTAATCGCAATCACCTCAGCATCGTGTGGTGATTTCGAACCATATAATATTTGTGCATTTTGTATTATGTATAATTTATATAGAACTTAAATAAACTTGTCTTTTTCATATTAATTATTGTCACTCAAATAATTATTTTGCATATGTATGCATGTATAGCATTTTATTTCATTACCTGTGTACGCATTAATTAATTCCCACTGCACAAAGTTCCCAATTAATATCAACAGATAAAAAATTGTATACATAAAGAAGTAATTACATTTTTCCAATCAATAATCATCAAATTATATAATTAATACACATACATTCACATTTTTTCCTTTTTCTTTTTTTTTTTTTTTTTACATACATCATTCATTACAGCTAAGAGGCTTAATGTTTTCACTAATTAACACTTGCATGGATATGATACATTTTTATAATTCGTATTGTCAAGGCATGGGATTCGTAATTCAAGTTTACAGAATTTGATATCGAAGATTTTTTGTAAGTATGTCCGCACACCCTTTCAATGTTTCGTCTTGTCTATCTTCACACTTGATATGCCATTCTGCGTGATACAGAATTTGTCTTTTTTTTTTTCTTCAAATTTACACTGATCTGGAATTAGCTCTCCACTAATTTTCTAATACCACGAAGAACGTTTCAGCCTTCATGTTACTTCTTACTGCTTGCGTACATTTGATACCTGCGCTTACAGCACGTCTGGCACTTCGTGTGTCCAACGTTCGTCGGTGTCTGTAGGAAAAAAAGCAAAAACAAAAATTGAAATACTAAATGAATATTAATTATCACTGATTTTCCGTAAAACGACTAAAAATTTTCGGCTAGGATAGCTAACCTGATAAGCAATAACTCGATAGCATGAACAGCATCTTCTATCACCAACAGTCTTGACTGTGCATCGCTGCGGTATCTATTTTTGTAATGAAAATCTTCATAGGTAGGTATGCACATACATACTAGGCAATTTTTTCCATTAATTTTATCAATTCGGGTTTAATTACCTTTATCAAATACTTGGGCGCACATAGAGTGCAGATGTCTCTCCCGAACACATCTTTGTAGTAATATTGCGCACATTTGCAAGGTGGGCCCTAGAATTAGTTTTATGAAATTGGGAGACAGGAAAATGAAAACTTGCACTTTAGCTTGATAAGGAGTAGCTTTTTTCCTAAATTATGATTATTTTTTTCTTCGTGAACGATTACTCAAAAATTAATAGACTCTCATGGTCCCCCCAACTTGGCAGGGTACTATCAATATCATTGCTCTCTCTCTCTCTCTCTCTCTCTCTTTGTATAGCTTTTATCTACAATACTTGAAAATTTGATACAGAATTTATTTTTTGCAACGAAAACACGATTGAAATTTTTAACTTGAAGTGCAAAACCTTGATATTACCGGACTCACCAATTCTCTGGATCTGTCTGAATACCTGCTGACTTCTACCGGGTAAATCGGAGATTCGTGGGATGAGGTAACCTCAGCGAAATGAGAGCTGAAAAAAAAATTATACACATTGCGAATCAGAATCTCTGAGGTTCTCTACTACACTCCTGAATAGGCAGGTGCCTGTGATGGTTATAAAAGAAAACTGAAGAATTCGAAAACCTATACCTTACTTGTCCGATCAAGGAAGATCGAGTTGATATGCTAGATTCGACTTTGTTATTCCTTTTGAAAATATTTCTCTGAGAAGTGATAGTTCCATGACTGAAAATTTCCAACTATATTTTAGGTCGTTTGTAATAATTAATCCTGACTAGTAAAACCGACGTGAGGGTTCTTTTTTTCTAAACTAGATAGTATAAAACTTTGGAAAGTACTTAAGTACTTCTGGTTTGTTGAAGATCCTTTTTTTGATCCTGTCGAAGTTTTTTCGTTATTTTCAAACCCGCTACTTATATCTCGAGTCAAGATAAAGCCGCCTTCAAGCTTCGGAAAGCTTTCTTTTATTTCCACGAGCTGGTTACTTTCTCCAGTCGCGGCTTGATATTTTCCAGAACTTTGATCAGAATTAATGAACCCCTTATTTCTTATTTCAATTATTATCGAAACGAGACGAAATTCTCGCGGGACATTAGGACATACCTGGCTTCTTCAATCTCACCAATCTCGTCATTTTTCTCTTTCCGCGAAGTGTTTTTTTCTGAACTAGAATTTCAAAATTATCGTTCACTAAGATTTAATACTAACTAATAAAACTAATCGAATATTATGTCATACGAATCTAAAACTTACTCGGAGTGGAAATCTCTTCTTTCCAAATTGGATAGAACATTGGATGCTAGAGATTCCTCTTTCAATACTGATGCTTTTTCATTTCCCGTCTTGGAAGCTCCGATGCTCTTAATCTCACTGCTTTCTCGATTCTCAACTTTGACCACCTCGAGGCTTTCCTGATCACTAAAGCTGGCCTCTAACTGCGGAGAGTCTTCTGCCTTTAGCCCTGTCTTACTTTTTTTGATTTCCACAAGGTCGCTACTCTCTCCAGTCCGAATATCCACCTTTTCAGAACTTTGGTGTTCACTCAAACTCTCTCGATGTATCTGAGAGTTTTCGGTGTTCGTCGTCTCTTCTCTTGAAAAAAATAAAAATAAAAAATAAAACAACTCAAATTAAAAGTCTCTCTTTCGGTAATAATCTAATCAAAAATCGGTCTCATTTCTGAGTTTCGTTTGACACGATAATTCCGTCTGTTTTTTTTTAATGGCAATTTTTAGAATTTCTTGGAAACTCACGCTGTATCGATTTCCGTATTTTGACACTTCTCCGTTATTACGATCGGCCTAATCACCGGTGTCTGAGTTCTCTTATGTTTTTTTATAGTATGAGTCAGGGTTATCCTTTTCACCGGGTTTGGCAGACCAGCTTTCTGTGCTCTCAAACCAGCGCCATGGGTTGGACAGGCACCTTCAAGGCAGAGTATCGATTCATTGATAAATAACTAATAATAATTAATCATACAAACAACTAGATCTAGACTCGATAAAATATTGAGATGCTAGTCATTAGTGTATCCGTAAATCTTACGGGTTTCGTAGACTCGTAGTGGTTTCTTAGTGACCATAATCGTTGATTCCGTCTCTTTGAAACATAGAAATGAAATTTTCGTGTATAAATTTTATTCATGCGATGGTTATTGAAAAATACGATTAGTTTGTCCCTTCGTAGTTTCATACCCGAATTTGACTCTATCAATGTTCCTCTCTCCACCAAGACTGGAGCTTCTGATTGAGTCTGACAGGTTTCCGGGCAGGGAAACCTGCAGAAAAATTCGAAAAGTCTTTTATTTCATTACTTGCAACTAGTTGAAGAAATATTTACACGAATCCACACTTACATCCCAAAGCTTTGTACCAAATTTAAAAAATTTGGACAAATTTCTTCAGGCGAGTGGTCCAGTGCAGCGGAGCACATTGGACACTCAGACAATGTTTGGGAGTCTTTTTCTTCGACAACAGCAATCGCCTGATAATCAATTGGTCTAATTCATTGAAGATAATAATTATTCATTCAAGTTATAATTTGTCGATCTTAAATTGGAAAAACTCTACTGGGCGAAGAATAGATACCGAAATTCCGTGATCTATCTGCTTCGTAGGCTCGATCTCTTGCGTTTGGGTCTCGATTATCTTCACCGATGTATTTAAATCCGGGTTTGTGGCACGATCTACGTATTGTCGCCGAGGATCAAAAAATTCTGGATTGGATGATTTCCAATTCGTCTGACTAAAGCTTGTGGAAATATCTCGTGTCGTTACCTAGTCCAAATAATAGCAGAACAAAAATGTATACATGGGTCTCAATTATTTTCAGTATTTCTATCCTTGCCAAGATATCGAAGGAGTCTGGTTCATTTCGCTCTCGATCATTCATCCAATAATGATAACCGGATAAGAACACAATAATAAAAATGAAAAAACAGTCATTTTATCAGCGGAAATCATGGCTTCGAATTTTGCGATATGGTATTCATCGGTGAAAACTAACATTTGACTTATTGTTAGATCTCCTGGCCTCAAGTTTTTTACTAGCCTCTTCTTGGCTGGGTTTTTGGTAAAGTATCGTCATTTTTTTATCTGGGTTACAGGGTGAGCATTTGCCTTTTTTTTCATACGTGTATCGCCAGTACCTACAAAAATACGTACAGTATTTTCTTTCGAGATGAAATTTCAGTACAAAACGTATCGATGAAGCTCAAATTGAAAAACTCACAATATCATTATCACGGCGTCAAGAAGGAATAAGAAAGCTGCGACCAGGGAAACGGCGATCAGCACCAGTAAATAACTATTCGTGTTTGTTTGATAACCAAGTAGATAAATTGCTTGGGCAGCTGATATGAATAGAATAAATCCCAGAAAAGAAATCAGTAACATCTGTCGAGAAATTTTTTGTATTTTTTTCCCCAAATTCTATATTCAAATAGGTTTTAGAATCTGAACATAATTTATGAGGCTTCTAAATGACTCAGTCTTCAAATTAATTTTTAAAATATATTTCCAATTAAGTAAAATGAAATTACGTACAATCTTCTGGTATAGGTACACAAAATAACTGATAATAACTAATTCCGGATTTTACACACCAGTTGAATCAACCCGGTGGGCTTCAACGTCGTCAAAAGGCCGTTTTTACACCAAGGCATTTGTCTCCAGGTCTTGTTCACATTCGATGGTTTCGATTCTGGTTAATATAAACGAGATAATTAGTTTATAGAGTTTTAGATCAATTAGTTTCCACAACGGGGCATCAAGCCTCAGAAAGAATATAGAACAGTACCTCTTCAACGACTACTGTTGGAGATTGAAATATTATTATAGTTTCTAGGCTGAGAAATGAAAATTCGCAGATTTTGGAGATAAATCTTTTACCGTTTTCCATAGCATTGCATAACACATAGACAATACCTATCAAGTATGATAATCAACACATGTATACCTTCGGGATCAACTCTAGACAAGTCTTCTTCCATCTCAATTTCAGGATCTACACCTATGCCCTGACTTAGATTAACTTAGATCTAAATTTGACTGGAAAACGGATTTCTCGCTATTATAGACAGATTTGACATTACAGTTTCGGATGATTCCTCTTCTTTTTTGTTTTGTATGATCTTCTTTGTTCTCCAATCGAATTGCAAAATAACTTTCGTACGTCTAACTATCCATGAAAATGATATCTTGCTCAAATTTTCTTTCACATACCGGGATTTTATATACAATCCATAGAACCTATGCGGGGTTTTATTCTTTCTCTTGATTACTGTGTCCCTTAATTTTTGATCTTTGGCTTTTTCTCAGCACCCCAACGTCTGTTGCTGATGATATTACTCTATGAGATGGGTGTTAGAACCGCGACGATGGTCGGCTACAATTGCATCTAAAAATTAATCACAGGTGTTTATTATTTGAAAAATGTTCTAAATCTGAAATTTCAGTCAAAAAATTTCAACCCGAACCAACTCACTTCCCGAAACCTTGCATCAGGTGTAAAAACGTTGGACAAATTCCAAGATTATCTATTCGGTGACGAACCCTTTGAGAATCCCAATGATTTGCACACACTGGACATTTTGGAACTGTTTGTGCAGGTTCTTCCTTCACGTCGGCGATGATCTGAAAATCGTTAAATCCACGTCAAAAATTTATCCCTAAAATAAGTGAAAAAAAAAAAAAAAAAAAAAAAAAAAAAAAAAAAAAAAACAATGGATAAATAAACGACTGAAATCATCGTGCTTTAACTTTCGCACCAGTGACTCGACATCGGAAACTGCTTTCTGTTGGGGTGGTTCCGTCTGAGCCTCAACTACCCTTAAACTTTTTGTAGATTTAGCGTCTACTGGACGATCTATGTACTGAAGCCGTTGGCCCACTCCGATTTTACGGTATTTGTGCAAATTCACTAAATCTGGATGAGACGGTCGCTGGTAGTCGCTAATACTCGTAGTTACGTCGTGGACGTCTTCCTGCCACACAATTTACAATCATTTTGAGTCGAAATTTCATTCGTTTTCAAATTATGAGGTCAAAATTTGATTTGCAATAAGTAAAAAACGTTTTCAATTAACTCGTCTGAAGAACTGACTGATTGTGAAATAAAAATCAGGCTACATTCAGCGAGAAACTCACTCTAAAAACTAGTGGATCAGAACTCCTGTCTGATTTTTCGGAATAGTTATCTTCCGTTTTGTAAATATGGTTCATATTGCACACCGGATTATCGGAAGAGGATTTATCTACCCTCATGCAAGCCTGTCGCCAATGTCTGAAAATTAGATCGAGAAAGATTGACTGCAGGATTCACGGCGAATTATTTCTCGTCGTTTCACATTGCGGATTCATTTTAGCAGAGATTCTTCTGATTTATTATTTTTTTTTTAATCGTAATCTCACAAAATCATAAGCGTGATGTTCAGCAGAAATAGAATAGCCTCTATTATACACAGGATCATGACAGCTAGCGGTCTGCCATATGGTTTTGCAGGATAAGAAAGGATATAGATCTCCTCGGCTGCGGCAGAAAATAGTAAAAATCCTAGCACTCCGAACAGGAACATCTATAAATCAATCGATCAAATTTAACACAAATCTTTCTTCCTGCGGTAAAAAAAAGTATTTCAATACGCACTCACCGGCGTGTTCAGTAAAGTTGTTCTCGTCTTTAAATTTATCGTGTCTACGCTCAGGATGATTAGGTACATTGCAAAGAGACAGATTAGAAGTGCGCCGATCAGTTTGTTTGAAAACCACTTTTCTTCCATCAGATGAACAGTCAGAACGAGGAGAGCCACGATAATGATCTTAGCGGAAGAAAATGTAGCTCAGTTATACATTTTGAACTTTCATAGTCTTTTTATTTCAACGGGAATCATCGATATGAAACCAATTGCACATTTTTTTGGATAAAAAATTGGAATTCGGGAAAACGTTGTGATTATCGGTTTATATTAATTTGTGATTCACGCACAATTTGAATCACTCTGAGAGTCCCGGCTATCCAGAACCAGCATCTCGGTTTTCCATCACTGCAGGTATTTTCGACTCTCTCAATTTTAGTGGCTTCGGGATTTTCTTTCCCATTTCCAAACTGCACAATTGACTGGCTGAATTTTTCATGACTTTCTACTAGAAGAGGGAAAACCGACATTCAAATAGCCTCACAGTTTCCCGTATGCATCAAACATATTTTCAAATTGCTATACCTAGTCTTGTGACTTCGTTGAACATTTTCTAAATAAATTTCCTGATTACAACCTTAAACGAATTTTTAACTGATTGTAAAAGTTTAATGATTAAATTCTGGCACTTACCCATGATAGAAAGAGTTACTTAAATCTTATGCTAGTCCTTCTTGAGTCTTGTACAAGCTTCTGCCTTGGTCGATGAACTTCTGAATGAACTTAAATTAACTTAACTTTATGCTTTTACTGGAAAGATTGACATATATTGTACAAAATCATCGCGGTTTGACATTAAATCTCTGAATCCCAAAGCGCTTCTTTTGTCTATCAAAAATTGGTTGCCACGTTGCGTGAAAATGATTTTTGCTATAGCTGTTGCTTATGGATATCATAAAGTAGGGGTCTTCTGAATTTTATTTCCAAATAAATTGAAAGAGAGAAACTCTGTATTCTTGGGTATTTATTTGAAAAAAAATGGATAAAATACACAAACGAATGCAGAAAAGCCTGTCATTTAATGAGCAGCAGCAGTGATTTCGAATCCTAATTTGAGTGTATTTCAATATCCGTATAGAAATATGAGCAGGACATCGAGGAGATATAAAACCGCACAACTTCCGGACAAACAAATAATGAAGAGTAGTTCCCAGGACGATCTTCTTGACCAGATAAAAAATACACCACCAGCAGCGATGAGGAAAAGAAGAGTACCGACGACACCGAATAGAAACATCTGTAAAACCCGGAAACCCAATTCGTCCGTATCACGAATACCGTTTTTAACGTTATCCTGAGGTTGAAAGTGAGAAAAAAAACAAACAGAAACAGTAAATAAAAGGAAAACAAACTGAACTATAGTTTACCGGTGTATCCGGAATCGGATCTCCACCGAATTGACTTATTATGTCAATCAAAGCGATGAATAGAAAACTGCCGAACAAAACTGTGAGTAAAATCGCTGCCACGGTATCAAGCGGAGTAGGTTTCTTCGACACAGACCAAACGGTGATTGCAAAAAGGATCACCACGATCAGCTGCGATTTTATGAATTAATAGTCTCGGTCATAAATTATTTATCAAACTTTCATAAACCCTAGAATTTTCGGGTTACTCACGAATTGAAATATCCGAATGGGTTTAGCCATGGGTAAGGCATAGACATCGTCATTCAGAGTACCGATTGATGGTGAACATCCTGGCCTAAGACCCTGACAAGATGGATTGATCATTTCCAATCAGGATAAAAGAAGCTCGACGACTTCTGCCTTTGAGTCGTTAATTTTTATCTGCAGGGTGCGGTTTTCATGGAAAATGAAGATGGTCAAACGATGTTCATCGACTAATGTGTGCAGTGACACAATCTCATGAACTTAGAACCCCATAATATATCTTCGACATCTGTTTACTCTGAAGCTTTCTCGACTGTGTTTCGAGCTTCTGCGATTACCGACAAGCTATTATCTTTCTCGATGAAATGATTTTTTTTCCTTCCAAATTTCCAATAATGCTTAATTTTTTATTTATAAACTCGTGGGTACAAATATCTACAATATTATCGTACAGTATAAAGTCTAGCGTTGTGATCGAAATACATTGATCTAACGATTGGTAAATATTAAACGATATTATTATTATTATTATTATTATTATTATTATGCTTTATCAGTACAAATTATTGAACAGTCAAAGTTACATTGAACATATAAGGCACAGTATGATTAATCGGGACGGAATTACGTTATACGTGTAATAATATACTACGTCTAAAAGCGATCTACCAGCAGCTTCAGAGGCAAAAGGTATAATCGACCCTATATCTTATAGACTATTTATTAGTTATTATCTTTATAATATATATATAATTATTAAAACTTATACAATATCTAAGATATCTAATTCTGAACAAATTTTAACTAACAATAAATGTTAATAAAAACTAGAACATTTTCTCTATGTACGTTTAAATATGCGTTATGCTTGTTGTACTGTACGAGCTCTATGAAAAAAAGGAAAAAGAATAAAAAAATTATAGAATAACTGACGAGGTAGAAGAACTATGTTCAATGGGTTAAAGGCGAACGACTGATGGCGTGGTATTAATAAAAAAATAAGGTGCGGACTAGTTATCGGTTTTCCTACAAACTCGGTTTCAATATTTCACGCGAAACACAGTTTCTAGACTGCAGTCACATGATGGTATAGTGTCTATAGACATTCTATTAACTCTGTATGACCAAAGGAAACAAATCGATAAATAAATCAATCATTACTTACGCCTGAAGTTTCGTATAATATTATGATTAAAAAAACAAGGTCTTAATCTATATGAAATATCGCTATTTTTTACTATATTCCTAGACTCTACTGAATGACATTAATGTCGATAATTAATGTGAGAATATTTGGCGTTTTTGGCCAATTTTCATTTACGATCTTTCGTATTCGTATCTCCTGTGCGTTTATACCATGAAATTTTAATAACTTTTAAAATATAATTCCTTACTACGAATATTGGTAAGTGATAAAAACGTCGAGTATGAAAACCAGCGCGTCTACGAGAGTGAAAACCGCTGCTGATATCAACATTTCCATGTACTGCTTGCTGGGGTAGATGGCATTGTTCGAAATCTGGACATAACTTCCTCTCAGCTTTCGCCAGTCGTGTATTATCACACTTCCGGCAACTATGAAGAGGAAGGCACCGACAGCGGAGAACATAAGTGACTGTGAAATAGAAAAGGAAAAATTCTTCATGAGGATTTTCATTTCAGTTTACAGTACTACAGCTAAAGTGTCGCTTATCCATAATCGCCCAGGTGAACAACTGGGTCAAGCTAGACGGTGCTGTATGGTAAACGCATACTCAATGCCTACGTGCATAATACGTGCCTGTATGGTCATAACAGTTTCAGTTATACAGGACGGGTCAAATTATTAAACAAACTTGAACTGGCTCGTAAAAACCCCTCAGTTTCATACGTTAAGGTATACATGAAGAAAACTATTCCTCAAATATGACCCAAAATACGTCAAGTCCAATCTTCGCGTATTCATGCGGCAATGGCATCAGTTCGAAGCTAAGATACGAAAAATATCGAAGAACTCGAAGCACGCCTCTAATGACGAAGTACATAAATATCAAACGTATAAAGGAATCGATTAGTCATTTGCAAATTTTCAGCATACCATGGACGTGCGTAAGGCTGTAATAGCGCGCTAAACAAACGGGGCACTATATTGTTTGAAATGATGTAACACTGTGCGTACAGCCACACCCTTGGTTAACATGAATTTGTTAGATGTCCTAAAATCCGTATTGGTGGATAACTCCTGTATAGAAAATGATCGGGGAAATCATGGAGTGTTCAATAACTCTTCAAGTCCGATGGCACATGTGCAAAACAAGTTTCTTACATATGTTTAAACATCGTTTGCCGCCTCTTCGTTCTCTAGTAAGTTCTTCAAAGAGGTTCTGGCGTTAATCGTTATACTGATGTCGAAACGTTACCATGATGAATAATCAACACGTTGCAGCAGTATAGTATGCGATAGAAATTATTTTATAATGATAAACTTGTGCGATTGCCTTGATCGACTACTACTACTTGTTATATGAAATTATTATCACTCGTTACGTAAATCAGCGGGATTAAAATTATAGTTACCGTTTTCTTTGGCAGGCGATCTCCGAGAAAATATCCAATGATAATTATCATGTTTATCAGAATGTATCCGGCTATCGTAACGTAGACTATTGCAATGTCGTCCAATTTCGTTTGAGGCTTGTTGTAGATCTTTTGAAAGGAGTTGAACGGATCGACGACAAGACCTACCGCAAAAACGGCCAAAACCTGAAGAAAGAAAGAAGAAAAAAATGGAATTTCAATCATGGTGATAAGGAAATGAACTGAATCAACTGGTCAACCGGCTTACCACTTCAAGAACCTTCACGCCAAGTGGTAGCAACTCTATGGTTGTGCTCTCCTTAGAGTCCTGCAAATCTGGGACGGGGTCTTCAGCCATCCTGACCCTCTGGTGTCTTCCCTTGCGTTCCCCCAGTTTTATCGATTGATTGATTACTTCTAACAAAGGGTTTAATATCGCGAGTGACTAAAGGTGTTCGTCGAAGCTTCCGTATACGAATTTCCTCACTTTCACCTAGATACACAAAGCGTGGATATAGTAATAAGATATCATCATTCAAGACGACGCCCTACGTCAACGTGCTAGAGTATCGTACTACGACGCTGCGTAGGTACTAGGATTTCACTTCTATACGAAACTATATATAATTATGACGTAGGGCTACAGTCGTATTCCTCTTTTTCTTTTTCAACTATAGTAGGTATTCAGTTTCCTCAAGCTATAGAGAAAAACTGTTTCCCATCATATGATTAACATTCCCTATTCCAAAACTTCAATGAGATTTTGAAATCCCCTTCGGATGCAGGGGCAGAAATTTATCGTTTAGGAATCGCATTGAATGGGTGATTATGACGATGACTTAGATTTTGGAGCAAATGATGCTTCATGATTGAAATTTGATCACAATAAAATTTCTCAAATCACACAAATTTTTTGATAACAATTTCCACTGCAATCCGTAATCGTACCTTTTGATTGACACTTGGCGATCTGATACTTGGAACTTTTTTACGTATCAATGACGGAGAGACAACGCCTGTAGTGATCGTATAGGTACAAAGTTCTTCCTGAGGCAAACGAACCGTGAAATAAAACGTTAAAGGGCCCGTTACCTTTCCCTACTATGAAAGCAACGAACCACTAAAAGCAAAGGTATAGGTACCTACACGTCTCGCCGAGCGTGCGTTTTACTACGCGACACAAAACCAGACTGAAACCTAGAACGTCGATCGGTTGCAGAAGGCTGCACAACTTCGACTCACAAACTCCTCCCCGCGACCCTGCGCCATCAGCTACTATAACCCACTGCTGTTCTGCGCCCAGAACGACGCGTGTCCTCTGACCGTATCGTAGTAACTTACTTCGTCATTCGTAATTACTAATTACGTTCAAAAGCTGACGGCTCCGAGTTGCGGAATAGGTGTGGCGTTGCGTGGATTTCAAATTATCCGCGTTTTACATATATAACTTCTACAAAACACGTTTTGCTCATATCACCATTTCATCAGAATCATTAACTTAAGCTATGTAGAAGAAAAAAAAAAAAAAAATACATCAGGAATCCATCATTGTATGAAATTCCAACCATATATCTATAATATATGAGTAGGTATTAGTCTATACATATATATATGGTCTCTCTCTCTCTCTCGCTCTGTCGAACACATAACTGTAATGAATGCTAGAGTTTATCACTACTACGAGTGAACCGCATGTGGATTCAATTGAGGTATGAATCGGTTCTCGTTAGTGTGTGCAGTGTAGTACTACCTACTACAAAACACATATAAGAGTCTTGGCATGGCTTTCTAACGGTGAAATTTATTCCCATGCGATAGAGTTTGTGAGTATAGCACGTGGGTCGAAAATTTCAGGCTATCCAGGCGTCACCGCAATTTTTTTTTTTTTTTTTTTTTTCTATAACCAATTCGTGTAGGCATTTACGATTATACCTAGGCTTTAAAAGAATTCCAATTATGATCTGATCACTATTGATCATTTGCGTAATACGCGGGCTATACGAGTATACGATTTCATTACAGCATATATATATACTACTATATAGAAGTGCGGTTGATTCGTATGATGGCCAAGGTTACACAGCACGTCGCAGTATAACGCGGACTATATTGATTTCCTCTCTGAAATCTAGTTTTCCCAGAGATTGTACGGATAGACACGAACCACGTGCGTGCGTGCAGCACTTGCTATAGGGGAGTCGATCCACCTGCTCAGTACTCGATTTTATACGTGCAGCTTTGTGCAAAACTTAGAGTCAACCCTTGTCCTGTTATTTTAATTGTACATACTTACCTACATATTTTATTTAAAAATCTTATAAATTTGGAAAATCTTATAAATTTGGAAAATCTGTATTCCCGTCCAATTGCATTCGTTTGTCGAGCGATATGTAAAATGAACTCGCGATTCGCCTTGACATTTTCCTTGCTATAAATAAGCTTCATAAAGAAGCTTACCAACGTTTGTTTGAATGATCATTTATCCAGATATTTTTTTTTTTCATTCCAGCGAAATATCAGATACAAAATGAAAATTAACTGAAACCGAATATCAGCTTCAGCGCACATAAAGACTGCGTGTGATTTTAGTCAACCAAATCAGAGAGGCCTAAATTAATTAAAAAATTAAACCCGTTTCTAGCGTCTATCTAAAGTCTGCAATTCAAACTGCAGGATAATAGCTAATGGGTTAATTATCGCCTAATAGCATTGCCCTTCATTGTGGTATAAATGATACACTGTTGTTCCCGAATTAAGAAATTTTTTAGAAGGACATCCCACGGAAATTAGAACCAGCACAATTATTCGCATAATTGAGGTCTTCTTACGGAGATGTAAACGCTTTCGTACTCCTATACTCACAATTAGTTCCAATATTATTTGAAGAAGAAAAATTTTTTAACCAGTTTTTTTTACAACTATCTATCTCTAAGCCCGTTCGGTTTTTTATGACAGAAAATCCTAGTCGAATGTCAAGCTCAAGAGTCGAAACAGGTATTTAGCTATCTCACACACTCGTAGTTTGGAACTTACGTACTTCTCGTCTTGGCCAAAGCCTCTAACTCTCTTTTAACTAAACAACATCTCAGGTAGATTTGTGACAATAATTTATTGCGCTTTGTACGTAAGTGACTTTTCGGACTCTCAGGATGCTGGATAACGATCAGCTAACTCGGGGTCAAGTCGGGTCAGGAAATTATGGCGTGGGTGCTGGTCATCCGGTACCAAGAGCGGTCACGAAGTCAAGTAGATCAATTAGTGCAACTTGACGTAAGAGGCTGCGCCGCCCAGGCGGCCCCATACGAGAGTGGGATTGTGAGTTAGATCTAGAAGTTGCAGTCGGTGAAGGGATGGGAGATATATCTCCTGTCTCTCTACTGCAGAAGTGCAGTTAACGTCAAACTAAGCAGCTAACACCAAGACCATAATGCATCTGCAGGTTTGAAACTGGGTTATTTTTGTCTACAGTAAATTCTGGTCCACCGTGTTACCTAGATTCTTGAATTTCTTAATTAGCATGACGTCAAGTGGCACTTAATGATGGCTCAGTGACCCAGTAAGATGACTTTGAATTGTGTATTGGAAATTTTTCGCAGGATTCTTCGTTCTATCATTCATTTTATTCATACAATATGCATTAAATTTATTTATCATATCCTATAATCCATCGAATCTCTGCCCAAGTCTTCCGGTGCCCAGGGATACACGTAGTTGACGAACTCCATCAGAAGTATCGTGGCGTTAACCAGGCACGAAATAGCCAAAAGCAGTTCCGGCCATCTGCGAAAAGGCGAAAAAAATGTTGAGAAAAACTTAACGAAATTCTTTCGAGAATATGAATGATTGCCAAATACTTTATTGACCCTAATGCACTCTCATCACTTTGTTAAACATCAATAAAATCGCTATCACCCTATTGCGTCCGTGTCTTCGATTACGCTGCTGAACCACGATGTCCATTGATAAATTTCGAAGATCCCGCAAATCAAACTCATGACACATCCAATTCCGGCGAATATCATTTCCTATACTCAATCATCATGCGTTTTAGAAGTTTATTTTCGGTCTGCCTTTATGTAGCTTTCAGAAATCGGCTCATTTTTGTATATTAATGTTAAGTATACTCACGATGAATTCGTGAGGATGACCCATGGCGATCGTAATCATTTCGGATAGATTGACGATTATATAACCGCTCACAAATGATGGTATCAGGATCCTGATCCAGTTTGGATAAAATACGAGAAGTGGCTGAGCATAGTTGTAGGAGGCTAGACAACAGCAACACTTTAGGGTCATTTACACAAAATGTAAACTCACATCGCAGGAATTTTAAAGATTGATAATATTTCCTCAAATCCGCTCACCAAAGAAATAAATTTGCAGAAAAATGACCCAGTCATCAGTCAACCAAGGCATCCACTTCCAATTTCATTCCGAAGACTGTAATGACTCATTTTGAAAACGAAAAAAAAAAAAAGATATGGACTACGTTTCACTAATTTGTAGATAGGATAAAATTAAAAGGAGCTATAGTCTTTGAGTATCTTGAAACCTTCAGCGAGATTAAAGATGGAAATTAGGTATTCATGGACACGTACTGCCACACGGTGACTCAGGCTCAGTTTTGTTTTGGTTTCGAGTCAGTTTGTGGTAGGCGTAGACCAAGCAGCTCAAATAAGTCACGAAAAAACCTTGAACAGCCTTCCCGGACAGTATTTTTGAGTTTTAAAAATGGTTGCGAAAGCTCTCGATCTGATAAAGAATCCAAATTTTTTACTTAAGATTATTGAGCTGGTAATTACCTTAAAATCTATCGCATTCGACTCAATTAAAGGGACATTAAGTCCTTCGGCTATCTGATCTTAAAACTATATTCACAGATTTTAGTCCTTGCTGGTTTTGTCCTCGTCGTGAGTCAGGATCCATTCATCTGGCCAAATCGTGTCACTATGATCCTTTGCATAGATACAGGAACCTACATGGTTATCCTGACAGTGATTCTCCTGGCCTATAGTCTGGAGCAACCACATCAGCTGATCGTTAGAAAAAAAAGACCTTTTTTCTATTCAATAAAAAATGAATGACTTTTCTATCTATTCTTGGACTAGGAATTGGCATTCACGGTCATCGGCGTCGTTGTATTCGTGATTGGTAGTATCCTGTCATTAACAAATTATATGAAAGCTCAGGAGATGAACGAGGAGGAGTCAAAACTCGATTTTTATCTGGGAATCGTTTTGTCAGGTGAATTGTAACGAATTCAGTGAATTAAAATCGCGGATTTAGCCATGCGTTTATGTTTCCTAAACTTTAATTGCTTCATTGTACTCTTTTACCCTTAGTGACCAGTCTCGCGATGGCCATTGACACCTTCTTGAACGCAAAGCAGATAAGGAACGTCACTGAACTCGAATTCTAACATTCAAACCACAAATGTAATCCATTCTACATTAAATTATATTTTTGTTTCATTCATTAGAGGCATAGCTTTTTCCTCAACGAAACCAAAACGTTATTAGCAAAAATGTCGAATCGTTGCACTTCTGCGATTCACATCGTTTGTGTATACTGTGACTTTCTTATAACGCCATCCTCGTCCTCGTTTTCATCTTCATCGGAGCTGTGGGTCTCGATCACACGTGGTGCAGAATTACAGGTAACATCCAGAAGCATGGTAACAGCGCACACTTAAAAATACTTCAAGATCAAACATAGAAATTTGCACAGCTGTGCTCCGCATTGCTATGTGCTGAGACAGTATAAATTGTACGACGAAAAGATGTTAAACTTATATCTTCATTCACTCACGGTACATGCAAAACGCCAACAATCCTTCCGATGTGTAACGATAAGGCTCTTCACCTGGTACATTTGGCTCTTTGAAGACGAAAATTCTCATTACCATCAAATTAGCTGCGATGAAATTAAGGGCTGATCCTAGGCTCGTTAAGACGACATACTGTGTAGGGTAGGGATAAGGAAATGAGGATTGAAATGAACAGAATCTGAATTGGATCATTAACTCAGGTTCAGGGGATGTTTTCACCACAAAATATTGCGGTTTTCCAGTCAGGATGATCAGTATTAGTAAAATTGATATTAACACGTAGCCAAAGGTGCTTGTAATCAGTAGTACGAATACTGGAACATTCCAATACCTCATTCGCCAATTGCTGACGAAAACTGCTCCCATCGCACACCAGGTCTAAAGGTGAATATTTTCGTGGCTTTTAACCAATGGAAAAGATAATTTTGTGGTCAGTAGATACATCTTCTTTCTACTTACGGCTTCGGCTAATTTAAATCCAATTGGACGGACCTCGAGGAGCTCTACTATGGCCATAGTGCTGAATATTGCATTTTTCATGGAGGTTTATTTTTAGGCTAATTTTCGTAAGCTGTATTCCTTTGGTTCTTTAATTTCGCGAGTGTTGATCAACGTGGCGTCTGGAGTGTAATAATTAATAAATTATGTTGTAACCTAAAGGTTACGAAAATCAAGATATCAACCTTCATTACATTGCTAATTGCTGAGCCAATGGTTGGAAATTAAAACTGGAAAATGAATTGCAAGTTTTTGCGAAACAGTAAGACGTGTATAAAAATTTTCGAATCGGTTAGAACTAGTAATTATTATACTCAACCTCATCAATCGCTTGTATTTTTAAACTAAATACCGAAATTCAATTAACAAATCTTCTGATTCACTTATGGTGTATCTGCCAGTGTTCAAAGTGAGCGATTACCACGGCGAATGATAACGTTTTCATCGAAGTTAACAATTAGATTACGTGCTTGGCGTGCATCGTCTTGGCCTGTTATCTGGAAATCGATCATTGGCCACGAAGCATAGTTATCACCGCATTGATCCCATCCGGCGTTTATCTGCTAATCAATACCGTCTTCATCGTAACACACGCTAAAAGAAACATTCACGAATTCGTCGTATGTATTATAAAATTCAATTTTACAAACCATGTCTGTAATGACTGGTCAAGGAATAACGATTTTCACAACCTCCACGTTTTTTCAGGAGGCAGTATTCGACGTTTTTGGTCTACTACTATCAGCCGTTGTGACTCACGTTTTACTAAGACAGCATAACGGAATAATTTTCGAAAAGCTCTTTATCGGATTGTCGATTTTGAATTCACTATTTTTTGTATGGGATTTATTTGTATACTGGGCTCTATACGACCCAGTTAGTTGCTGCTGGATTACTTGTAGACCAGTGAAGAGATATGTATTTTGCAACGACGATGGATAGCTCCGAAGTACTTCAAAATTTTGTGAAAAGAAGAGCTTAATTTAATTAAAGAAATCTCAATTCGAGAGCTAAAGATATATTTTTTTTTCGGCAATGAAAATCCACGATCTTATAAATACCTCGGTTTTATTTATTGATCAAATACGAAAATAGGTTGAAAATTGAATACCCGCAGTTCTTTTTATTTTTGGATTTGTGATATTTGAGGATATTTTTGAATAAAGGAGAACGTAATTGCATTTCTATGATCAAAAGTTGTACTTACTTATGTATTACATATGAATATATAATATACCTAGTCAAATGCATTTATTTAAAAAAATATTACAATTCCTAACTTGTACTAAGATTTTATATAACATATTTCAGTATAATAAGTCAGTGGTTGGTTTAGCTATTCCTTACCAATACTTATATGATTAAATAATCAGTATAAACATTCGTTCGAATATTGAATAAAATGAAAATTTATAATGGGTTTTTTACAACTGCTGGTTCACCCGCATTAATTTGATAAAACAAACAAAAAAAAAAAAAAAAACCAATGTTATTTCAAACGTCATCCTTACACTCGATAAAATTCATGAAAAATAGTTATGATGAAATAAAGGTGCTATTATGAAGTAGAGAGATTTCCTGTTTTTGACCTGGATCATTGTATTTGAACCATAAGAAAAAAAAAAAAAAAAAAAAATGACCTGTCTGCCGATTTTCATTCTTTTATCAAATTTAAACTTTCTCCCATCGATGTGGATAATAATTATACTTCGACAGTTATTTAGAATTGAAATATTAAAAGTTCCTGTTTTTGAACGTAATATAACTATGGTGCAGTCTACGATATGAAAAAGTCTGCCCTTGGCAGGATTAGGTAGAATGTATGGAAATGTATGAAAATGAGGGTGAAGGTTCGATGTATTACGCGGTATTTTTATAACTGGAACGAAAGATCTTGTTTATCCAGGATCGCTTTTCCCTTAGTTAAAAACCTCGTTTGCGTAGTTGATCACACTCAGGACAAGATCAAGAAGATAGGCAGCTCCTTCGATGATACAAAGTGACCCCAAAGCAAGTCCAACCTGAAATTTCGAACGATTATTCACATCTTTTTTCTTCTTACATCAAATTCTCAATTCAATTTCTTATAACTTTATTTTTTCATCATCAATGAATAAACCAATGGTTATACCTGTCTCTCAGATGAAACGTGCAGGTACTTGTGCTCGCCCTGATATCCGTGCCAATAATGAAGTGCAGTACCTCCAACAGCAATGAACATGAACATACCAACAAAGTTCATGATCATATCCTGTGGGAATAAGTAAAATGTGTTTTTATAAAAATTGGTGATGAAAATTAATTTTCGGGAATTCGCGGGGAATAATGATGAATGAGATATTCTGGTTATCGAGGTATTATAGTTATCAATTTAGTTATCACTGTAGGCATAACGGTTGGATAGATTTTGTGATACAACCGCAGTTCAGCGATTATATACTAGTCGTTTTTAATGAAGGGAAAAAAAGATATATAATCTCAAGCGCAAACTTACCACCAGTGATTTTTTGTGCTCCGTATTACCGAAACAGAAGCTGATCATAACGGTCAGAGTGTAGATGAAGAAACCGACGAAGACACCTGAAGCTACTATTTCAGCATCAGGACTTTTGTCTTCATTCAAATTCCACGTTCCTCCAACCCCGAGGAATTCACCTCCATATCCCGTTCTGTACAGGATAAGGATGATCAGATTGATCACCTGCAAGCGATAAAAAATATTTTGATTTATCAACGCCCAATTATTTTATGACATAGTCATAATCGGACGATTAATTATCGGGCCTTCCCGTTTTGGCACGTATTTTATTCCCACTGAAATAAATCGGCGGGTAATCTGCAGGACTGCTATAGGACAAAATAGCGCAGATCTAACATCTTCGTGGAAATAGATGACGTATAATATGGGGTCTTGTATGATTTATTCATCGAATAACTGCATCGCTTTGCATTTTTTTTTTTTTCTAATAAATGTCTGATAAATTATTCAACCGAAAGAGAGGAATACAAGAGTGAAATAATACACCTTGCGTATGTGTCATGTGTGACGATATCGCTGTACAAACTGTTCTTATCGCTTGCCGATACGGAGGAGCAAAAATGATTCACCGAATTAGATGTTACCAGTGTTTTTCTTTTTGTTTTTCAATGGGTGCTTCGATTTTCGATCACGGACTACTTGTTACGTAAAAATTAAAACTTAATTGTGAAATGTCACATCTAGTTAAAAGTCTTGTAACTCAGGGCGTTCAACTTTGAAACCAAATGTTCTATCATCGTATATTTTCATCATTCATGTGTTACCCAAAGTATCGGAACGTGATCGATCTTCCGAAATCTTGACTCCGAACTGCCATTTTATTAGAAAATAACTATTACAAACTACTATACTTAATCACTAAATGATTAATACCGTTGACTCATAGTGGTAATAAAATGTCGCATAAAAAGCGTCGCGTTATCTTAGATTTCTCGTTAGTGTACGTATCAAACCATGATGAGCCATGTATACGAATACGTGAAAATTCTGTAGCGCAAGGTGTGTGGATTTGAAACCACCGCCTCTTGGCCCACTTTAATTAAAACACAAAGGTTTCATTAATGTTTATGAAATGAAATCGGGTAGCCTTTCATGATCAATCCATACCCACTACTTTTATCTAAAAAGTAATTCTGGATTCCGGTCAGGATTGTACCCATGAAATCAACGAATTCATAAGGCAATTTCGTGACCGAAAACCTTTTGCATTATAGAAAAAAAATCCTCACCAATTTCACCACTTTTATAACTATCCCACCAATTGTTTGAAAAGAAACCATCTTGGCCGATTAGCAATATACGGCCTGACTTAACGAATGACTGAAGTATCACTGCCGAACTAAAACCGAGTTGCCAAAAACCGGGAGACTAACTTAACCGATCAAAACGGATCACCAAAAGACATCTGCCGCAGGCGGTAGTTAAACTCGAAACAAGACCAAGCCCTGTTTATCTAATCTTAAAAAGCCATGTATAGCTGGAATGAAACCAAAGGTACGAGTACGCGCAAGCGCGATTACCGCGATGCTCTTATCGCTTATCTTTTCATAATTCAAATATGTTGGAAAATGAGTGTCTTCGTATGTGGCCCACTTTTTCATGACGGAGACAATAGCAGCTTCCAATAGAATTCCAAATTCAGGGTACAACTTAATACCAAAGACGGATCTTTCATTTAACCATTTAGGTCCCAAATTTTTCCATGTTTTTATTCAAGTAGAATATTTTCACCTTCCGATACCACAGCAACCATTTTGGATATGTGGTCGTTATCTCGTCGCCGTGATTCACGCGATTGATTAGATGAGCTAATTCTTAAGGTATGCTGCTACTGGCACGACGTATTTACTTCCGAGAATGAACTTACTACTGAGTGAACTCAACAGTCAACACCTTAAATGAATGACGATACTACGTTACAACTCCCCTATCTGAAACCGTCTCGTGTGCATCTCCCTCGATTTTTCTCTATGATTCATTATGATTATGAGCTCTAACAAGATCAGAACTGTTCAGTTGCTTACCTCCAGCTAATCGAATGGAATACGAGGTTTAAGGGTTGCTATTTGTTCCAGGAATTGGGGCTGGCCATCACCAAGGAACAGATAAACGAGATGGAGGCACATCTCGAGGACATTGACTTCAAGGCCGCTGCTGAAGAAGAAAAAAAGACCAGACACGATGTCATGGCCCATGTCCATGTGTTCGGAAACCAGTGTCCAAAAGCAGCTCCGATAATTCATCTTGGAGCCACTAGCTGCTACGTCGGGGATAACACCGTAAGTGTAATTCAGCCGATCAAAGATGACCTGAAAGGATGAAAATCTTTGGTTCATTTTCAGGATTTATTAATTCTACGAACTGGTTTCGATATCCTTTTGCCAAAACTTGGAGGTGTCTTGGATCGACTGGCTAAATTTGCTTACGAATATCGTTCTCTGCCTACTTTGGGATTTACTCACCTACAACCAGCCCAACTTACCACTGTTGGGAAGAGAGCTAGTCTTTGGCTTCACGATTTACTACTTGACGAAAGAGCTCTTCGTAGGGCAAGGGAAGACCTCAGATTTCGGGGCGTCAAGGGTACCACAGGAACACAGGCTTCATTTTTGCAGCTTTTTAACGGTGAGTTTAAAATCCTGAATCAATTTTTCGGAAAACACGTCTGCAAGAAGACGTTGAAAATACAGTAAAATCTAGTTATTCAGGTAAGAAGACCTTCGTGAAATGATAACGGGCAGTAAAATTTGCAATTTTCTTTCTCTCAAAGGTGATGGAGAGAAGGTCAAACAGCTAGATCATATGGTCACAAAAATGGCTGGTTTTAAGAAGTGCTATTCCGTTACTGGTCAGACTTACTCAAGAAAAGTAGACGTGGAATGTCTGAACGTTCTCGCCTCGCTAGGAGCCACAGTGCACAAGGTTGATATCTAGTTTAACACTGCATCCATTCATTATCATGTGATGAATCCACTCAGAGAAGAGAAATGCTTTGAAAAATCAAAAATAAAATCTCTTTCAGATCTGCAGCGACATTCGCCTGCTGGCAAACATGAAAGAAGTGGAAGAACCCTTCGAGACAACACAGATAGGGTCCAGTGCTATGCCTTACAAGCGAAATCCCATGCGTTCAGAACGTTGTTGTAGCATAGCTCGTCATATGATGACTTTGGCCAGCAATACATTGCAGACAGCCGCAACCCAGTGGATGGAAAGGACTTTGGATGATTCTGCAAACCGGCGTATCACTCTTGCAGAGGCTTTCCTTTCCGCAGACGCTGTTCTAATGACTTTGCAAAATATCACCGAAGGTTTCGTCGTTTATCCTAAAGTCATTGAAAGACACGTAGCTCAGGAGCTACCCTTCATGTCCACCGAAAATGTGATAATGGCGGTTGTCAAGGCTGGTGGAGACAGACAGGCAATTGATTTTACTTGGATGATTACGTTATGCTGATTATTATTTGCCGATTTATTTTACTATTCCGTAAAATCATTGAATAATTCGACATTTTTCTCGACGTTCTATTTCCTTTCATTTATCCTAAGAATCAAATATGACAAATGTGATTTATGATCCTTCTAGGTTTGCCACGAGAAAATTCGCGTTCTTTCGCACCAGGCTGGTTCTCAGGTCAAACAACATGGACTGGACAACGATTTGGTTGAAAGAATTAAGGCTGATCCATACTTTGCATCGATCCTTGGAGAGCTCGACACTCTTTTAGATCCTTCGACTTTTGTGGGCAGAGCTCCGGAACAGGTAGTTGAATTTCTTACCGAAGAAGTCTACCCTGTTTTGAAAAATTACGACAATCTCGACGAAACGCCAGTTGTTTTGGAAATTTAACTTGATTCAATGAGGTGTTTTTTTTTTTTCAATCGATATAATGTATTTCCGGTTATTTTTGTACTAAAAATTGCAATTTTTATTGTGATTTAGCAGCTTATTGAAAGTGAAAACTTTTGATCAATTCATTTGAGAAAGGTGGGGATCATGATATACTAGAACTAGATAGTCTGCATTGTTTTGGAAATTCATTTTATTTCATAGGGATCATCTATCGTTATAATAAAGTTTACCAAAAAATAATTCACACCTATTATACGGCGGGCTATGATATGTTGTATACAAGCATTTATTATTAATATATTATGTGCAGTGTAAAATATTTTCTACAATAATTATACAATGAAAAATTGCGTTGAAAACCAGTAGTAAGGTATAATAATATAATTTTATAATATTTCATCAAATAATACAATATGGTCAACAAAATTATCTATGGTCACCAGTGATTTATACAATTATATAATATGTTGAATAAACAATATTTGGAAATGAAGGCTTGAGATTAATCGAGACCTCAAATTCCTTCAATGAATAATTTCGTTTCGTTTCGTTTCCAATTATGTCATTTTTTCATATTATTTTATGAATTCGCTTGGAGATTATTAAAAAGAAATAACAGATTATATAAGTTATAGAAAGTCGTAATATTCCGAGTGGAATTATTAGTCAATTCATATTCAACAGATAAGTGTAAATTTTTAAAGTTGGAGGAAAAATTAGAATTTATCCGAACGTAAGTTTCGTGAATAGATACACGTTTTATAGAAATAGTAAGAAAAGTAAGAGAATATTGTGAGAAATTGGATTCATTTTAAATACACGTTTGGAATCAAGACACGATCTTGAAAGTAAGACAATGCATAGTTGAATTAAGAGTAGGTAGAAAACGAAAATTTTATAGAATATTATGAAACGGGAGAATAGGAAAATGAAAAAGGTGAGTACAGAGTAATGGTTGAAATAAATTAAGATAAAAATCACATTTTATTATAAAAAATAGTGTATAGTGTAGAGACAGGCGGTGATTTTAAACACTTAAGAGAAGACAGTCAGTCGTAGGATGATCAAAGACACGATCTATAAAGTTCAGGTCTTAAAATCCTATACGAAGTATTTAAATATAAAAATCAACAGTATAGAAGAGTAAAGGTAACAGTAAAAGTAAAAGTATAAAGTAAGAATAAAGTAAGAATAACAGTAACAGTAGAAAAAAAAAGTACTATAGACATGTAGTAAGAGTATGTTAAGTAAAATAATCACAGCATTAAGTTTTAACAGATTTTGAAATTTGTGAAAAATTATTAAGGAGAAAATAAGGAAGAAATATCGAGCTAGGTAAGAACAGGCGAAAAATGATGACATTAGATAAAGACAGAGATAGAGTAAGAATCAAAAGATGAGGTACAGTGTACAGTAAATTATAGTAATAAGTATTTAACTTGCTAACATGCTATAAAAGAATAAAATAGAATAAAGAAACAGAGGAAAGAGGAGAATAGTAGTGTCAAAGTTCTGTAGTCAAATATTGAGTAGAGTTTAATATCGTATTCGGTAAAATTTAAGGTACGAAATTTTAAGACAGAGAAATAATTTTGTCGTAAGAAAAGAATAGGACAGAGTCAAAAGGTGTAAATAGAAAGTAGTAATAGTAAGAGGAATAAGAAGAAGAGCGATAGAAAGTTGAAGAAGAAGTAATAAAATTAAGAGATAGATGCTGCAGCGAGCGAAATGTAAGATTGAAAACAAGAATAGCAGAATAAAGGAAGAAACAGCGTAGATAGAACGTTTTTTTTTTTTAGATAGAATATCAGGGAAATATTGTAAGAGAGAAAAGAGAGTCACAGTAATAGATATATTCGTAAATTGGAGCCAAGGCTTGTTAGGTTTAATTAATTTTGGTAAAAGTTTGCCAAAAATTTATGCAAAGCCATTAAGATAGGGTTGAATATTTGTAAATAGAGCATAGGTATTGGTAAAAGAGAGAATCAGTGGTAATACTGTTCAGTAGAGATGTGTGGGTGTGATTTTATGAAAGATTAATATCAGATCAAGTATAGACGTAGAAAGAATTTGAGACAAGATTTATAGAGATTGAGGAAAATAGGAGAAAGACAAGATAGTTCGAGTTCATAGAAGATCGTGAAAGAAAACAGAACAGTTGTTGGAAAGAGATAGTTGAAGATTCAAGAAAATTCAGAGAAGATATAGAAATGGTAGAATGAAAAGATAGACGAAACAGGAAAAATAGGTAGAGACAGAAAATGAATTAATTCATTCGAAGCAAACGAGAATGAAGAAAGATCGGAAAGAAGAAAGATTCGAGAGAAGAAAGCTCCGAAAAGAAGATAGATAGATAGATGGATAGATATATGTTTGATAGACGAAGAGAAAGAACAGCAGCACGTATATGATGCAGAAAATTGCAGTTGAAGTGTAGAGAAGCAGTAGAGAGACAGATATTTTGAGAGTCTCCGGACAGAGTTTCGAAGATGGTAAAATAAGAATAACGAAGGGTGTTTTTTTTTTTTTTTTTTTTTTTTTTTTCTTTCAGACAGGTAAAGTAAAGATAGAGGAAAGAAGAAGAAGAATATAGGAAAGAAGAAGAAGAAGAATAGATCGAAGATATTTAATCGAAATGAATTTGAAAATTTGTTAAAGAGTAGATTGGTTCTTTACAGAAGTTGAAATTTCAGGTACAGCAAGTAAGTAGAATTAGGGTAACAGAGTAATATGTAAGAAAATGAGTAAGTAGCTAATCGAAGATATTTTGATAGAATGTTTCGAGGAATAAGCTTTAAAGTTAAAGATAAAGAAGTAGTTCTAGTATTGATTAGAATATAGGATAGAAGATTATCTCAGAGAGATAGAAAGAGAGAGAAAAGAGAGAAAGAGAGACAAAGAAAGACAAAGAAGTATGAGAAGAGTAAGAAAAGATTTGTAGAAGAAAATTTGAAGATCAAGTGAGAAAAGTATGCCGAAATCGTAGAAATTTAAATGTCCTAATTGTTGGCAAGATTTGGCGAAATTTCGAGATCATAATACTGGTAGGTCGTAGTAAATAGAGTAAAGAACAGAATAGAAATAGGTGAAACGGTACAGGTTTATGAAAATAAGAATAGTTGGAAGAAAATAGCGTTTTTATAGTATGAAAATAAAGTATTGTAACCGCATAAAGAAAGAGAGAGCAGAGCATCATCAAGTATAGAGGTAAGAAATAGGCAGAATATATAACGAGAGAAGAAAATAGCAGAATAAAAACCTCGCGGTTTTGGAAAGTGAAGAATACAGGGTAGAAATTGACAGAAAATTGTACGAGAGTAGGCATATAGAAATCAAAAGGTGAAATTTAGTTGAAAAAGGTTTTGTGTAAAAAGAAGAAAAGAAAGAAGAGGCGAAATACAGGAGAAGAAATAGTAAAGACTATATAAGTGAAGACAAAGTGATAATAGAATAGATGAAACGCAAGACTAATTAAGAGTAGAGTAATCATAGGTGAAAGATTAGGAAAGAGTTGATAGAATTAGGAGAACGAGAAGAAAAGGGTGAAAGCATAAAAGAAGAGTAAAAGTGAGTAATTTTTTAGATACAGAATGCGGAAAAGAAGACTAGATAAATAAGATATGGAAATTAGGAGAAGACACAGAGTTGGTATAAGATTTTAGGTAGAAAATTTGAAAATATTGCGATTCAGAAGAAAAATGAACATGATTTTCGTTCAAATTTAAATATCGTCAGTAGGTATGTAAAACAGGCATGATTTGAGAATTAATTTTACCAAATTAATTGTCTATCTCCGTTCGTCGCGTATCAGTAATGAGATTTGTACGTACCAGGGTAAGTTTTAAAAAAATACGTCAAAAGCTAATCGTAAAGTTTTGAGAAAGAAGAAATAAATTATAGAGTATAGATAGTATAGGTAAAGTATACAGTTCGAAAAATTGGAAAGAAAGAATAGGTATCACAGTGTGTTACGGCCGTTTGTAATCGGGGAAAATTAAATATCGTGTCTCTTGATCCTTACGTATCAAAGATTTTCATCAAAATTAAATTAGGAACTTAGAGAAAAAAAATTTCGTCGGCTGATCATGCAGGACAGTATTAGCTCAATATTTACAAGGTGTTAGGATACATTTTTTTTTTCGTAGTGTATTCAAAGACTTGCGAATTCACGTTGAATTTTTTGGTGGGAATGTTTCGAAAGCATATTAAACCGTGCCCTGGTATTGAGCTGGTTTCTTTTTACTCTTTCGGTGTTCATTGATTTAATTGTTTATCGGCTAACCGATAACAAGGCATCGTTGATTCTTCTGAAGCGTGTCTAATTTCTATATATTATATAAAACTAAACGATCAAATTCTCAATCGAATTTATAATCTAACTGAATCAGAACCGGGTTAAAAACTAAAATACACACCGGTGACAATGAAAGACATTCGTCGAAAATTTTATCGTCAGTTTTTTAATCAATTTTCTTTCCGAGATTCAGAGCTCTGCTGTTGGATCCATAAGATCAGTAGTTTCTTCGTGTTCTTCTATTGGTTGAAAAAATGTACGATGTAGATGTGCAGGCTGCTGGACTATATTTGTCAGTATCAATGATGGAAAGAAATACTTTCATAAAATAGTTCGAATTCAATCGATCCTGCAGACGTTGATTAATCGATTCTATCAGATCGTAAACAAAATGAAAAATATAACTTTTGACCACTGCAGGACAAGGAGAAAGTGGAGCTTCCTTATTTTCATCATTTCTTTGCTATACGATGCCCGGTGAAAGTTACACCGTCTGAAATTTTGCCAGATTCTACAAAGACGGCGAGTTGGTCACCCGCTTCCATGTCAAGGAGGACAAGGTTCGATCCTCCTCCTGGTCCTACGCTGATTACAGGACTCCAACTGTTGGTGCTACTTTCTTTTCGTTTTAAAGTCAGCCGTAGATCGGAGCTTCCATATCCGGCAAAACTGAATTGATAAAGTCCTGGACAATGCGTTGTAAATGTACCAGTTGTTGCGACGTATCCGACGCCCTTGTCAACCAAAGTTTCCGAAAGCACCACCCTCGCATTCTTTAGAAAAAATAAGAAAATAAACAAAAATAAAAAAACCGTAGGTTAAAAAATAATTGACGATTCAAAGTCAAACTAAGAGAGAGAGAAAAAAGAAAGAAAATAATTCTGCACACGTTTTCTCCTCATTGATTCCATGAAGTGAAATATAAGCTCTCTCCTCTTTGCAATTCAAACAGTCTCTCCTCTGTATTTGGTATTCCATGAGACTAAAGCTTCTTCAGAATGTATTTTTCTTTTTTTCTGGTTAATCATACATCAGGTGATAAAAGAAACTGCTTACATTGACGTTTCCGTGGGAAGCTGCAAAAGCAACTACACCTGAACAATCCTCTGCAGTGGCCAATTTGCGCGCACCGATGGTTGTCGTCCTGGCAGTTGGAGGATCCGGGACAGCCGCGTGGCTTATGAGGATGATGTTCAGCAGGAGAATTGACCACTCCACCCACCTGTGTCAGAAATAAAATAATAATTAAATAAAAAATGATAATAACGTTTCAGAAGTGAAAGGGCGAAAAATATTAATAAATCGTTAATAAATGATCATTAAGAAGTATCCAACGATTAATCAATACTATGATTGTAAGTAGGAACTGGGACTCGGTAGTTTTACTAAAAGATACAAAGTTCAACTGGTCGAGGAACTTTCACTGCTAGAGGCGATCGGAGTCAAGGAACGTCAAGTCGGACTCAGAATCGGCCAAGACTGGACTGGCCAGTATTCGTACTTTCAGATACGCCGCATTTTAAGACTTAAAGAACTTTTGGCAGCTGTTAAAGATCCATTTTATAAAATTATACGTTTCATACTGTAATCAGTTTTTTACGAGTCGCATAGTACTCAATCCACGACCGTGCGTGGAGTCAAAGCGTTTATGAAGATCTCAGACAGTTAGAAATGAAATTTTCTGCGCAATAAAATATCGAGTCAATCATCAGACCTTGAGTGCAGAAAAAAATTCCATTTAAGGCTTAACACGTGACGTGTTAACCAGTAGGTCTATACATACGTCGGAGAAAGTAAAGAAGAGTTGCATAATATTTGCATACGAGATAGATATAATATAATATCTACGTCCATTATATCAACCTGAACAAACACTATCATGGAATAACAAAACTGTAGCATTATGATGATGATATGGAGATCGTTTGATCGTGGATAGAAAAAATAAAAAAAATTGCAAACACGTTAATAAAATATGAAAAAAAAAAATTTAAGTGGCAATCAAAATAGATGTAGGTATGATTAATATCTAATGTAAGTCATTGTGACACTCGAAAGTTTAGAATTAAATTAGTGATAGACATTTACGATGTCGCCAATCGATAGGAAGCTTTAAAGTTTAAACTCTGAAAAAGGTTGCTAGTAAATATCGATGTAGGCAGATGATGGCAATATATAGGTAGATATAATTTATACAGAGTATGTGATTATGCATGATAATTAATGCAATAATTTTCTATACAATGGATGATTTACGATACACTTATTCATCTTTTTCTTTTTTTCTTGATATTATCGTTCCTTAAAAAAATCTATCTGGAGACTAGAATCGCACGATTCTTAAGATAAAGTTTCTCGCGAGAAAACGAGGCCAATATATTATCCGAGTAGGTGCAGAGGCTGCAGTAAATCACGAGCCTGTAGTAAGTCGACGAGTTTCGATATAAATACCGTATTACGAATAACTTGTAGAAGTGTTGCATAGGTATAGAGAGTAGGTACCTATAAAGAGTTCACGCCCTGATAAGTCTCCTTCGCAACTAGAATCGATCAAATAAAATAAAATAAAATAAAATAAAATAAATAATCGTTCACGCGCGATCGGTCCTGTAAATCAGTTTCACGACGAATGTCTCGCACCCGCTTCTGGTTTACTCTACTTTCTATTCGCGATTCAGGGGGAAAGTTTAGTGTCAGGTTTTGTATATCCATTGTCAAACTCTTCGACTAAAAAATAATGACAATAGTAGTTAGCTGTTAAATAACATTTAACAAAGTCGCAAATTGAATAAGAAGAAGAAAAAAGAAAAAAAAAAAAAAATTACACAGCCACCACCTCCCACCCTCGTTAACTCGACAATAAATTATTCTACTCTAAAACCGATCGTGAGATAAAATCCACTCGTAACCCTTTCACTTTCTTTAGTTTCAAGGCGACATATATATGTAAGACACAAAACAACGGTAGGTACGTGACCCAACGCAATGATTATTATAGAATAGAACAGTATGGTATCATACGTGTCCTGTTTTAGAGATTTTTGCAAAATCTGAACGATTCTAAAGTCTGGACATAGCGAGGAATCCAAAAAAGTACAATTCATTTGCTCTGACCCTGGCTACACGTTATAATATTATATTCGCTACTCCACGGTTTACCACAACCATTCGATTTTTACCTCAAATGCTAGATTTGTTATTATTTAATATCGTTTAATCCTGACTTTCGTAACGCTATGATCAAACGATCTGTTACATCATTTATACATTTTTCAAGCTGTATAGATACATAATCGAGTTTGTCATTAAATATCGTAATCGGTATATCGTTATATATTATGGTAATGGTATTGAATCACTCTAAACCATATCGACAAATATTTCCACAAACATTGATAATATCGAGTTGAAAAATAATTATACAAATATAGTTATAAATCAACGGATTGAAAATTATTATATTATACATTAAATTTCTAGACGCATATATGTAGGTAATAGGAATTGCACACTGAGGCTCGACTAAGGAGATAATTATAGTTGTTGGTTTGCATATTGCGACAGGTAAACCCAATTAGAAGTCATCACTCATCGTTCCAAGAACCTTTGACTTTATTACATACGTGGTAAATATTCCTTGCAATGCTTATGGCAAAATGGAATATAACAACATAGTGACATGCGTATGCAAATCGGTGGTTAAGCTCAAGCTTGAGCTCGAGCAATTTTTCAATTTTTCATCCCATTAAGTTTATTGTGTAATATTACACAACCTAGTAGGTATACGCAGTAGGTGCGACGTTTCTATATTCAACCATAACAGAGAAATCCCTAACTATAATTTTAATGGAAAAATTTCATAACAACTTTGATACTAGGTAATAGAAAATTCTATTTTATAATAAGACTAGTTGAATGAGTCAATCATGAAATGCGATTTGTCTGGTTATACTATCATTTCCCGAGGAAATCTGATCCACGTTTTAAAAGTCCGCAGCATATGTTCGAGATAAAATCATATCGCGATGTATTGCAGTATTTCGATATTTCTCAATTTTTTTTTTTTTTTTTTTTTTTCTCCAACGATTGACAATAAATTAATGCCTTATTATAGTTAATCATCACAGGGATATAAATATATGTCAGGATATGATAGATAAGAGGTAAATCGATCTTATCGAACGATCCAACGATTCGAAGATCAGCGATGCGAGTAATTGGAACAAATTTCAGTCACTGACATACTTTGCACAGCAGCTGTCCATAACTTTGTAAATTATTATTACACACGTATAAGTATAGTACCTATATATACACACCTGCAGCAAGAGAAGGTAACATACGCCTTAAATACAACTTCCTGTTTCGCAGATAAGTTTATCCCTCAGGCAGTATCGCGAGGCGTGGAAAATCTGGCTTGAATTCAATGCCGATCTTACGGTACAGATATTATACCTATACCTACCTAGATACATTATAAAATGCGCGTGGGGCAATCGAGGCGAGGTCAGTTCCGGTATTCAATGTGCGGATTGCAGCGATTGTTATTATATTAAAGTTGTTAATAGACTGGATATGGGTGCGGCAGTTGACAAATTGATATGAAAGGCATAAAAAAAAAATGAAAAATAAAATTGATCAGAGATCTTTTTTTTTTTTTTTTTTGTAATTTGTTGCTACTAGGAAGCGATATATTTTAAGCGTGACCATCACGCGTCAGCGCACTTTACGCGAACTGTTAACGAAATTATATAACCCGTGGCAAGTGAACCAGGCCGATTTCCTGCTGCAGACATTATGAATAAACTATCGTGTCTGTGTATTGAGTGGCGTGTCACGAAAAATATTAACGATTTAAAAATAAATAAATTTCATATCTTTAACGAAAGTCTTGGAGTTAAGAAAAATTTCATTTACGAGGAGAAAGCTTCGGTTTTTAATATACCAATAAAAAAAAAAAAAAAAAAATCGGTAATTTATATCAACTTTGACATATAATACATTCTGATTATATATATAGGTATACACTAGAATTGAGACATGAAATATCATCCTATTTGCGCAATACCATATGTCTACATTCATAGATATATAAACTATAGTACATATATAATATGATACCTATATATAGGTATATGCAAGAATAATAATTGAACTACATATGCTAGAACTAGCTGTATGCAATAGGTTGAGTATAATAGGTATATCTACAGGTAGATGACATCTCAAGATAAAACCGAGGTCTCTATATTATGATGAATTACACAATAACTATAGTATAATGCTAGTATATAGATAAAAGTGAGATGATTAATTTCTGATTTTATTATATCAAGTAATTGCTGTAATATATTATTATACTATCAATAATTCACTACCCACAATCATTATCCCATGAATAATTCTTCAATTTTTACTCCAGAAACTTTCTATGTATCAATATATGTAATTTAAATCCATTGATTAATCGATCAACCGATTTTCTTCCATTCATTTATTATACTTGGAATTAAAATGAATAATTTAGAACGATTTTCTCAAAGAGTAGTGGTAAGGATCTCTTAATACCAAAATATTAATGTATACTCTCTAAATTCGAATCAGTGGAAAGTCACTGATGGCAGTCATAAGTATACCAAAATCACTGACAATCAGTAACATTTTCACTGATTGTCAGTAATTTTCGGTATACTTATAACTGGCCATCAGTGACTTACCACTGATTCGAATTTAGAGAGTAAGGATCAATTTCGATCGAGATATATTTCACAATTATTATTGATAAAAAATAATGAATAAACTCACATGATGTTTAGGAGTGGAGTGGCGGACAGTGCAGCAGGGCAAGTAGTTCCGATATGTCCGGTGGTCCGGCCGCAGTTGCAAAGCCTCAAGAGACCCGAACCTTTATATCAACTCGGCGCGTTCTCCGACTGCCGTAGAACCACTTCTTCATTGCCTACCCAGTGCGCGAGTTCATATTGCCTCGATCCCCTCCATTTATCGCGATTTGTTGTCGACTATCCAGAGCTTAATCTAGTCGATAAAAATCAGTCTCGCTTTGGCGAACTTTGACGCCGCGGTTGGCCGCGTGACGAATTCGACGTACGACTACAACCAGCGATTTTATTCGATCAAAAAACAAAGAAATTTGCCAAAAATTTTGAGCCCGGAGTTTCGCAGAGCTGGCGAAGATGTGGATTTAAATGCATATAGAAATTCAGAGAACGAGGACTAGGATGATTTTTCATTTTTTTATTTTTTTTCTATCCTAATCATAAAATTGTGAAATAATTGCACTGGCTCTATTAATTCTCGTCCGGTTTTGAGTGATGCCCTTCCGCCACGCGTATGTTACTTGGTGCAAGTCGAAGGTAGAATTTCTCGACGTGACCCACTGTACTATTTCCTAGCGCACCGTTAGGTCTGATCAGCCGTTAAAAAGTCATTGTTTAGTAACAGTCTATTTGGCATTATGGCTAGAGGAGAGAATAGTCCACGAGCTTGTATTGACCTAGGTATGATTGCAGTGATATAGGAGGGGCCGTCTATATAGGTAATTAAAAAATTAGTCGCGAATTAAGTCCTCTGACTTTCTCGAGTAGGTATACGAAAAATACCGAGCCTTTCGAAACATCTGATTTTATCATTATGATTCCAAACTTGGGAAAATTGTTCTTACTTAGATTAGATTGAATTTAGAAAAAGAAAGTTTGCTTTTTAACCCGTAACAAAGAGAGTGGAAAATAGCTTTTTAATTAGGCGCGCAGGAAATAACGCGGCTTGAATACTTGATCAATTTTATTTATTTTTTTCCAGCTGACTCACTTTTGCGGGGAGAAAAAAAAAAGAAATTTTATTTCGGATCGGATCGACGATAATTGCGAACAATTAAAATTGACTTCAAATGACAGCCAGGGGATATGCGATGCGGAAGTTATCCATTTTGGCATATCGTATAATTTTTTAATGCCGATTATATATCCCAGTTTCTCTTCGATCGAATAATAAAAAAAAATAATAATAATAATAATGATAAAATGAGCGAAAAAAACATATCGGCTATTGTTTATGGCGTTAATAAATCGCATGTTAAATAATAATAAAAATGTTTCGGGGCATAACGTAGAGCGTGTTTATTCTGGCGTTCTTCCCCACCTTTAGGCGTGATACCTTTACATAATCAACAAAGCAGCAAGCCTCTACAGGGGCCTGGATCGAGGCTGTCCAATAAAGCAATAATTAATTAAACAGCGTAAGCTCGGTCAGCCTCCCACGCAAAGGCGATCCACTCTCGCTACAAGATCTCCGTTTTTTTTTTCTGTTTTTTTTTTTTTCATCAATTTTTTTCCCATTATTATCTTCACTTATTTTTTCTGTCTTCCTTTCTTTCCTGGAGCGAGACCGACGTTGACCTAGTGGAGAAAGGTTTTCAAAAGGAACGTAAACGGATCAGTGGATATAATTAGTCACGTTTGCTGTCGCCCTCTTGATCCAATTTAATGTCGCAAAATAATGGGTTTTGAATTCGGGAAGAAAAATTTGTGACAAAATTTTCACCTTGACCTCCACTCGAATTCTGTAGGTATATAAAAATAAAAATTTGTGAAATCGAATGGAAAACCGATCGATGGTCGTTGGTAGGTGTACCTATTGTTATACATTACAAACTATAACGAGTGCGGACAATTGTGAGAGTGGTTATATGTACCGAAAATGTACCAGTAGGTCAATGGAACGAGTTCGCTTTTAACAAGCGAACCGAAGACCTACTACATTTACAGAACGTGGCTGGTGAATCGAATGAATTTTTATACCCGATTTGGTTTTAGGTAACGTACGATGAGTTCAAGGCCCTTTTTTGGCACCTGATGGGACCGGAAGACACAATATGTGATTTTGTTTCTCGCATGTATATCACCGATTCTTACAGGCGATAAAACTTCCTGGTTAATTTTAGTCATTTGTATGCTGATCCGCCTAGACTGAAAATCGAATTACATGTTTGAAAGTTTGGAGTAATATAGGAGTGTAGTTGAATGAAAATGCCATTGTCTACTATTGTGGTTTATTCAAATTTGAGAATTTTTTAACAACCGTTTATGACAGTCTTATTTTCTTTGTCAAGAATTTATAATAACTGAAAATTTCTCATTTTTCTTTTTTTTTTTTTTTTCCCTCAACCTTTCGTGGGATTTGGACTTTCGTTTGTCCCTCTGTATACCTACATATGTATATGAGAGACTCTTCTCACGGTGCATTAAAGTAAAATCAACTGAGAATTAGCGTGGGTGTAGAATTGTCGACGTGAGTAGGTATATATATGTATATATGTATTACAGTTACGAGTGGATCTTACAGTAAAGATGTTACGAAATATTCGCACTCGCATGTCTAATCTGACTTTCTTTTACCTGGTTTAAAAAAAAAAAAAAAAAAAACAAGGAGTAAAAAAAAAAAACGAGAGTCTTCAAGCTGGCATAAGAGGTAGCCAATATTGTGTAGGCGCATTGAAACCAGGTTAATTCGGTATTAGAATAGGTAACAGATAATTTGGCGATATACCAACGTCTATACGTCAATTTTTTTTTTTAATTATTTTAACGCGAAAGTTCTCCTTGATTTATACAGGCTCGTCAATACTGACGGGTGAATAAATCACGAGATATTTTATGAGTTAGAAATTAATAACGCGGGGATCTGCAATCCCATATTCTTTAAATCTGCCTCAATAATAATTAAAAATATTCACGCAATTTGACTTTGAATTTATCGATAAATTTTCTCTAAAGATTATAATTGCCTCGCGAAAGTATATTAATTAATGACAAGTATGGCTCTTCGAACCGTTTTTGAATTATATTATAGAAACGCGTAATGTAAGGACGTGGAAAAAAAAATGCTTTATAAACTTGGAAGATTTTGACATCGAATTACGTATGCTTCAGAGTTTATAATATAAAGAGAAAGTACACGCGTACGCGAAGAAAAGGTAAAATAAAAATGACCAGAAGTGGAAGTTCTAAAAGTGTCAAGATGAAGGTAAAGATACATCGCTCCCCGTTCCTACATATAGGTATTTACTTTTACCTATATCCGACTATTTTATGGTTTACACTTAATTGTTTCGTGAACCTTTGGAGTTTAGAGTTTACCGCTTTCTGTCAATATTTAGTCAAACGTGTCTCCGGTTTTCTTCACTGAGGGGAACCAGCTATACATATATATATATATATATTATTTGTATAAGTTCGTTTTTCCTCATTCAAATATCTCTAATAGACCCAAGAATTGTCGAATGACACTTAGTGAAAGTCTGCAATGATCTGGTGCGACTATTTCCCGACTTTTTCAACCTCCCAGTCATTGGACCAATGAAATAGAATTTTTATCGTTCGTTGACTGCGTCGAATTATTGCACATTTATCGTTAAAGTTTATTGAACCGAGCTCTCTATCGTAGTTTGTGGTAAAATATAGTCATGTATATGTATGTACAAGTGGACGAAAATTATTGCAAAACATATACTACGATTGTATAATTCGATTGGTATAAAAACACGCTGACGTAACTCTCAAAAACCAGCAACGTTGCGAAAAATCCATTCTCTTACTCGAATCTGAAAAAAGGAGTAGAGTAAGTCCTTGAAAAATGTCTTCAAGAATTTATTAAAGGACATAATGCAGCTTAGAAAAATCAAAAATACCCCCTTTTTCGCGATCATTTCGCAAGTATGCACACCAAACCTTATGTACCTCTCGATTTCGATGGCCGAATGTGATTGCAGTCAATCAACGACAGTACTAGACAGTGTCAATTAATCTCAAATAATCAATCCCATCTATAGTTTGACTTACTGTAAGTTAATTCAGAAAAAAATCTATCCTTGTACGAGGACAGGACCTTGAATAATTTAGGCGTTGGCAATTATCCAAACAGATTGTATCCGCGTAACGGAGTTATACGATACTATAGTAGGCAAATAGTAATAACAGATCCAAAGTGATAACTGCCTCCTTTACTCAAATATAATGGCATACCAGTTTGTTGAATTAAATTTACGATCGTTTATTTCAATGGGAATTATCTTGTGGGCGGTTTATGATCAATGAACGTTTCGTAACACGGTGCTAATTGCAGTACTATATCGTAGGGTCAAAAGTATTCGTCGATTACTGGTTTTGAGTACAGGCATACGTGGGTACGTGAAGAAAGCAGGTATATGGTACTTTTTTGCCAGTTCAATTATACATTGGTAAAATTTGAGCAATAATTGGCCGAGGTTACGAGTCTCCAGAGGGCAAAACTGGACAACTGACCACGCCTTTACCTGTCAACTTCATCCGTTCTTTCGCGAGTCGTTTACACCGGCGGTTCTTATTTGGAGCAAACGAAAGTTAGCTCGGAGCTAGAACGCGACTTGAGTTGATTTGTACCTGGCGAGTTTGTAGCGTAGCTTTGCGGTTGATATAATCCTCTTTTTTTACTCGAGGTTGACCATAGGCATTTCAAAAGACGGCTTATACCAGCTTACATCAGCTAAGCTACGTTTAAATTTTTTGAAGACAAGTACACTTAATATACCTTCTACTATTTAATATAATACCTAATAACAGCACGCGTGGGCAGTTGTTGAACTTTGTATAATTGATTGAACAGATCTGCGAGCATAATCTATAAAATGTAGAAATTTGAGACATGCAATCCTATATCTGGTCACTTGGTGGCGTAATTTCGATTTATATAACACCGCAACGAATTAATATCTACATCCATACATCGCAGTATGCTGATATTTTGCAAAACATACATATAAGAAAAGAAAAAAATCACTTAAAAATGTTGAAACACTTTCAATTTGGTTTGTAGTATGTACCATGATACCTGGTCATTTTGCTATGTTTTATTTCATTTTTATTATCGCCAATTAAATCTTCCTGATCAGTTTTTTTTTTTATCATTTTTTTTCTTCTCTTTGTTCTTCTAATCTCGGACTTTCCTTTTTCAGTCAATCATTCGCTTTTTTTCTTTTTCTTACAGGCATATATGACTATATTTCGTTCGACAAGTGCGTGTATCCGTTTCGCTATTAGGTATATGCGATTTAGAATTTTTTATTGCACTCAACAACCTTGTTCGTTTAATTGGACATGAGATCCGGCTACAAACGCTAGTCGATGTCACGTATACAAATGTATGTCTGCATTTTTTAACCATTGAAAATAAATGCCGTAAACAATCTGCACTCCTCTTTGTCATGTTATAGAATTTTATTTTTTACCCAGATGACAATCGGGATTCCATGTTTCCGCTATCTGAAACACACTAGTTCCACTCAGATCGCCGCTCATCACGTAATCATAGAATTTTTTTTTTTTTTTTTTTTATCATGCAAGACTCTTTTTTTATTCAACTGTTGATTAAAATAAGCCGTGCAATTTTTATCAGAGAAAACTGCGAAAGTTGAAGTTGATTAAAAATTCAGGAAAATTTGTGGCATTTTTTTAAACCATTTTCATCACCTACGATATTCCAGAAAAGGATGAGAAATACATTATCAAATATTAATAATGTTATATGATGAAGTTGAACAGTAGGTCAATCGGGTTTTTAAATCAACCATATAACTGCATCTAGACATATGGAGTTTCCATAAAGATGTATAACACATTTATAAGTGTCAACGTGGTTATTATGTAGATATACGAAACGTCACTACTGTGCAATTTTAACACTGTAATTCTATTGTAATAATTGGCTCAATTATATCGAAAGTATGTACTTAGGTATTCAAGTGATGCTAGCTGCGGTAGGGTACACGCCTTAGCTTTCCCTGATTATTCTTTTCGAATGTTATTTCATTTCTAGCGGGCAGTGAAATTTATTGGAATAAATTTTGATCATTGGGGGAATGTGAGTGATTAGGGAAGAAAAAGTCGGAACATTTAGTTATTAATTTATATTATTTATTCGATAATTCAGTAATAATATTATATAAAGATATATATAAAACCATGAAGTAATGGCACTGCAATAATTAGGCTAAAAGCGCGATTCGACAACGCAGGTGTCATAAAAAAGAAAATCATTCGATATTGGTAAACGCAGAATTTCTCGTAATTACACAAATGTAAATCGAACCTTGTCGCATAAATTTTATTCAAAGTTCTTGAAACGTTAATTTAACGTTTTCCAATGTTTATATATTACTGAATTTTCTTACTAGCTAATATTTTAAGCATAAATAAATTATTATCAAAGAAAGGTAGAAATAGAAATAGAGGAAGAAGGAATGAAGAACTTTATAAAAAAATAAGCAGTTCTCGTGATAAAATAAGTTCATGATGGCCGTGATCGGATTTATAATTGATTTTAAACCAAAACAGAAATTATCGAACCTTTTTTTTTTTATAGTTAAGGTCTTTGATAATCGATGTAGATGAACGGCCATCGAAGATTGAGAAAATTGCGCGTGGTAAGAAAAATATCAAAGCGGTTTTTAATTATTTTTTTTAAATTATAACTCGTTCACTTCTGAGTATTTCTTTTTTTCGTTTTTTTTTTTCGACGAACTTTTACCTCCGAATATAAGCGATTATACACGCTTCTAAAGAAGATCTAAAGTTTCGATGACTTACATAGGTTTATTATATACAAATTTTGCACCAGATCACTGTAGCGCCGTATAATTAATACATTACTCAAAGGACAAGAAGCTTTTTCTTCTAAATACCTCTGCCCTAATATATATACAAATTTAGAAGGAACGAACGTAAGAAAAAATATTTACATTGCACTTCAAGCATAGATACCTCGATTATGTATATTATATGTATTAGCGTGGTCCCTAATTCGGTCATATTCGAATTTCAATGATCCCACAGGTCAGAACGTCTCCAAATACATACAAAAAAAATGTAGTCAAATCCTCAGGTTCTTATCTGAATTATAAATACTGCCTCAAAGCCTTTGAACTTTCCTATTCAAATAACACACGATTTCTGGTACTTCAGGGTTATTTTTTTCTTCCTATCGATAGCTTCGAAAATTATATCGTTGAAAATCTGTCGAGTTTTCATGCGATACCTACTACTACAAGTAAAGAGTCTACCAAGTTTAAGATCCTTCGTAGCTATATGTATACTGCATTAGAAAAAAAAAAAAATTAACCGCGAAATGTCACAAATCGTGTTTTACTCAAATGTGAAGATTCGAAGGCTTTCAGGTGGTACTTAGAATTCAGATAAGAATCTGAGAGTTTTTGGCTACATTTTTTTATATATATTTGGAGACGTTCTGGCCCATGGGAGCATTGAAATTCGAAAATGATCAAGGTAAGGACCACTCTAATATGTATATATGTATATAATATATCCGCTGATACATTGTGCTTTTCTGCTTTTTATTTCACCAATTCCTAGAGCGACAGCCTTTGGACCGATCATTGCGAGCTACTTTCTCCTGCCGAATACATAGGTACCCACTCGGTCACTTAGTCGTGTTTGCATCGTCGTAGAATTCACGCTTTACTATGTAGCTATTTAGCCATCAGCTATACATACATGTATGGTCACTAGAGAGTAGGTCTCGAGATAAATAAAAAAAAAAGTAAAGATAGTAACTCGCAACGTTCGATTTCTTGCAGGGAATATCCCGTAATTAGCAATTTCAATTTCGATTTCAATTTTAATTTCGATTTCAATTAAACCAATGGAACAACCTGGAGAAAGGCATCGCATATTGCGAATTTACACGCGGAAGAGCCGGCTGCTGATATTTATCATCGAAGATAGAGCCAGCTCTGATCAAAATAAAAAGTCTCATAGTACCACAAAATAACGATTTTTTTGTTTTCTTGTAAGCCCAGCTCTAGGACGCTGAAATTGGATCTTGAATATTTTAAGAGAATATCTTAAACGAGAAGATTGTCGTCTTGGCAGGCGGGTCCCTTGCTGGGCCAGTTGCAGGCGCCAGCGTTACTGTCATAACTGAGATGTACGGGGCAGTTGAAAACATGAAGAGTGAATTTCTGCTTCCATTCATCCCAATGGCAGGCGTAAAATTTGTTGCAGAATTTCGGATGACGGAAAAGTCCTGGTCTAGCGCAGTCAGTTCCACCTTGAAGGGTCTCATCGACGCCACGTATTCCACCAGGTCCATAACGATCGAAGGCAGCACCAGAGCCGCCAATCGCGTTACCAGCTGCGCCAGAACTTGCCAAAGATTTACCCGCCTTTCGCCCAACTCCTGCTGAACGACCCACAGGAACATCTCCGCTAATAAATCCTGCTGGAAGACTGGCGAATTGCGGATCTACGTTGTCGGAGGAAGCCTCGTAGGCTCCATTCTCCAGAGGGATGATTTTCTTGAATGAAGAAGAGCCCCGCGATTTGACAATCGGTGATGGTGAAGAGGCAACCGGGAGGTAAGCCGTCGAAGGTTTTCCACGCGATCCGAAAATGGTGGTAGCTGGAGTGCTCAGGCCGAATACAGCGGTCACTGGAGTCCTGAAAGATGATGAATACACGGCAGGAGATGAGGTTGGAGATCCATTTGGTGTTCTGTAAACTGCGTTGGACTGGCTTGGTTCGCGGTCAGTTTCTAGATCGACGTAAATTTCGGAATCGTCGTATTGCGCCAAATCGACATCGCCTCGTGACGATTTGACTATCTTACTTCCAGGTCCACGTAGAGTTTCGAAGGGATCAGACCTGCATGTACATTGAGCTCCAAGTTTTCCCAAAAGAAGAGGATGCAGGTCACTCAGTTTTACGATCACTTTGCCCTTGCCTCTTCCTACTGCAGATTTCACCGTCGAAACTTCGTACAAAGGTGTTGAACCGTATCCTCCAGTCTTGTAACCGGACGAACCTATTCCACTTCCGGAAATGGAGCCTCCAGTAGTAGAATAGTATCCTCCAGTCTTGTAACCGGTAGAACCGATTCCACTGCCGGAAGTGGAGCCTCCAGTAGTTGGATAGTATCCTCCAGTCTTGTACCCGGTAGAACTGATTCCACTGCCTGAAGTAGATCCTCCGGTACTAGAATAGTATCCGCCAGTCTTGTAACCTGTAGAACCGATTTCACTTCCGGAAGTGGAGCCTCCGGTAGTAGGATAGTATCCTCCAGTCTTGTAACTGTTAGAACCGATTCCACTGCCAGAAGTAGATCCTCCGGTACTAGAATAGTATCCTCCAGTCTTGTAACCAGTAGAACCGATTTCACTTCCGGAAGTGGAGCCTCCTGTACTAGAAGTGTGGTCACCGTATGTATTCGTGCGAATTACCGAATCCGGAGTAGTTGCTTCATAGGTTTTCGAAGTGACACTATTTCCGAACGTCTTGCTTCCAAAAACATTGTCTCCTGAATCTGCATTTCCGGAATATTCATCAACGTAGATTTTGGGGGGTGTGTATCTCATACTTCCTCGGTCGTAGTTACCGACAAGTTTGGTGATTTCCGTCTGAGGAATGTCTGGTTTCGTTGGAGAGCCCCCATTGCGATAAGGATATCCTTGACTTCCTGTGTAAACTGGGGCTGAGGTTGAAGAAACGAATTTGATAGCTGGTTTAGAGTAGTCGTAGCCTTGAGAATCGGAAACTGGTGCAACTGTTGATACGACGCTGTACCCCTTTTGGAAAGTCGATGGTTTATTGAAGGCAGGTCGAATCGAAGCGGATGGTCTGTTGTACAAGCCATCAAAGTCTGGAGCAATTGTACTCTGCGAACCGTATTTGACCTGTGTTGAGACAAAAAAAAAGAAAAATTGTTTCATATGAAAATCAGTATGATCCGAAAAGTAACTGAATCCAGCACCTAGCTAAAGCAGACGAATAGAATTCTACTTACTTGTTCATGTACCGTCAAAACTGGTCGTTCGTAGGTTGTAATAGGCGGAGTCACAGTGCTAGGAGAATTGTACGTGAGCTGCTTCCTTGGCTTTTCGTAGGTATATCCTTGATCAGTGTTAGGAGCTATTGTCGAGCTAACAAATTGTTCATGTAAAGTGACTTCTGGTTGCTGGTAGATTGCAACTGAAGGAGTTACAGTACTAGGAGAATTGTACGTGAGTTGTTTTCTTGGCTTTTCGTAGGTATATCCTACCCCAGTGTTGGGTGCGGGTGTCGAGTTGACGTAGTATTTCTGGAATGTAATTTCCGGTCGCTGGTAGATTGTAACTGGAGGAGTTACAGTGCTAGGCGACGAGTGGTATGTGAGTTGTTTGCTTGGTTTCTCGTAAGTATACCCTTCTTCAGTATTAGGAGCAGATGTCGAGCTGACATATTGCTTTTGGAATGTCACTTCTGGTCTGTGATAGACTGTCACTGATGGAGTTACAGTACTATGAGAATTATACGTCAGTCGTGTGCTTGGCTTTTCGTAAGTATATCCCTCTTCCGTGTTGGGAGCTGAGGTTGAACTGACATATCCTTTCTGGAAGGTAACTTCGGGTCGTTGATACGTGATATCAAGATGACCAGATGTCTGACCAGTAGTGGGAACTGGACCAGTTTTGAATCTGCTGTCCGAGTAAAAGTATTCGCCAGTAGTTACAGCGATTGGCGTAGCCGTAGATGATATGACAGTCTTGTATCCCGTGTCATAAACTGGTGCAACGGTGGATACAGTGATCGGCTGTTTAGCTGCCTCGAAAAGAGTAGTTTTGTAGATCTCAGCTGATCCCGTAGCATAGGCTATGGGCGCAGGAGTTGGATTGCCGATATATTGTTTCTGGATATCAATCGGCCGGCGATAAACTGTGGTTTGTTGGTCTTGGTAAACCACGGTTTGAGCAGGCCTTCTGTACTTGTAACCACTCGAAACAATGCCATCATTAGATCCCCCGATAGGCCTTCTGTAACTGTAGGTATTTACAACAGCTGGAGTAAGAGTGATGGGCGCAGCTGTGACTACAGAAGGAGTGTTGTATACTGCTTCGACATTCAAATGCGGAGAAGGTGTTGTGATCGTTAAAGGAACGATTGGTTGATGATAGGTTACTGATAACGGAGTCGGTGTTGGAGCTGTAACAGTTCCAGTTACAAATTTCACAGTTGGTTGTTTGTACGTGTAACCAGATGACGTATCTGATGAACCATGTCCCAGGTTAATCTTTGATGTATCGATGTGGTTCACGTCGGGAGAGACAGTCGACGTTACGTAGGCCAGGTTATTAACTTCATGTTCGATCGAAGTACCTCCGGAGTATCCTTCGCCAGAATTGTGTCCAACATAAACATTGCTCACTGGGGTTGAGGAGGGACCAGAATATCCAGTGTTTGTTACGTAGGAACCAGTTCCGCCAATTGCGGCAGTCGTGTAGCCAGTTTTTGTCGGACCAGTCTTGGTGAATCCGTGACCAGTGTAGGTGTTGATTCCGGCCAGGGTATTGCCCAGCACAACGCCATTACTATTTTCTATTCTTCCACCGGAAACAATAGTGTCTGGTAAAGAAGCGTAGGCTGGTTGACGATCACGAACATCACTTTCTGTGTATTTGCTGGTACTGTAGCCGTTGTTAAAGGTAACAGTTCCACGATGTTCCTTAGCCTCGTATTCGTTGGTCTTGTACCCCATGTCTTCATCAGAAGTCGATGCACCGGTACCGACGTACGTTGTCTTGCTTCCAAAGTCACTTCCGGTGAATCCCACGTGTCCGCCGTCTGATTCTCCCTGAGAGAATCCGCCAGTGTTTCCCGTTGAAGTCGCGTAAGCAGAGGAGCCAGGGTTTCCATAATAAGTTGTCGTTCCTGAAACGCCAACTGTGTGGCCAGCTGAACCTCCTCCGTGAATTTGTTCACCCGAGTAAGAACCAGAACCAGAACCGGAAGAAGTATGCACGATGACTCCAGGCGAAGCAGTTCCTGTCACAACGACATTGGGCACTGCGGTTCCCGTTACGAAAGTTCCAGGCGCGGTATTGGTGTATGTGGAATGCGTTACTCCGTGAATTGTGTGTCCTGGGGTGACAGAGTTCGTCTGAACGTATCCAGGCCTGACAGTGCCTCCGTAGACGGACACTTCATCCGCGTCTCCGGCTATAACAACCCCTGAAGTATCGCCATGAGACAATGCTGAGCTTGAATCATCGTAGGTGTTCGTATTTGTATTGGAATTAGTCTTGCTGGCCAAATAGGTACTTGAAGATCCTCCATTTCCATGATAGGTTGTTGTTCCGGTTGAAATTCCGCCTTTTCCAATGTCGCTGACCGTGCTGGAAGACCCGGATTCTACGTAACCGCTTCCTCCGTCATGTCCAGCTCCACCATTGACGAGAGTAAGACCAGACCCACCGCTCGAAGAGCCGGACGTGTAGCCAGAATTGTAATTGCTTCCATGATCGATTGCGACGTTTCCGCTTCCGGTATTTCCAGTGCCGTAGACTGATCCCGTTACGAAAGCACCACTATTCGTATGTTCAACGCCAGTACCAGATCCTCCATGAACTATTCCAGTACTTATGCTTGACCCTGTGTACCCAGGGGTTACAGTTTGAATCGAAATCCCGGGTGCGACTGTTCCCTCGCTTCCACCACCGTAGACAACATATCCCGTGCCTAATCCACCCGAATGGTCTCCGATGCTTTGAGCATAGCCCCCTTTGGTTCCTCTGTAAACATTGCTGGTGGTTCCGGTGAGTACACCCGATCCGGAAATCGGTCCACCATTGATCACGTCTTGCGAGTCTGAAACCCTTTCTCCTGATGTCACATATCCACCGTTTCCTTGCTCAGAATAGTCGCCTCGAGTTGCTCCTGAAGTGTATTCATTGCCAGCAGCTTGAGTCCCGAAATAGTGGCCGGAATTAGCAGTGTGATCAGATCCTGTGATTCCTGTAGAGAAATCACCATGAGATCCTCCAGTCTGCAGGGAGACGGTGAGACCCTCCTTTCCGGAACCTCCGTAGTTTGTTGCGGTACTGGCGAATCCATTATAGCCATTATTTCCGGCAGTGTTCACTAACGAACCAGAACCAGTGTATCCCGTGCCGGCATCATGTCCGCTTCCGGTTGTGCCTGTTGAATAAATGTGAGAATCGTGTCCTTGCGTTTCTATGACAACTCCAGCATTTCCGAGACCGTTATACGCGCTGGTCGATCCAGTTTGACCAGAGTATTGAGACTGAGCAGATCCACTTCCGGTCGAAGTTGGGTATTTAGCTCCGAATTCATAGCTTCCGAAATTTTCTGCGGAGCCTGAGCCTGCTCCTTTATTTGAGTATTTTACACCAGCTGATCCGCTTCCCGAATGTAATGTGCTGGTTACACCAACTCCTGGATAACTTGAGAATCCGTGTTCTCCACCTGAAACAGTGCTTCCAGCTCCTGAATTACCAGTCAGAATTCCTAGCCTGTGAATTGAATAAAAATCGTTCGCAACTGGCGATTCAACGAGGAACTCACCCTGTTCATGCAGACCTGCTCCTCCTGAACCGTAATTCCCTCCAATGACGGTGCTTGATCCTGAGTGACCAGTATTTGCCTGATTATATCCCAATCCAGAGCCCTTTGATTCAAAGTTGCCGATCCCACTGGCACCTGAATAAGTTGTCGCACCGATTCCTGCACCGAGATTTCCCGATCCGGATACGACTCCTTGACCTAAATTATTGTAATGGGCTCCACCAGATCCATGTTGTGCATATTTAATTCCACCGGCTCCAGCTCCAGTTTCGGATTGTCTAGATTCACTGGCTCTCGATCCGTACGAAGAGCTGTCCAATCCGGGTGGGTAATGTCCAGATATACCAGCGCCTATACCACTGCCAGAATAATCTCCAACTCCTATGCCTCCGTTGAGTGAACCTTGGCCAGATCCTGTATGTCCTTGCACGTATCCTGATCCGTACTCTGTTCGAGAATAACCAGATACTCCGCAGCCCGGTACCAGCCAGGGCCATTCGCAGATCAATTTCTGTTCGTCAAAGACCAGGCCGAATGGACAGCGGAATTCGTAGGCTGTTAATTCGGGTTCACCTGTGAAAGTGCAAAAAGTTATATTAAATTCGCAGTTATATTTTTGAGCGGAGGGGGTTGAATTCGATGATTGCTGATCATCGAGGAAATGTCAAAGCCTTGTGGGTTTGTGAATTTGAGTTTAATTTGATCTGCTTCTATTTTTACCTAAATCGAAACAGGCGAAGAACCATCTGCAGTTCTGGGGATCGGCGTAGTAACCATTTTGTTGAGGACATTGGAATCTTGCTCGTGGAACTGGAGCGATTTCACTACTTCCTGGGCAAGGTGATCCCTCTGTAAGGGATCCCGGCCAGACACAGACCTCGGTACGTTCGTCGAATGCCAAACCGGCTGGACAGTCAAATTCGAATACCGAATAGTCGTCGATTCCTTGATTGAACTTTACGCAACGGTAGAATCTGCATTGAGAAAGCGATATAAATTTCTTGATGAAAAATCTGGGTCTCATAAAATTAGTATAGCCTCATTATTGTTTTGTGCTTTTTTTTTTTTATATTCAGCAGCTTAAAAATGGCAAATAATTAACCTGTTGCAACTTTTCGGGTGCACGAAATATCCTTGTCTAGTACACATGAACTCAGTCTGAGTATTCTCACGGATCGCATGTATCGCTCCAGCCGTATCTACGATTCGGACGATCCTGAATCCCGATGATCTTACATGTCTGGATTGCGGGATCTGTTCATGCTGGAAATCACGATAAATTTTTCCAAATATCCTTCTCAATCAGATGCAAGAGCGTACGAGATTATGCGTGAAGATACAAGTTATACTATGTAATAAAATGAAATAAAAACTTTCCTCTTTATTATTCTTTCGATTTGAATTGAAACCCATTGAGTAATCAAATTCACATAGATTCCTGTATCTCTGCTCGCCATCATCAAATCTAATTCCTGACACCAACGTCTGATTATCTTAAGTAGAAAATGCTCCGCGGTTTGACTTGGTAAAACAGCGACAAAGTTGTATCTATCAGCAAACCGAGTGAAGGTAAACTCTTCGTCAAGTGAAAGACGGGTTTTGTGTAATAGTTTGGATTACCGTTGCTCGGTAAAGTCGTGATCGATGATCAATCGGCTTGATCGTTTGAGGAGTGATCATTTTGAAAACTTGTCCAAAGACACAATTTAGATTGTTCATCCGATGATTAAGAAAGTTTTTGAGTTTTGAGAACTTGAAGTTTTTGCGAAGCAATAATAATTATGGCAGACTTTCGATCAGTCTTCCAGACTACATATGACTTGTCTATATTTTTTCGTCATATTTTCCAAAACACTGACTTACCTGAAGGTCATTTTGCAAGGAAGCCAAAACCGCTCCACGCGTCTTTCTTTTCATGTCTGTGAAGGAGTGGTGTACCTCGTGAGTGACCGCCTTCCCACAGTCGTTTTTAATGTCATTTTCGATGTCGTGAACACCGAGTCCAGCCAGTTCACGTAACAATACGTATTTCCCCTGAAAGTCGAATTGAAATGTTATAAAAAAAGAAAAATCAAAAACCGTAGTATATTACATTTATTTATCATTTTTGTCAAATATGGAATCCAAACCTTTATTCCAATTGAAGTTTTGTCCTCGTATGCGATCCACGTGGAGTCCTTGAAGGCGTAAGGGGCAGTAAGGTCCGTGTCTCTTTCTACCGTCCATTCACCCGCGTTCATCATATCGCATAGCTATAATCAAGACAGAAGAGAATTAGGAAAGATTATTAATCGCGTAATTAAATTGCGCACGTGCGGATGCGGCCGGCCACGCGGTTTCGGTATCTTCAATTCATCTCAATCAAACAAATAAAAATAAAAAAGCTTATAGATGACTAGCCACACATCGTACCGGTTCATAACTGTGCCGAGTTCATGGACCACGTGCCGCATGCCACACGCGGAATTATTCGCCTGCGACATACTTTGCGAAAAGTTCACTAGCATTACTATTATACGTCTAATACCTAGTTGGTCAATCAGTTAGCCAGATGTATTACTGCGTTTTAAAATATCAAATGGCATCAGCCTTCATTGATTATTACCATGTCCTTATGAATTTCAAAGGAAATTAAGTTCAATTGTTTGATCCTTATAATATTAATATGAATATCTTTATGAATAGTCATTCGCGGTCCATTGATTCTCATTTTATTCATCATCTAGCTTGAATTCTATAAAGACGCATTGACACGCTAGGTAAAGTAGTTTAAAATTCCTCGTCTATCTTTAGGTATTGCATACTATACGTTCAAGGTGTGGTGCATGCAGATAGGTGCAGCTAATATCTTCTATAGTCAATAATATCAATAAATTTGTTGGCCTCTTACCATAAACTGAAATGATTTAATTAGAAGAACGTTATTAGGATGTTTTCGACTTTACCTCTTTTTGACTAATAGCTGTAGGCTCTTCGTCCTTCACTGGTGATCCTGGAACATTTTTCTCAGCGTTTTTCAAAGTGAATTTGTACGCACTAGCTGGAACCGAAACTAGCAACTTCTTTTTTGGTACTCCTAAGCCACTGACCAAGTCGACTAAACTATCTGTGTTCAGCATGTCGAAAATACCCATCAAACGCGAAGGGTGAAAAGCGTTGAACGACTCGGTATCATCGACGAGGTAGTGAGTAGACAGAGTAAAGAGATCGACGTATCTGAAAGGAAGAACAGAAATAGTCTTGCTTAATTAATTTCAAAAATGTCTATACAGAATAAGAATATACGGCCTATTTTCCGATAGCTTTGGATAAGAGTTACAACTTTCGACATAGTTTGAATTTGAATTAATAGAGCGATGGTTAAAAGTCTCATCTCTTCATCCTTGAGCCAGATACTTAGCTAGAAACGCGATCTTGGCCATTTTTGTTCTGTAGAGAATGCTGAATCTGCTACACGATCTGATTTACTATTCAGAGAAACGGCGTTGTGCTTAAAAAGGCAGTGTGAACACGATCGTATCTTTTTTTTTTTTTTTGTCCTGATCAATGCGATGTTATCCTCTAATCAATTTTTGATACTGATTTTATTCGGTCAAGCGTGGGATCGATATTTAACGTGTTCGATTCATTCCTTAATTGGGTTATTAGTATTAAATTATTACACTTACAAATAAATAATATAGTTTTTGAAATATCGTATATTGCGTGCTAACTAGAAATTATATACCTATAATACCTATACTAGGTACTCCTTGAATTAATATTTATAGAAACTTACGCAGTTCGATATACTTTCGAAAAATGATTATCTTTTGACGGATAATAGTTCTTACAAAACAGATCATAATGTCCTTGAATTAAAAATAATTGCTACCGAAACAACGAGGTATATGGTAGGTATAAAATAATTGAAAAATCTTCTATTTTTAACAATCAATAATACCAGATTAAAGCGAATTAGTCTTCGTTAAATTTTTTTTTTTTTTTTTTTTTTCTCTCTTCTCATCAAAGCGACCCCATCAATCTTCGACTCGTAGGTTTATGCTAAATCTTTAATGTAATTATGACTTTGCATGAGGTCCAAATGCCGGAGGCAATTCAAATTCATACACCTCTTACTTTCAATTCGACGACTGCAGGCTGTGGGAATTACGAGTGACAGGTCTGTCGAGTAGCAAGTGTTGTTTGAACACTTATTATCTTTAAACAAGACCAGACCCCTCCTTGTTTGTCGGTCAATCCCATCGATTCAAAACTTAGATAAGATAATTTATTAAATAATTTCACGCTCGTACGATTAGCCAAATATAAATATAGTCGATCACCGATCGTTATTTCGAAATTGAGAAAACGTATTATTTATTTATTCTAAACAACCATATTTTGAATTTAATCGCTCTTTTAGTTAGCTTTATAGCATATCAAGTAATTTGATATAGCTGAATGCTATATCTATAAACGATTAAAGTTCAACGATAAATATAGTTATTATTGATATTTAATGATCAACGAAAAACGCGTGGGCTTACTTTGCCAAGGTCTTCAAATCGTACTGCTTTGCTAGTTCTTCAGGCTTTGTGGGTAGTGCTAGAATAATTCTCTTCTCATTAGATTTCCTGATCATCTCATCCTTAAGTCCCTTAACGAAATGGGACAGACGTTCTTTAGAACCGGCAGTCATTTCCAACTCGACACCGTCAACCTGTGAATGAGAAGAAAAAAAAAAAAAAATGAAATAAAAATAATAATTTATTCTAGGTATGCTAAGCTAGGAGTTAATTAGCCGTACAGAAGCGTAACATTCTTTCCTGTCGTTGACAGAAAAAAAAAAGAAGAAAAAATAAAAATAAAATCATGTATATTATACATAAAAATGTGAAAATAAAAAGCCGATAATTAGCAGCGATAAAGTTCGATGTCCGAAATGTCGATGTCCTGAAGAAAAACACGCGCCTAAATAGATCGTGGATTTGAATTAGATGAAACATTATTTTCCTGCAGACGTGCGGATAAACATCACAACGAATGCACAGGTAAAAGCACCGTTACATATATCGTAGTTTTAAATATAGCTTTGAGTTCCTCGAAAGAAAGTAAAAACTGGACCATTCTCCTGGTCATTGTGCGAGGAGCGCTGACCGTATGACTTTCATTTTCAGTCCCTCAAGCCCGTTTCACGATATAATATCTTGATACCAATCTTTGCGGGCTACTATTTCCGTGGGGTTAACACCGCGTTTCATTCAATCGATACTAATCACGATGCGATGTATTACTTTCGTTTTTCTATACGTGTTTATTCTATAAAGTGATAGTAGACAGTAAACTAGGCATTTTCTAATTTCAAATATAGATATTTTTATTTTTATCCAGCATAACTTCCTCTGAGCTCATGCAGGCATTCAATTTATAATTTTTTTTTTTTTTTTTTTTTATTAATACTGGCATCCATCGCACTCCAACATGTATTGTTGTTCGTAATCTGCGGTTACTAATCAAAGCCACAACTCGCGAATATAAGGTCATTGACCGATTGATACCAAAGAAACTTTCAAACCAACTGATGTAGAATTTCCGTTCAAGTTTTGGGCCGAGATGTTTTATCATTTGACAAAATTAAAGTTTTACTAACTAATTATGGTAGTCCGCATAATTACCTGAGACAGAGCGTCAGCTAACCGTCCTGACGCCTCTTGGCGCGTCGTTGCGGAGGACCTCAGGGTTCCCTGCGGATCCGTCACGGATATGACGACCTGAAGAGCGGGATTTGCTTCTTTCAAGGCCTTCTGGAGTTCCTCGACTCCTGTAACATCCGTGAAAAATATCGTTGTACAGTTTTCCTATCTTTTTTTTTTCTTTATTAATGCGAAAATGAGTTAAGCACTTAATTATCCAGTCGACAAACACAAGGCTATAAATACATGTGAAATATTTGCACACGTGTTTTATCATCTCAAATACTGTTCCAAGTCGGTTTAGAGCGAACCGCAGAAGCAATAAGATACATGCGGCTGTCAATTTTTGACGTACCTACAATTTATTGTTACAAGAATAAGGCGTCGGACACGACGTTTTACTGTAATGTTATTACGTTATGCCCTAAGCGTATAGAACAGTAGCGTCTTTAGATTGAGCTGTGCCGAGAATAAGCTGAGAGGAAAATAGAGAAATGAAAATGAAGTGGACGGACGACTGTAATACAGTCGGCATTTTCAAAAGAATGCAGATTGACCTGATGCACACGTTTAGAATTATGCGTACATACATAACGGATCTTTTGCCTTGGTACAAATTACGTCACATATATACCTGTGTCTTATTCTATGGGGTCCAATTTCATCATTCTCAATGTCTAACCATCTCTGCAGGCATCTCAATATATTTGTTCTGTTTAACGTGGTGACAACATTCGAGTATATAGTTTTATAATCCGACGTTAGGCTCGTTAATTAAAACCTATGTAAATGTTGATTCGATTGACTTTTATATCTTATGTGGAATTTCGGCGTGGGTGTAAAACGGGAAATTAAAATTCTCGTGATTTTATTCGAACGGATCTTTCTCTCTAAAGCTTTCAAGGCGTGGCTCGATTTGTGGCAAAAAATAAAATAAAATAGAAACAAAAAAAAAAAAAAGGAAACATCAATTTATTGTTAAACATGGAGTATAAAATCATCGCAAATTAAAAAAAAAAAAAAAAAAAAAATCCATGCTACTTATAGAACGCGAACTTTTATTTTTCACAGACCAAACTTAATGTATCGCTTACTCACGAATCCAATCATTTAGCTGCTTCGGGCAAGGACGACCAGTAGAATTCTTCTTCTCTTCTATTGAACGATCTTTATTTCATTATCATTTTTTTAATACCTATAGCCATATTCTATACAGAGATATGAATCAGGCCATTAATTCTTCACGGGCTTCCGAAAGATCCCCTTCACGCTCTTACGCCTCCACTTGACATTTCGTTTTCATGCCAATTTATTAGACTCATCGAATGTTTTTTCACTCCACTTTTTTTCATTAAGCAAAAAAAAAAAAAAAAAACTCTTCTGAAGTATAGGTATAATGTATATTGTATATATGGATTTAAAAACAAAAAATCTCGTTCACGATAATCACTCGCAAATTATCCGCCTCTGCCCCAACAAATTAGAAAATAATTGTCTGAAATATATTTTCTATATATAATCTTAATACCTACGCGTGTAAATATATAATTTATTATTTTCGACCAGGAAATGAGAAATACCTAATATAAAAACGTCGACATTTTGTCCATCATATTTGATTTACTTGGTATTGAATTGAATTTTAATCTATTAGCCATATTTCGCAAAGAAATATTGGAACTGACATACAATGCCTCTGGTAAATTTGTGCAATCTCGTCAAGATTTCGAGTACAGAGAAATCAGTTATGACAGACAGTAAGGATCAGTGAATTTGATCGGGTGTCGACGGGTATTAATAGAAAATAAAAATAAAAAGGAAAAGTTAATAAACGAATAAAGAACGAAAAGACGTTGAATAATGAGCCCCTTTTATCACCAAGATTTCATATCTAGGCCCATAAAGGTCCCATGCCTGACCCAAAATCAAGACACATGCGGATTCCAGCTCCCGCGGACGAGGTCACGACTTGTAAGTAGCTGCCGACGAGTGCATGTTGCGAAATTGATACCCCACCCACGATCGAATATGACGTGTGTAATGCCTATACTAGGTATATGATTTTGCGATGTAAAAGTTCGTCGAAGTATTAGCGCAGTAGCATGTTATAATTTCTTTATATTTCTTTCGCTATCTTAAACTGTAGAATCTGGTAGATTATCTGGTATACTAAGAGTATTTTTCAATTAAGGGGACCAGTACAGCGACTTTTCGAGAAATTATCATAGTCCGAGATCAATTTATTTCACAACCAAAGTTCATTTCACATCAAAATATTTTTCATTTTCAAAATCATGTGTCGTAAGGATTTCAGAGCACCGTTGGACCGATTCAGGTAATCTTGGATTCATTTTCTTCAGAAAACAAATCCTCATCATGTGAATGTAGGAATTTTAAAATAAAAAATTATGTCATAAGTTATGATCAATTTACCAAATTTGCAAAAATTATTATCACTCATTTCTTAAATAACTTGGCCAAAACGAAAAATTTTCAAAATTCCTGCATTCACATGATGATGATTTGTTTTCTGAAGAAAATGAATCCAAGATGACCTGAATCGGTCCAACGGTGCTCTGAAATCCTTACGACACATGATTTTGAAAAAGAAAAATATTTTCATGTGAAATGAACTTTGGTTATGAAATAAATTGATTTCGGACTATGATCATTTCTCGAAAAGTCGTTGTACTGGTCCCCTTAATGAACGAAAAAAAAAAAAACCATACGAGATTGGGTTCAGTTTTTACGATCTTTTGCTTTATGGACGTAAAGACTAAAGACATCTTGAAAACCGTATTGCGAAGTAAATGAAACAGTATGTTATTCCTCATGCGAAGTGATAAAACTTCGTTTAAGACTTGACTATATACGCCTACGGAGACACCGTTTTAGGAATATCGCAACTATGATCGACGCGTACCTACTGTGCAAAGTTTTCAAATTTAGAAACTTAGAACCTGCTTTCACAGTGTACAAAATTGGAGTATTTGTCGTGAGGCAAAAAAGTCGACGTTAATATCACGTAAGTGCAGATCTTAACGTGATCGCAAAATCGGAGAGTAGGTATATAATAAAAATGCAAATTTTTCTCAACAGATTTTATAACAGTCGTATATTCATTGTGTAATATACACAGAACTGCGATGTAAATGAATTTATAATCAACGGTAATAAATCAAGAGTTGAAACTTTCGGCTCGGTTAAGTATAACCAAAATCGATCACATCCGCACGCCTACTTAAACGCCTACTTTTTAACGATATTAATAATATATATCTTTCGGCAAAACTCATCGCACAAATTGATCATAAGTTTTGAGATAAATGTCGAACGGAAACTGTCGTCGTCATTATGATTAAATGCAGTTTGAAATTCATTCAGGACGATCAATCGACTATATGATTATACGAGGTAACACTTTATTTAGAGACTTGATCGAATTCAGTTTTATCTAATCGTATTATCAACGACACATGTACACATGTGTCGTGTAAACAAATATCGATATGTATATGTCGTTGCCCCAACGAGCAATAAAAAAAAATTAAATGACTTCCTACATTCGTATGTACAGCATCGACACAATCTCGAAGAGGTAAAAACGAAAGTGGATTTCTTATCTGTTACCGCAATCTGATCGGAATAAAAATTGATTTTAATATTCATGTCGCCAATTAAAACCATTATTGGTATTCGTAATCTGTTATATTATATAATATTATTATTCCATATAAATCCAATTCGATTTTATAATCGGTTTCAAATAAATCGAGGATGAAAGATTCTTCGTTTTTTTTTTTTTTTTTCTAAGGGACGAAAATGACTGTAGAAAATCAAAAACTGCTGAGAAATTAAATCCCGAATGCGACACTGTAAAGTAAGCTTGTATAGGTCGATATATGGTATTCTGAACGGGTCAAAGACGTGAGAAAATCCTTGAGACTTGATCTCGATGTTTAATGGTCAAGGGACATATCTGCGTCCATGGTTGCGTCCATAAGTAGATATTCTAAACTAGGTTGTCTAGTTATCAGCTTGCCGTTTAGTTACGTGTCGATTTAATCAAGTGTGCAAAAGTTTCGCCATTGTATACAAAAAAATATATTAATCATTTGTTAATTAAGGACCATGAGCGTTCTTTCTTATACATACAACAGTTCTTCCGGATGACTTAATTGAAGCGGAATGTTTATTCGTCAAATAGAAAATAATGAGAAACGATCATATCGCGTGATATATTTTTAAATACCTATTACTACCTAATGTAGAATTTCTTACTACTTTGAGTATATCCTGCGTATACATTACGTAGTATACACAGATGGTAAACTTTGACGATGAGCTTTAGGCCTGTCTATTTTTTGCACGATTTCTATCCTTCCTTTTTTTTTTTTTTTTTTTTTTTTTTTTTATACACCTGTTTGTAAAATCAAGGCGAATAATTTGGCCGCGTATATCTAATATACGTGTTACATAACCCAAAAAAAAAAAAAAAAAAGATGACCCGTAGTATTACGTAACAGTAAATAAATTCTACATGAGTCAGAAGCTTATCAAACAATTAATCTTCAATGTGAAGTTCAAAATCATGGATTCAATCTTTGTATTCGAATTCGACTTTTTACATTTTTCTTTTATATTTATACTAAATTCCTGCAATCTTTCTGCGTCTGTTTAGCGAACATAAAATCGTAGTTCGTGTCTATAAAAGGGCGCAGAATTATCTGGGAGTCTCTTTTCCCACACAGCACCCAATATTGTAGCAACATTGCAGCAATATTGCAACATTGCAGCAATATTGCAACATTGCAGAAATATTGCAACATTGCAGCAACATTGCAGAAATATTGCAACATTGCAGCAATATTGCAACATTGCAACATTGCAGCAACCTTGCAACATTGCAGCAACCTTGCAACATTGCAGCAACCTTGCAACATTGCAGCAACTTTGCAACAACATTGCAACATTGCAGCAACATTGCAACATTGGATCAATATTGCAATATTACAGCAATATTGCAGCAATATTGCAATATTACAGTAATATTGCAGCAATATTGCTACAATATTGGGTGCTGTGTGAGTTATCATGGAATTCAGTTCTACGATTGTTACCAATTTTGATAATCTAGGTTACGGACTGCCCTGTTCAATTCTGTATCTTTCATATTAGATATAAGCATCGGTGGTTCAGTGGTAGAATGCTCGCCTGCCACGCGGGCGGCCCGGGTTCGATTCCCGGCCGATGCAATTACTTTTTTTTTCATTCGGTTCGAAATATGAAAAAGTATCAAAAAAAAAAAAATTTTTTTTTGCAGCCAAAAATTTTTTTTTTTTTTCAACTTTTTTTTTCAAGTAAAAAACGAACCGAAATTACCTTCAGTTCATTTCTCTTTACCTAAAATACTCTGAAATTATACATATGTGTGTTCAAAAACGAAAAAAGAAAAAAGAACAAGAAATGGAAATAAAAACAAAAGTATCACTGTTAAAAATAATTTTGAATTTACAATACATTTACTACACAAAAGTTTTGCAAAATTACAAATGTGGCGTAAGTGAAGTGAATTGCTAAGCTTGTTCTATAAATTTACAAATAAATTCTTGATTTTACTGAACTTTTATAGGAGAAACACCAACATTGTATTTGAATTCGCTAAATTGTTTAGTAAATTTCAAGTATTTGTGAATTAATTTTACAGGAAATGTCTTGTAAATTCACTGATCATGTATGCGAATAAAACTTCTTAACTATTTAGTAAATTTACAATAAACACTTTTTACAGTGTACACTGTAAAAAATGTTTGTGAATTTACAATACATTTAGTATACAAAAGTTTTGCAAAATTACAAATGTGGCGTAGCAAAGTGAATTGCTAAGCTTGTTATTTAAATTTCCAAATAATTTCTTGATTTTACTGAACTTTCATACGAAAAACACAAAAATTGTACTTGAATTCACAAAATTGTTTTGAATACCGATAAAAAAGTTTTGTATAATTATACTATACCCGATTTGTAATTTTGGCTAGATTCTTTGCCTATCAGCTTCCAATGCATGTTTGGTGGAACTTGCTTAGAAATTTCTAACAGTATAGGATGAAATTATAGTCGGACTTACCAGCGGTGGAAATATTGTGGAGCTGATGCCCTTGGTGAACAAGTGTTGTACATTTGCAAATCGCGTCTATCAATTCTTCGGCATTGTTTGACGATGTGTAACAGAGGATTTCCTTTCCTGGTGATGTTCTTTGCCTAGGGCATTCTGGAATAGGTCAAATAATGCCGCGTTAATTTTTTTTTTTTTTTTTTTCAGGTTTAATATTGGGTGTGGATACTATGCATACCTATATTTCTGATTATGCGAATATAATGAAGCTATTAAGTATGTATAGGTATAATAGTTTTTCTATTACGGATGTGAATATATCTAGGAGGCTATATTACGCAATGGATTTTAATAATTGGCTTTTAATAATCTAGAAAAATAATACGAGAATGAGAAGAATATTATTATAGTCACGTAGATTTGTATCTAGTCGGAAAGCGATTAATAAAACACCGAAAAGATAAATATAAGAAGACAGAAATTTATGCATGGCTTGACATGGTTTGACCTGTGAATTTTGATACTTAGATAAAAAAAAATTCAATTTCATCAAAGAACAATTTGTATTGTCAGTATCGGTGGGTGTAAAATTCCATCGATCAAAAAAAACAAAAAAAAAAAAAAAAAAACAAATAAACAAACAAAAAAAATGAAATAAAAATAATAATCACGTCATTTACTAGATTCGCATGTAAAGCGTGGTACTTGGATAGAAAATAAGCTGAAATAACTGTTGAGATCATCGCTGATATAACATTCAAGAGCTTCTATAATAGGCGTTTACTCGCAGTCACGTAGATTTGTTGTTTAAGTTAAACGAAATAATAAAAATTGAAAAAAAAAAAAAAAAAGTCGTAAGAAAAGCTGCGAGAATTACGCAAATCGCGGATATTATACTTTGTCTGTATTCAGCGATTAGTCATTCAAAGACTTTTTATCGTCGATTGTATATTCAGTTCCGGTATAATTATTGAGCTTATACAATATGTATATATTTTCTGGATTTATTGATTTGTTGGAAAAACTTCGATCATAGTTTTCCATAAATTTCTTCAATTGTCGAAATCTGAATGAAAGTAATTTCGAACTTGATGAATGTATTGGCGAAACACTAATTACATGTTGCGATTGTTATATTTATCGGCACACATTCTATACGGTGAAATTTAGCCTAATGCATGTTTGTATTTCGAAAATGAATCTTTGTCGTAAAACAATTAGTGTTTAATTCCTGCGGAAGACTTTCACTGCATGAGTATATACGTATAATGTGCGATATAGTTGTGCAGGTAACGAGTAAGAGCTCTGAATACGAGCAAAACTAATTGTTAGAATTTGCCCCGAAGCATAAACTAGAACCGCAAATTGTAGTTTATGAGATTATAAACACGTAATATAATAACAACGGTTATTAATAACTAGTAAGATAACGAGAATGAGCAATTAAAAATTAAATAATTAGTAAAGCGTAATTAAATCGAGGTACAATTATCGGATGAGACTAATACACTCTAAACAAGTTACCGGTCTATATGCGAGTTGAAGAAGACATGCACAAGTAAAACTTTCAGCGTCTAATATGTATTTTGATAATTTTTTCAAATAGAATTCGGTGAAAGTGAACAAATGCAACATATAGTCGGTTTATTGCACGAAATTTATCTTAAAGTGGAATAAAATCAGAAAAAGAGAGAAAGAGAGTGATTGAAATTAGTTGTAGGAATTGATACGTTCGTAGAAAGCGAAATTCACCTGCTTTATAGGGGGTAAAAAAAAAAAAAAAAGAAAAAGAAAAAGGAAATACAGAAAAGAGACGAAGTAAATTAATGACAGTAGGAAACATGTGTGTAGGCTATTCACTTCCACACACTAATTTCATTCATACTCGACAGTGGTCAGTCGTATATATATTGATACGGCAAAAACCTGAGTCTATAGCTATAAGGCCCAACTTTCTTAGATCCAGAACCAACCTACTGATTAACGCAATGTGAGCGGAGATAAATGACTCAGAACTTTTACATTTAAATGGAACTAGACGTAATTTGATGTAGGTACTGATGGTACATGTTCATTCCATTGTGACTTTTAGAGATATGATTAGAATTTGATTTTTGTTACATAGTTACTGTATAGAGCTCGCCACGTGTTGAAATTGTTACCTGAGACACGTGGATAAGGATATCGTTTACAAATTTGATGTCGATTTTTGTCAAACATGCAAAACAAATCCGATTGCCATAGGTACTAAAGCAAATGAGGATATTTAACGATATAATACCTACATGGCAATGTCCTTGTATATAACATCTGCTCTAGTTGCGATGGCGTAACGTAACCTTAGCATGAGTAACTATCTTAAGATCACTGGATTACTATTAGTCGATCTAGTAGGTAAGATGACGCATAGCGATATAATATCCAAATGGTGCAGTGAAATTCAAATTCCATCATTTTCTACTTGTCTATTTATAGCACGTGGTTAATCAACGTACAATATATTAGGGAAAGTTCAATCAAAAGTAAAAGTAAAAGCAAAAGGAAGATCGAAAATATATTATGATATTACATATATATCGTTCAAAGATGAAAAAGAAATTTCTTAATATCCCATATAGTGTCAATCGTTTAAAAAATTCTATCAATAATCGATTGAATGAAAACGATGATCGTGAAATATTTGATTTCATTTTTCAATCAGAGTTGAATGAGCGTAATCAAAGTCTACTTACTTTTAGCGTATCCAAACGCGAACAACCCCAACAGGGGTAGCAGCGTCGAAAGCCTCATCTTTATCTCTCACCACTTCCTTTATATAGTTATGGTTCTTTATCACAACTTAAAACCAAGTATTTATTTATACTTAGAAAAGTCTATGTACCGCTAGTCGACGAAAATTATTGTGGCCAAGAAATTTATCTCAAATATATATTCAATCCTCGATGTAGTATATGAAAACGTTTGACAAAATTCAGGTAACAATTTTGCTACCATGGAGTCACGATCCTAAAATAAAAACGCAATTCTCCGATGAGTCAATGAGTTTGTGTTCCTTTTTTTTTGGATAGAAATAAAAACAGAAATAAAAGAATTAAAAAAAAATAAAAAAAATAAATAAAAATGAATCCAAAACCAGCTAGGAACGATCGTCGTTACTGTCGAACGTTTCGAACTAAACTAAATTTCAATTTTAAACACGCTACAAGATTTCTTATTGAGATATTTACCGGGGGGGGACTTGAAACCGGCAAAAACTCCGATTTTAGTTTATAGTTTCTTGTAATATCGGAAGGAATCGTTCCACTGTTCTTCGGCTCACGATTCCGACTGAACCTAACGCGCCCTGGTACCTCGGTTGTAAACCCTGACGGCCCAGTCCAAACCCAGGTGAAATGTTCGGAGATCGTGACGCGTGGTCAGGGAGAGACAGGAATCATACTCATATACGGGGTATAAAGGTGGGGTAAATTTGCCCCAGATCGGGTTACTCTCCTCACATGTAATTCACGATCGTACGCGAATTGGCGACGAGTATAACAGCGATCAAAATTTTGTTAACAATTGGATTTTGGTTTTTATATAATCGCAATTATACATAACTGGGAATTCCGCATGAGGGGATAAAATATATCCGCATAGTAGTTAAACTAATCTCACAGAATAATATTAAATTAATTTACGTACGTATTGCGCGAGTTTAACGCCGGCATAAGCCACGAATATAAAGTAACTTGACGTCAAAACTAGCGTGAGATTATCTCGATGCGATGTCTGGGTTCAAACTGCGGCCAGTAAGCTAAGAAATCCTTTTACTCAAGTTTATCTGTCTGTTTAGAAGTCGTACGCTACGTTCTGTACATTGCAACTGTTTATATCTATGGATGATCACCGATATGCTAATTACCAATAGCGATCGACAAGGTCTTCTCTACGCTCATGTAGGTATGTATTGGCTTATGGATATATAGGCCCGTCATACTTCAATACAAATAGTGTAGCTATTTACTCGTCGCAATGATCTGGGTGGATGACACTTTGCCTATGCAACTTGTTCCACGTATTTATAACAATGATTATGTATATCATATCCTGCACCCATTCTTCCCATTCTTCTGCTAGGTATTAGATTCTCTTCTAATTTGTATACAATGGGATTCGCACCTTTGAAAAAGCGCAATTTCTACAGTGCAAAAATTATACTGCAATGAAAGTGTATTCAAATTGCAGTCGATTATCACTGAAAAGAAAAAAAATTGTTTGCGTCTACGTTAAGCAGAGTTAACGTATACTATATGGACAGTAAGAATTTCCGAAATTACTCATTAATCAGAATAGCGATACCAGATTGGCAACTTTTCTTGTAAAACTGCATTACGCTTGGCGAGAAAAAAAATCTTGCTTCAAAAACCTTGAAAACCCATCTCGTAGAACGAGATTCTTTCTTTTTCCTCTCTAATCCTTTACTGACACTCAACTTTTCGCAATGAGATATACTAAATGCCTGGTATAGGCGACAAGGCGAGATTGTAAAATATCATCAGTTAGTCGCAAGGGTTGAAGTCGGAAAAATGAAATTATGTAAAATGGGTGAAAATGATAAACCGAAGTTTTAACGGAAAAAATGGAATAAGAAAAGTGAATGTGAACGTGAAATTGAATCTCTGACCACCGTCGAGGAATATATGTATATGGCTTTCGATGGTGAATCATTGCAAGGTCGTCTATTCGCTCATAAATTTTTAAATAAATTTGTGTGAGGTTGTGTATATATATATATATATATATATATGTGGATACGATATAAATGTATGTAACACGTATGTACATATATGCATGTAATAACTGTTATATACACATTGAAAGAAATACGAATAGAAGATCTGAGAAGGATGCTGCGTTGACTTTACTCTATAGAATTGCGTCACCGGTGAGAATACTTATTAAATTTGTGCTAAACGTTAAGCGTTAAGAACCGAGAATTACGGCTTAAACCACTTGAGGAATTTTAAAACTGCACAATTATTACATATAGGTGGGTTAGACTGCGCTTCGCATAAAACGATGCTTCGATAAATTATTTATATTATACCTATACCGTATATTCAGAAGGCTGGTCAATTATCACGAAGCGTATATCCGAAGATGAAATTTTATTGATCAAAAATTATTTTCATCATCTAACGAGTATACATAGGTACATCTATAGTGATTAAATCCTTCAGAGATTCTTTCGCATTTTATTGTTCATTTTAATATGGTCATTTATTTTTTTTTTATCGTTTTTCCTTATGTATATGATAGAATTTCGATTGAATTACGAAACTCGAAGGTCGGGCTATTACAAATTATTATATATAAATCGTCGTATATTTTGGAATACAACTTAATTAACAGCGGCTGACATTGACTTTGGATAGTATAACCAGCTCCTCAAGACTCTTGCCAATTATTTTTTCATCTTATTTATATTTCAAATGCCACGATGTATGGGTATCTACACTGCGACATTTTACACCTCAGACTAATACGTCAGAGATCAATTTGATCTCTTCCAATACCTATTATGCTATCCTTCGAACGATTTTAGCCATTCGATATCACAACGATTCACAACACGTGATTCAAAATTTTAATTTCAAAAATCGTTTTACCCGCAGCTCAATTGCGATCTATTATTGAATAGTTATACTAACAGTTTCGTATAGTATCAAAAATGAGAACGTAGAGACTGACCCAGTTTTTCAAATTAAATATTAAACCGATTTCAAATTGTTGATCTAATCACTAAACTATCGCTTATAGGTACCTATACATATATCTTGAACATCTTATAACCGGCGCCAGAAAAATTTGTTCTCGAGAATTCAATTAACTTATTCAAACCATGAAATATAAATCAATACCTAAAATCGCCCTCGAGCAAATATTGCTACACATTATTGATTTTAATTATTGAATAAGAATATTTGCGAGAACACGTAATATAGATTATAAAAGACTGCCAAATATATCGCAGAATTATATATTAGATCGATAGATTGGGTTCTGCTAATATACTTTCCCTTTCAAACATTCCTCTGCAAGTTTTGATCATATTTTTCAAAACCTCGGTTTCTAATTACACCAAGATCGTAATTAACAGAAATATACTGCAAGATCTGTTCACTTTTCACGTTCACTTTCAGCTTCATTAGATTCCGAGAGTTTTACATTGTTTCCTTTCGTCGAATAATGTGGAGATACATAGATTTTTATTTTTTTTTTGTTTTTTTGTTTTCTATAATTATTTTCGAACTTGAAGCCAAGCCTTCGTGGATCGTTTTGCCTCTTACGTAACAGTGGTTCTGGTTTAATTTAAAACTAATCCGATGAATCCATGTGTTTAAGCCTATCCTCAAGCGCTACAAAAGAATGTCTAGCTGTTTTTTTCCAATCTGAATTATGCATGCATATTACATATACTACCGATATACCCGATAGTCTACACTGCGAATTTTTAATTTTTTAATATCATACCAAAACCGTTAACCATTGCGATCGCTTTCTCCTCGGCAAAGTTTTTCAAACTCCGAATAAAAAAAAAAAAAAACGAGACATTTAATTTATGGATCTAGAAGCTGTAGGGCACTGCGGTAATCAAGGAATGAATGAGACGAAAAAAAAAAAAACAAAAATGTATAACATAAGTAAAATAAAAGAATTCAAAAAAAAAAAAAAAAAAAAACAGATGAGTATGAATATTGGATTACAAGTTTTGACGAAAGAGTTTTCACAATGAAAGATTGCATCGATTTTTATTATTCACGGTGCCGATTTTTCTCGTCATTTTTCGATGATCAATTATATAGTCTGTTCGGTTTTTTGGGAATTAGCCTTTACAACATACAAGTTATCCCTCGGATCAAAGATCAGCCGAATTCATCAAGCTGCAATTTGGAAATAATGGTAAATTTGTAATTTTATAAAGCCCGAAGGATCTTAGGACCTTATAAATTGATTAAAAAAAAACTTATATAAATATGTGAACACCGGTGTGCATTGATATATTATTAAATCGCTATCCGGCACAGGTGTTTCTCGTTATAACCCATATGCTGCATGGAAGATAAATCAAGTCAGAACGTCGATAAAGAATAATAATAATTGCCATATGTTGCTTGCTTGCAGAGGTACGAAGTTAAGATTACGCAAACGTTATACCGATCACCCAATTCATCGTAAATAAATTTTTACAAACTTGATTTCAGTCTGGTTTTATACCTATATTGATGTAATGTTCGCTGGTAGTCCGTATACCTTCCTCAGGCAAATATACTATGCGATATTTAAATCGGTGATTCGTTTATTTTTCTACAAGAAAATATTGTTCATTTATGATTGTTCCTAGTATAATAACGTCACCTCCGATGTTAATACGCTACGTTGGCTAATTAATAATTACGCAAACCGGAGATTCTCGTATCCTATATGAATTTTGGATATGGACATTTAAACCAAAATTTTTTTTACCAGTTTATTTAATATCCTTTTACTTTCTTTCCTTTCTCTCTCTTTCTTACTCTCGTTCTCTCTTTCTTGAGCTCTGAAAGTTAATTTAATTCAATGAAAAAAAATTCGTTGAGCAATTTCGAGGATCATGAATATGTAAACAGATCAGTAGCTAAGGAGACGGCAGTATTCGGAGTGGTCCATATCACGGGAAGCTGTTTGTAGTATACCTACTGCAGGGTTTAAATTGTGTGATTGAAATTTCGTTATAATTATAGTTACGTTATATATAATCGCATTTATCATTCGTTACACTATTTAAGTGTGCAGAAAATTTTCTCACAACAAATCGGAGATTAATTTGAAATCGTTAAACGCCTGTTTCTTATATATATATATATTACTATCGGTATATGAAACAAGTGGTATGTCGTATATCTTGTCGTATATAACTGCGATATTATTATACAAACTATAAAGTATAACATAACATAAAACGCTAGCGGCTTTTGACCGCGAGTATTTCTAGAGCCTCGAGTCTTTAAACTGGACTTACGACAATGCAGGAAGAACCCAGGTCTTAACTTTCGCCAGATAGTTACGTGGTCCACGCCCTTCTACAGATCTGACCTGGTCAATCGTAATTCTGTTCCTTTTACTACATACAATACGTAGGCGGTGGACGCGCCTTCTAATATCACCATCGCAGGTTGTATATTGTAAGGAGATGAGGAAAAGCTTATTTTATAAGGTAATATGGCGCAGGTTTAATTCAAACCACTTTACCTCTCGCGGATGTGTTTTTTCATTTTTTTTTTTTTGCCATTTCTCTCTCTTTTTCTTACAAGAACGTCGTCATTCGTTAATTATACGTGCGTTATCACTTCCTGAATAGAATTTCGACTCATACCTATATAGATGAAACTTATCGAGAATCGAATAGGATAACCTGATACGTTATTCGGCGTGTGGAATAAGAATTCTTTACAATTCATGTCGTCTGATGGACATGATGCCATCTGTAATTACAGGCATCTCACTGTCATCAAGTTGGTAATTCTATAGTAACCGATCTCATATCCGATATATTGTTATAGTACCTACCTGTTTGATATAGTAATAAATCGGTATATAAAATATTGCGGTAGTTATATTCCAGTTCAGGAAGTGATTCGTATTTCAAATTATTATCTGGACCCAGCTCCAACCTTCAGATTTATAAGTTGACATTTAATTTAATTTCATTTCATTTAATTTAATTTTATTTCATTTCGTTTCGTTTCATCTCGTCTTGTGGGTAGGTACCTATATACATTGCGGATCTTCGATGAGATTCACGCAACGGCGAAGCTCAAGGACGAAAAACGATATTTATACCTACTAGGAAACAATAAGATGAGAATAACGTAATTTGATCTGTAAAAAAGATACATGAAACTGCATTGTGACATACTATATAGGAACCATTATTATACCCATACATACATGCGTATTATACATATTACGTAATAACTATATTCGCGTTGATTTATATACGACAACGACGAAGTCCTGTGAGTTTTGCATTCCGCAATGTGACGTACAGTTTTTTTTTTTTTTTTTTTTGTTGCTGAAACGTTATAAATAATTTCAAATCTGGAGTAAAATCGCCCAGGTATAGGTAGCACGATGTATATCACAGTAATATTACGATATTACGATACTAGTTAGACAAAACTGAGGTGGAATTAAATTTGCGCTGACAAATTAGCTCCGCTATAGTAGGTATAACTCGAGGCTAAATTCGCAGGCTAACGTAGTAAGTACAATTAAACGTGAATAATAATACGTGTAGGTAGTTAGCAGTTACGAGACAGAATTAACAAGGAGGAAAAATTCAAATGAAATTGCAAACTCGTACGTTTATAGGCGAAAGGGAAAGACTTGCTTGAGGCCCTAGGTTACAAGTTTTGTACAAAGAATCAACGCCCCAAGGTAGGTACACCTCAAGTTGCAATTACTTTATAAAGCATAACGCGGGATTGTGAGAAACGGCGAGAGAATCATTTTTGGTCCTTTTTTGTTAGAGAATTCAATTTTATATCTTTACAGAAAGATAATCGCACCGTTGTCATTACTTAAGGTAATAAATTCTTATACTGTAGGTACGGACTCTGTCTGGGGACGACAAGTTTGGCAACAGGTTCTCACTTTCCAATGTAGTAAATAAAAAAAAAATTAAAGACAAAAAGAGAATATAAGAAAAAACAGATATGTGTCGGGATTAATTAGTCCGAATTATTTAATCCGCAACGAAGCATAGTACTGTATACGGGTTATCGATAAAATGCATGATTGACGACAGTAACGAGCGATTTAATGTAGGATTTAAAAAAAACGTCGTAAAATTGTATGAAATCCTTGTTTGAAAGAAAAAATGAAAAAAAAAAAAAAAAAAGAACACAGAAAAGAAAAATAATAACTCCCACAACCTTTACCGATTTAATAATCTGTACTAATGGAAATAAGGCACGCGAAGCAATACGAGAGCCTATATAGGTATGAAATTTTTTAAAAACACCTTGAAATGCCAGATATTATGGTCCAAGCACAATCCTTGGATCGAACTAATTGCACGTTAGTTCAATCTTTCGAAATTTTGTGGTCATTTCGAAAACTGGCATTTTTTTTTTTTCTTTTCATTCATAGTACGAGACATTTACTGCTATGTAATATCGTTAATAAATTATTACATGTTTGCCAGGTATATAGTATATAAATTATAATATATATACCTAATAATTTTGCAACGCCCTACAATTGACGTAGTAGACGTCATCGCGAATTTTGATCATGATAAACCCGGAACCAGAATGACCTACCAATATTACAATTAGCGTCCTTAGCCCGAGGACCAAACTGGTCCCACTCTGCAGTTTCAACTCTGTTGGCGTAACTCATTTACCAACTAATTGCGAACAATCGAGCGATGAGTCAGCTAAAAAATAGGTCTTACCCGGGTTTAAACTGGGGCAAAATTTACTCGACGAAAATTTCGTAAACAATATATCATATATATACCTACCAACGGTACTGACCTATACCACAGGGTTTAACAGAGAAAATAAAGAAATACATCTCACAGTATACTACCTACTTAATTCGGACGTAATTTTATTTGCGATTATTATTTGCACATGAATTTTGGTATCCTGGTTGAATAATTTACGTCATTTATTTTCGCATATTAAATATATTATATAGGTACACCAATTTTTGTCTGTAATAAAATGAAGTAATTGTGTAATGTATTACTACAGGTCTAAAGGTGAAACAAAAATTGTTTTTTTTTTTCTACTCTACCTAAAGTTAAATGACGAGAAACTTAATTATCTCCTTTATCTCTTAATCTCATCTCGTGTCATGGCAGCAGACGAATTCAACTAACATAAACCAAAGAAATAAATTCAGACAGATATATGTAGGCACATGCGCTTTTTCGTGATTGAAAATGTCAATCAAATTTCAAACCTTGACAAAACGTCACGCGAAATTTATGATTTTTTTTTTTGTCAAATTGATTTCTGATCTTCTGATCTAACAGATCCTGTAAGCAAAAACTACCAGGTCTCTCTTATCTAATTTCGTTGCATTAGCATTTAACATGTACCTACTTGATGCTTCGATAAGTGTGCAAAACCGTTTGGAATTCCGGATGTACCGAACTGCACGTAATGTTTATGAAACTGGTGTTAATCTTCGTTGCTATATATCGATCCTGTAACAGTATAGTTCGCGATATTTAATTTACTTATTTTTAGTGTAAATTTGATCCTCTGCTTCCTGCTTCTCAGCTATACCTATACGTCTCATGCTTACAAATTCAAGCAAACTATAAATTGTATAACTTGTGAATTTTTTACAAACCAAAGCCAAAACAACAACACAAGTCTGTGTAGAACAAAGTGACAACATTTGCATGACTTCACCCCACAACTATCTTGTTGATATTAATCGGTGTTAATTTATAGTATTTAGCATATATTCATGCATCAAGGTATTCTCGATATAAAGTACGAAGCTTTAGAGTCAGAGCCATTTAAGTTTTGTTGAAAGTATATACATACACAATAACCAGGATGTAGATGAATAGGCGGTGGTAATTAACGAATTCCTAAATACAATTTCACTTTCTTAAATTTTGAATGAAATTCGTCATTCAAATTTCCGTCGATTTATAACACCTGAAATTTTTTTCTATCATGTTACAAGTTTCGTAATAAAATCTAGCTATACAGCGACACTTACATCATCGCATACTGTTCGATAAAAGGTAAATGGCACCCGAGACGTGTCTTTTTAAAATGAAATAAAAAAAAATAAAAATAAAAAAAAAAAAACCACAAATCAAGTTGGTTTCCTTGTTAATAACATCGGCGATCGCCTTTATTGCTGACAGTTTTGGGCCTCGGGAGATCGCGGCGAGATCGCATAATCTTACACCTGGAGATTTACGCCTCCAAAAATATACACGGTATCCACATACCCGCTCAGACACACCCTAATAATCCTTTACTGGGAAATTCGCCAATGGAGATTTCGCCGTAAGGTATAAGTAATACACTTGTTCTTTGGGCAAATCATTAACCGTTTTACATTGCGAAAGTGGAGTGCCTCATTCATACGTGACTATTTATCTAAGGATCTATCAATCTCTCGATGGAGTTTTTATGTTAGATCATCGAATATCTTTCATCTAAATAAAAAAATCAATCAACAAAAAGAAAAAAGAAAAAAAAAAGGACATAAATTTTGGAGTAAAAAATCTCTTTCAAAAAGTCAGATTTGTTTAAACAAGTAAATCATTATTTCTCTCTACGAACATCTAAGAACAGAATTAGTCCCAAAGAAAGGAAGCGTGCTTGTTGCTGGTAGTAGGGAGAAATACACGAAAAATCGATCAGCGTGACCAGGTAGCAGACAAAACGAAAGAGGACCGGTACCATAAGAAATTTTAAGTACCTAATTTACATACGGGCTTCCATTACACGGCGATAACAGGTACTTTCGGTTACAAGCCCGACTTAAATTAGCAAACTGAACAGTTGTGCAATGGTGAAGATATAGTTATACATATATATGAGCAGAAACTCTTTGCATGAAAAAGAATCTTATAAGTATAATATATTTAAGTACCTTTGTCTTTCGTATGAATATATAAGTCGATTTCAAAAATTCTGAAGGACTTTTCTAGCAAAAATTTATCATTTCTAAACAATTTAACTAATTTTTGAAGGATAGATTTACACATTTTTTAAACGAAATGAATAGTTAAAAAATTATATATACCTGTGTATGTATATATATCTCTTTTGCGTTTTTTCTTCTCAATGCGTGGGTTATAGTTTTACGTATGGAGGCGCCTCTGTGGCGGTCACTGCGAGTTCTTGTGCAAGTTACGCCGTATATAAAAGATATGGATTCTGTTGCGAGATGCGATGGTGTTGACCAGCGTCTGGACCATATATATTGCCCTAAGGGTTTTTTGTGTCGGTAGAAAAAAAAAAATATCCGAGTCAACGTTCGCCTGTTGAATATCAGACCATCGAGAGATTATTGTCATCGGAATTGATATAAATCGCGTGGGTACATTACATATATACCTATAATACATATGCGAGTATGAATTTGATTATCGAATTAGGATGAAAAAAAAAAATAAAAAAAAATTGAAAATAAATATATTACGAATAAAAAATACTTCACTGACATAATCGAAGCCGGAGATTAATCGACGTCGAATTATTACGGTATCTAAACCGAAAATTTACACTCTCTCTCTCTCTCTCTCTCTGTCTTGGCGGTTTCCAGCAGCCCTGATCTTCTATAGCGATATTAATATACACGGCTAGAAATACTTTTTCACTTTCAATCCGCGACAAAAATGGGCGTCTCATAGCTAGCCCAAGGTGGTTCTAATCTCAAAAACTATTAATATGTATCGGACACTTTGAGCGATTAGCATAAGACAAGAGACGCGGGTTTAGACGCATATATATGCGATTCGCGGCACAATTGAAAACGCGAAGACCAACTGGGTTACAGATATTTCATAAAATATCATTATTGCAGTCCCTGCATGCATAAAAATAATTCCAGTTTTCTTCAATCCGGTTCAAGAGCTATAGCCTCGATCATTCCGATCAGGATTATCGATCGCTAAAATTTCTGCAGAACTGATGTGTATAGCCTGTTTCGTATCATACGTAACATACATAATACCTACCTACGCTATATATGTTCAGTCGAGAATTAATAAGCGAATAGCACTTGTAGCACAAACGTTATATCAAAAAAGAAATGCAAATTAAGTAGCGTGAAACTATACGGTTAAAAACAGAGACACGAAAGAAAGTAGCTGCTGAATCCATTCAATCAACACATCCGACACATACTCGATCTTATCTAGTTCAGAGATTGGAAGTATATATGGCGAGTCTGTCTGCAGGAGCAAATGAATCTCGGGATCGACTATAACGATATTTGATGGACGTATCACCTTCTGTAATCTGATTATCGGATTCCTTAATGATTTCCATCCACCACAGCTATCGTTCGAGTTTAAAATATATCCACAGAAATTGTATGGAATATGAGCGTCGATTCGTTCAAGTGAATTTTTTTTCAATCGATCCCTTATATACCTGTTCACCTTTTTCCCAAGTTTTTTTTTTTTTTTTTTTTGTTCTGTGACACTGGATCCGTCGTTACGAAAGTATTTTTTATATAATTTTAATTTCTCTCAATCACTATCATCGGTGGTCTGCAAAAATATTGTAAAATCGAATACGAGGCCAGTAAATTCACAACCCAAATTAATTCGAAGAAGTTGAAACCAGGGGTGATTAATTATTTTGGGTATCAATGAGGAACAGTTAGGATAATACCAGGAAATCTCCTAATTCATTTAAATAAAAAAATCAATAAATTTCGATCATATTCACGATTTTGCAAAGCGGTCTAATAACTTCTTCGAAGTGCAACCGCACATTGAGCAATCGACTGCGATCTTTCATTTCGGATGCTGGGTGGAATGGCTATAGGTGTATTACGAATATACACACGCATAATCGATATCGTATATTATATAGTACATACAGACATACTCGCGGCAATGAAAGCAAGAAATTATACGGTGCGTTTCCTCAGGCACGTAACCTGTTACGCACAGAACTGGTATATTATATTTTATACGATATGTTACCTTCAGGACTTCGATAAGAGTGTATAACAACACATGCATGATATATAAGCGCATATATGTCCATATAGAACGATTAATATATGGATTCATGCAGGTGTAGCTGGACAATGGCTAGAGATAGATAGTTTTTAGCATATTATTATATTCTCAAGTCCGAAATAAGATACGCTTTCTCTCGATAAAATGAGACTTCGTTAAACCCTGCAGCAACTCCACGAACTGTGAAAATATGGAATTTCATATCAAGGATAAACTGGATTATGAAGATGCAAATACTTGTACGCCTTCAATTGTCTCGCGGTTCCGCATCCTGGAGTTTTAATAGCTTCCGGTTTTCGCTTACGATTTATTAATTCAGATTTTAATTAAAACCGTGAACTGCAGCTGAATATTTGCAAGTTAAAAACTTGCGAGACGTTCGAACGGATTATACGCATAGCTCAAAAATATAATTAATACTTTAATTAAAAATTGATTCATGGATGATTAAGCGACAGCAAACAAACATAAGTTATAGGATTAAGATATTTCTTGAATTTGTTAAATTATATATCGCGAAATAAATAAAATAAATCACGCATTCTATCACCCAGGGAGTGTCGTGTTGACGGGTGATTCAAGCCAGTATATAGGTATACCAAATGTCTCGAAACAATCATCGAAAGAGTAAGTAATTAGTTTAAGGTCACAGCCTTGTCTCACATTTGCATATAAAAATTTTGCACTGAGCAATAATTTTTCGGTCCAATTAATCGCAATACCTACTTCGTATTGGTTTGCATTTTTATTCTTCTTATATACGAGATATTAATTCCGCACACAACTGTATACTATATCTCAAACCTTTCGATATATTAAATATGTATTTATCAAGTCAATTTGTAACGACAGCTAACCGATTGTACAGTTTATACCAATTAAGATAATTTAAACGTCGAATCAATCTGCAGCCTAAAATTTTTAATTCGCAACTAAATTCGGTACAAGGCAGACTATGATAAGTTGGTGTACGTTATACATACTTGAAATTATGGTATTCTATATGTGTCAGCAATACCTTATTAGTATCACAAAGCAAACTCATATAATTACTAGGCCAGTTGCGAAAAGCTAAATTAATTAGGTATATCTGGTTAAAACTATTACGTTGCATGAATTTGTTCTCCTTTTTTGGCATAGGTGCAGTACATCGTATTTGATGTACAGAAGATTTGATATAATTGCGGTATTATATATATGAGAATGCACGAGACGATTATAGGAGGATGTATAGGAATTCTGCAGGATATTCTAAATCCGTTCATAACTCCTTGGCCTTTTCGAATTCGTTGTGAATCTGAAATAAAGTAATAATATGGAGAAGGCGAATGAAAGAAACAAAAAAAAAAAAAAAGAGATTAGATGAGTTCATCGCGTTCCTAATATAATTTAATGGTTCCGGTTTTGCTGCGATTATGCGTTAAGCTAATTAAATTTCAAAGCGTTGCGAATTAATGGGGATTATAGCTTATATATACGTGTGATAAAACGTTTGAGAATCAACCTTTGCCCGTAATTAGGTAGATGTTTTTTATTGTTGTTATTTACTAATTTTTTAGTATTTTTTAGTTTTTTTTTTTTTTGACTCTCAAATTCCTTTATTCGTATCTTGTAGTCTTCAGCTCCGGGATATCATTCCGATCTCAGCTATATATATGTATGAAAAATTGGCAAATACATGAGATCCAGTAACGCTAGAATGTGGGATATAAAAGTTAAGGCCAAGCCTTGTCCCGAGTTTACAGCGACGGCTATTAATTAAAAGTGAATAAAAAATTTCACTATATACATCGAAGGTCATATTTCTTGTTGGAATTCACTAAATCCAGTCAATATATACTCGCTCAATCTATCGAAAAAGATATCACAGATTGTGCGGTCATCAACCTCCGCAAATTTCTTGAAACCATGCATAAACCTATTAAGACATACAGAATGAAAAGTGAAATAAATTAACAAAAAAAAAATTGAGAAAGTTAGTTCCCAGTTAAAATCTGATCACACGATGAATCAAACCGTTGAAAATTTTGACAGGAAGATCCTTAAAACACACTGAAAATTTAAAGAGAAAAATGAAAGGCAAATGAATGGACATATAACGGTATAAATAATTACCAACGCTATTATACTGGTCGAACCTGGTCACGGTCACTACTTCTTAGGCATTAGCTAGATCCGACACAGTCCATAGGCCACCACTGTCAACCGGATGATTTTTCGCTTCACCCTTCGTTTGCGCGGAAGAGAAAGGTTAAGGCTTTTCATGCTCGAGTAACCACATCAGGAAAATTAACGTAGGTAGGTATATGTATATCAATTACTGGCCGTCTGGCTTACTATCCGCATTTACTACTAGGATAGGTATATTATGTACCCATTTCTTTTTCAACATCGTGGTGCCATTGACTCGAGACGCTTGGATTGTTTTACTATTCAACCCACGTATGGGTTGCATAAGTTATTATGATCACAGATTTATCTACGTTAATTTTCAGTCGATTAGTATTGCGAAAGATTTTCTTCTTATTATATATATTTAATTTTTAAACAAGGATCAACAGTTGCGGTATACAAAAAAAAAAAAAAATTGGTCAATGATCGACAATCTTTTATCCATATGTTGACTCATCAACATTCGTAGTCATTTTTTTATTTTTTTTTTTATTTTTTTTTCTTTCACTCTATTTCTCAGGATTTCAAACTTATACTTTCCTCATATAGTTTTTACCTCGGGTTATTAAACTTCTTGTTTAATTAACACCGAGTTTAAGAAATCGGGGTTATCACCACACCATTCCGTATATCATTTTTATACCCAAATTTTTGCGCCATGCATAATTAAAGCAGACAAATTAATGCACGTGATTCAAGTCAGTGACACACCTTTAAATCTTCTAATTTTTTTCAGGGTAAAACCGACCGTTTGACGTAATTCCAAGACTTCGATGAGTCGGTTTTTAAATTCTTATAACATCGAGGAAAAATGTTATATAGACTCTATTTTTTAATCAGCTGCTGCCAATACGCGCCTATTAGGGTGGGCCAAAAAAAACTTTTAATTTTTTTTTCTTTAGTTACCATGAAAATATTGCTCAAGATGATGAAAAAAAAGTCCTCTGAAAATTTGAGCTCTTAATATCAATATTAAGAGGTGCCGAATCGCGATTTTTGATTTCCCATTTAAATAACACAGGAAATTTTTTTTTTTTTATTTGGAATTTTATTCCGTTCCAACGAATCATCGTGTTATAAAAATCAATACATATTCTTGTAGGAAATTAAACGATCTCCAAAAAAGGTCTGATGTGATTTTTCGCTAAGTTCACTCGTTTCAAAGTTATTCAAGGTTAAAGTTCAACCTCAAACGGTATATGACGACTTTTTTTTCGACTGAGCGAAAAATCACATCAGACCTTTTTTGGAGATCGTTTAATTTCCTACAAGAATATGTATTGATTTTTATAACACGATGATTCGTTGGAACGGAATAAAATTCCAAATAAAAAAAAAAAAATTTCCTGTGTTATTTAAATGGGAAATCAAAAATCGCGATTCGGCACCTCTTAATATTGATATTAAGAGCTCAAATTTTCAGAGGACTTTTTTTTCATCATCTTGAGCAATATTTTCATGGTAACTAAAGAAAAAAAAATTAAAAGTTTTTTTTGGCCCACCCTAGCGCCTATATATGACGAGATTAAACTCCTCGAGCATGAACCTATAATTATGTTACTTCACCATCACGTGTCAGTAGATTTCATCAATCATGTCGATCGCTCCGACTTGACCTTTGCGTATTAACAAAACGCCGATTTTTCACGATCTCTATACGCCGCGTACCAGTGAATCGTGAAATCGTCAGATTTCTTCCATTGGCAATCTTTCATCGCAGAAATATCTCGACTTTACTATTTTTCTGCGTCCTTTTGACACACTCAAATTTCATTTCAACAAATAGTCAGATAAACATCGATTATTTGTCTTTCAAAGTTTCCGTACATATCGTTTATTCGCGTCGTGTTCCACTTTCGATTATCTCACCCCCATTACATATCGCCGTGTTCTACGCCACTTGTCAACAATATTTCAATACAAATCGATGCAGATTTTCCTATCGGAAATCGGACTTAAACTAGGTCAGCATATTGCGTGCGCTAGTTACCCTAAGGGCTGTAAAATACCGGTATAACCATTTGCATGAATTAATCCACGATCGTAGACAATAATTATTAAACGTCGTGGGTTCAATCAGCCTGTCAAAGGTTTCGTATATTACAGCTTATTGGCTATACCATCGATTGGAGCCTTTCATTATTCGTCATTTTATTACCAATCGATTATACTCCTGCTCCTAAAACCATTTCCAAAATGTCGTTTGTTGTAGTACGAAGTTTAAAATTGCGGGTGACAAGACAAACAGGCTGCTGCAATCAAGGACCGATTCCTGTCGTACTTTCTGTTGCAATATTATTTTATCGTTCGTGCAGATATTATCAGTATAATACAGAAATATTATACAGTCTAATAACTCCGTTATACTTTACGATAACAATGGAGTGGCCCACATATCGTTGGTTGCCTTGCAAAAATTCAATCAACCAACAATAAATCTAATTCCAAATTGAGCTTATCGGAATCAAAGCTTGTGTAACTATTCAATCTAGAAAATGTGGACTTGCTGCTACTTCACTTTTTCTTCATTCATTTCAATTGTCTTGTAATTATAACTCGTTCAGACTTCTATTTGAAATTTTTTCTCGCCATTATTTCAGGCTTGTGCTCATTGCTCAACTACATCAGACATAATGAGAACAACATGTTGAAAAATGAACAGCAGCAGACCCTTCATCCTTGGTTTTCTCTACAAAGCAACGCAATTATAGATTCCTTTAACCTATTGCCATTCAACAATGAGACCTCGATGAAATCGAATCGGTTTATTGTCTGACATGCCCGCAGTGTCTACTTGAGAAAACAGCGAGGGTGGTGGCCACTTGCCTGAGGCGTTCAAAAGTTTCCGGATACCGAGCTTCGACCACAAGCATTTACACTTTCGCTAACGTACCCGCTGGCCAATAGGCAAATTCTACATGGGACATTCGTCTGATTTCTAAAACGGAACTTATCCTGTGTGTTCGAAGGCATGTGTGTCATTTTTGACGAGTTTCAAGAGGTCTTTGGCCATTTTTCAAACCACTAGACTAAAGAAATTTGTAAATTGTGGTAATTCCATCAACCAATAAAAACTGCACACTATTCAAATGTCGGGTGTGTCATTCGATAAACGATCAAATAAATCTACCTTTTCCTTTCTAATAACGTTGTTCGACTCGTATGGCGTGTTTGTAGATCGTTGGAAGTGACATTTTCGAGGAGGCATAATAGAGCCATAATTTTCAGGTGTGTCGTTCACTTTTACCTGACGTTTATTGAACAGTGATTAGCGGAAATTATCTGCAATAATTATCTAATATAGTATAACGGCGAACAACTCCTAGCACCTAGGTAATCATACAAATGACGTAAGATTTCTTGATCTATGACTCTCGCAGAGGAGCAAGGTCGCTGAGTAGGTACTACATAAAAGAACATCCTTTAACAGCTTCTTTGGCCTTTTGCAATACATACTTACAGAATCGTAAGACAAACGAGTTTGAATCTAGTTTAACTGTCGGCATTCTTGGTCATAACGTTAAAACGATTACTCAATTGCATTTTATATATACAGGATGATCTAGAAATCAGGTTGAAGCTGAAAAAAAGTAAATAGGTATACCTATACGCATATGGTCTAAAATCGTTTGATTGTTACCTTTTCATTTCTTTATGAAGATCGTAGTCAGAGTTTCGAAACTGAATTGGTATTATCTTCACCTCGATTGGGTATTTAGTATTTACGACTCGGTCATAATGAGCGGAAGAGATAATTGGGCTTTAGGATTTGTGCTAATTCGAGATCTCTACATCTGTTGAACAGTAGCACGAGGGATTACCCTCGTTGTTAAAAACATATAATCACAGTCAATGATGAACGGTGATTATCTCTGAACATAAAACTGCCGAGTCTGAGTCTGCAGGAGTTCACATTTACCAATCGACGACGAAGGCGTGCCGCAAGCGAATTAAAAACGAATTCCAATTATTTCACCTGTGTAAAGAAAGATTTATTTATTTATTAATTCTTTAATTTCCCTTACCAATATTGTTAGTGTGCAGACGTGACTTTCGCTCGTTTATCATGAATATATTCCTCCGAATAATTGTCGACGTTGTATTATAGTTTCGTACTATAATAAATGGATTTGGATCAAGTTTATTTTGATATGCCAACAACCTAGACGATCGCGATGCCTATCGATGGTGTACTATAGTTTATTTAGCTCAAAATAATACACCTTGACATTTCGACTCGATTATTACTTAACTGTGTCCATTTTGATCTATCCGTGATTCTGGGCTCTTAAAAATTCCCGAGACACGAATCCATCAATCCGAATGGAGTCTGAGTAGAGGTACCCTACCTACTACCTACTGCTTATTAATTTCAAATATCAAGCACCACATCGAATTGTTTATCCAAAGATATTCCATTAAAAATACCTTGGGCAATGAAACGAACACTGTTCACGGTTATCGTCTAATCGGATTATTAATTTCCTCAACGTTTTGATTTACGTGAAATTTGACGGACTTGGAATAATTTGGCAAATGTTGTGTTCTTCTCGCAATTCACGAACATAATATGAAAGTCATACGGTGAATCTGTGACGTTAGATACATCGCATCGGTATAGGAATTTTAATTGACAAATTATTTCAAGATACATACTTTGAAAAAAAAAACAAAAAAAGAAAGAGAAACACCTCTGAAACATAAAACTTAATATACTCCTACGACCTTAACCGATAATTTTTCAAGTATGTACTACCTATAAAAAAAATTTAAATTCTATCCGAAGATCCGGTTCTGAACGGCCTTTCGTTTATTCCTAAAAACAATTAAGAAAAATAAAACTAAAAATCGATCAATAGAGACGATCGGTAGTAAAAAAAAAAGAAAAAAAAAAAAAAAAACGATCGAAAGTAAGATCTTGGTGTAACAAGGATGTATACCGATCCGCTTCTAAACACGTCCGAGTGATCTGCTCTTTGCTTCCACAATGATTTTGCAGTATTGAAAGTTCCAGATGATGGCTTACATTATATATGCGGATACCAATAGACTATACATAGACCCATGACCCCAGCGTTGGTATAATACATATAGGTAGAATATCTAGATCTTTGAGTTTGGTCAGGTAGGAGTGGCTCTCATTCTCGCACTAAAATTCATTTCATTGTATATTTTATCGCTATTGCTCGTTACAACGTATTATGCAACCGAATGCTGAACGATATATTGAAATTTGTTTTTTAGTTTCAAAATAACTCGGATTCATTTATTATAAAAAAGAATTGAAAAAAAAAAAAAAATGAAATAAAATAACATGATTATTTTCGGTTCAATTATCAAATAGGCCTTCGAAATTCTCATCAAATAATTAAAGAGATCGTATAATCGATGCTAATTGAGTATCGATCAACCTTGCAGTATACCGATTCTTCGCACGATTTATTTGTTCACAGATCTTTAACGATTCCGTTATACCTATAAGTTGACCCCGGGTTGTAACCTTGTCTATGAAATAGTGCCATATATAGATTAGTACACCTTATAATCTACCTTGCGATTAGGTTCGGGTCGCCGCTACAACGTGCAGATACGAATGATCGAGATAAAAATCTCATTGTGTGGTACACCGGTTGGTCAATATTGGAAGCAAAAATGCTAACTCCTATTTAGTAATTGGGGCACTTAAGATCAAATCGTTAGATACGTAATTCTTTGCCTGATATAAATCATCATCCACCCGCGTTTAGAAAGTATATATCTAGTAGTTTCTAGGCTACTATTCTTCAAATTTGACTCTATAGAAAAATACGCACACGCGATGTTGATATTGAATGATCGCACTTCTTCTCAGGCTCTTTATGAAAATACACCCACCTAGATCTAACGCCTTTGAATATCCCTCTTCAAATCAATGTACATACTGAACGTGTAATGAAGCATCTCTCGTTTTCTCAAGTAGCAGTCATATCCCGAAGGACGTCTCCTGGACTCGACAGCCTTGAGGGGTTCAGGGAATAACCTCGATCTGAACGTTTCGTACGATGGTATTCAGGCCATTGATATTATAACCGTTTCTATATGCGGTGATATAAGTCCTGCAGGTGCGAGTCGATACCTCGTTCAATTCTTCCGATTCTACTTTGCACTTTACATTTATTAGCTGCACTGCACTTTGCAGTCTAATTTAGGCAATTATTTTTTCAAATTAACTCTCGTTGTATCCAATTTGCTGCACTTGAGAGAAAATAAATATTCAGATACAGAATTGGAGAGAAGTGTGCCTCAATTTATACTCCAGAAAATCAATGCCTTTGAATATACCAGTGAACGCAATTACTTATGCAATTACATAGTATAATATAAGTTTCTTGAAGAAAAGCTCTAAAACGAGCATTCACCTCGTTTCTTAATTGCATACGTTTACCATCATGATCATGTAGCTCGCCCACCTGCACTATTATCTGTATCGATATATGGTTTGATGATTGACTTTATTTTTCGTAAGCCTATTAATTTTTGAACATTTACATAAAGAGATCAAGTCCGCTATTGCAAAACTATTTCTCCGATGTAAATATACCCTTTTCTATTTCGCTTTCTTTCTCTTTCTCTCTCTCTTGCCACTCGTGTCAACGTCTGACAATTCTTTGTTGATCCTGGATTCTAAAATACACATTCTAATACTCTCACACCTAACGATCACCTCGTAGTCCTCCTACGCGATGATCTTCGCAGTATTTTCATTCACAGATGTCCTGAAGTCAATCAGCAGTTAAGGTTTCGAAAAAAGGTTAAACGACATAATCTAGGGATTCTTTGTAGTAGTTTAGATCGAATGTCAAAAATAGGTACACGACGAAGTGTTCCAGATTTAAAATACCTGAATATTAATCGTTGGTTTCTTGGTCATGAGAGCTGTGACACCGTCAAGCTATAGAGAGCTGTTACAAAACCGCATGTGACATTTCGTTATCTGCTTTTCTACGCACGTTGTTATAGGTAGGTATAGCTGTTTTTTATCAAGGTATGCAGGAGTCATTACGAAATTGAAACCAACATAAAACTCGGTTATGATATTCGTGCCTGCGTTATTGTATTCATAAATCAATATACTACTGCATCCACACTTCTATATTTAACTATAAGTATATACATATGGCAAAGGTATAAGTTAAACCTAAACTTTAGTACCACGTAACTACCGTAAAAAATGAATAAAACCTATTACACAGACGTATCATTATTTGATCAACTAAACCATTCAACACAATCTCATATACCTATAAGTAAATGTATTATATACAGATGATCACCGATAAAACTAACACTCGAATCGATCCCTGATGTTGTAATATAGGTGTACCTATATATTATACTATATTCTTATGTCGAACTTTTTTATTCAACGACTAAAAGTATAACGCCATAAAAATTGAGACCCATGCATACATGCTTAAAAAAGGAGAATGAAATAAATAAAAAATCAAATTTTAAAAGAGTTCTATTATAACTATGCGATTGTTGGTAATGTAAGTGTATAAGTATAATATATGTATAGGTATATAAGAGGATGTTATACGTGCGGGCGGAGAGAAGGCTGAGGTCCTTGACATAATTACAGGTATAGTGGGTGGACCAGATCAAGTTTTGACCGATCTTTCTAGACCGGTAGAACTGCACCGTGCATTATCGCAAAGTATATCATTTATCGATTGTATAATTGAAGTGCATTAATGAATATGATCAACGATAGGATTATAGTATAATGACATTTCGCGGAGATTGATACACGGTGATATATATCTCTCACTGTCATCTTGCCAGAACTACATACCCCGTCGTTATAGATACCATTCGTATTATACCTATAGGTACCTATATGTACAAAAACCAGTATATTTTAAGATTGAGAAAATTACGTGAAATCAGGTCACTTGATCACGTCATGGCCACCTCCCTTGGTCATTCTTAAGCCCTGCGCACACGACGCTTGTTTCAATGCTGGATTGCCTGCAGGGCACTGTGATGGCAACCCTGATGGCTGCCGTGATGGAAAATGACGTCAGTGCGTGCTCCCTTACTTGAACGCGTGCTGGAATTCCGTGATAGATCATGTCGTATTTTTCGTGCTGGTTTCTCTGGGATATCGGTGTTGACCAATGCGAACGTCGGGTTGTGTCACGTGGATATATATATATGGCTACCAGGACTACACTGATAGAAGGATTTGTTAATATTCAATAAGATTTATTCATATTTAACAAATGATCTATTAACACGTATACTCAATAAATATCTGTTAACTGTTAATAAATATTTGTTGTGCACAAAATTGATTTGTTAAATGTTAGAAAATATTTATTTATATTTAAAAAATAAAAAAATGTTTCCAAATAAATGTATTTATTAACAGTTAAAAAATCCTGCTATTAGTCATTAGTGTACGGAGCCACGGACGACTCCACAACCTAGGCTTGAATTTCGGAAGTCTGTTTTTGAACGGTCACTTCGCATGCATAGAAGCTACCTACAGACCTAACCCAGCAACACACATCGTGTGCAGCCAACATAGCAGAGGAGCCATCACAGCGTCCAGCAGAACAGCTCACTTGGAACCCAGCAGCGAGATCAAGCAGGCAATCCAGCATTGAAACAAGCGTCGTGTGCGCAGGGCTTTATATACTATACTCCAATTTTCTTATCGCATTATTCTGATATGTACTAGACCTATATGACAGTCTTACAAAGCTGTTTTCGATTTGTATCTATAACAGAAATCGTATAGTAACATTGAAATTTTGAATTTTCTTGGAAACCTATAATAGAGGAATTTCTTTTTATATACAAATATATAAGCAATTATCGATTGATTTGGCAAAAACGATATAATCATGCCGTGTTAGTTTAACAGACAATAGTTAACCGGTGATTATATACCGCGTAGGCGTGTCTGACTGTGTAACACCAGGCACCGATTTAAGTGTATCACATTGATTCTGGAGTGTCTGCATAAGACTCGTTTGATCCGTTTTGTTCATGTCGAACGGTTGCTGCAGACCGTGGACCACTCTATTATGATTTTATCTTCGGATCTAAACCGCGTTGTATACATTGTCCACATCGATCAGCTGGCGATCGTGTCTAATGGTGATCGATTCCCATTGATTCATCTGCGTACATACATATATATATACATGCACAAGTGAAATTTTCACTATTTGAAGGACGATAGCGAAATAGTTATTGTATACGACGCAGAGAGAGACCCAGTTAAGAATAATTGCGGGCTGCACGGAGAAAAGAGTTTACTAAATTTCCTCATATTAATATAGTAATGGATGGATATCTACAAATATGAGGATCATTCCTATACTTTATACCAAATGTCACCATGCATATAGGAATATTTCTATTATGTATGGTGACATTTGGTATAAAGTATAGGAATGATCCTCATATTTGCAGATATCCATCCATTACTATATTAATATGAGGAAATTTAGTAAACTCTTTTCTCCGTGTGATCTATTTTTCAAATTCGTTTATATGAATTTATTTGTTAAATCATATCTGATTCGACGATATGCGAAAATAAATCGAACGCAATTTAATAGTACCTATACTATACAATATTTATATTTAGTTTGCGACTATACAGAACGATTAACTTAACACGTAATTCAAACCCATAAATTATACACAAGTATAGGATATAAATATAATATCTATCGCTGTACAGCCCACGTAAGTGAATATTCTAGCATTGTATCCACGATGATAGCGCGTTTATTGAGGTAGGTAACGGCTCGTTATCTTACTTTTACTTGCTAATTAGAAGGATCTTTCTAGACGTTTGGTTCTTACTCTTTTGGGCTCGTATTATACAGGTAAAATTGGTTTTTTTTTTTTTTTTCTTTAATAAAGCCCGCTTATTATAGATGGAATTGATCTTTAGAATTAAGGAGAGGTATCAAAAAAGCGAATCAAAAACTGATTGTGCTGGTGGATAATTCAAGAGTTGAGTATTAAAGTCTGAATTTCAGAACTGAGATTCTTAGGGGAAATGAAAGGTGGATTATACACCTCGAATTTTTGGCAGCCCGTTTCTCAGCTAAAACACATTCGATCGATGTGAAATTGATATCAGTGACGTAGAAAAAGTGCACGGAGGGCATGATGCACTTGGATTTCCAAAAATCGAAACTAAATGTACAATTTTATATAAATAGTGCTCTGTAACGAATAATCGTTGCTGCTGCGACGTTATGTACTTGATAAATATGAAAACACCCGAAACATTTTCGCTTTTTGGAAATCCAAAAGCATCGCATGCGCTCCGTGAACTTTTTTTGCGTCACTGATATCAATTTCACCTCGATCGGATGTGTTTTAGCTGGAAAACGGGCTGTCAAAAATTCGAGGTGTATAATCTACCTTTCATTTCCCCTTAATTATATTCGTCGGGCTTATTTGTCTGTTTGAAATAGTCGATAAAGTAGAATGTCTCGTTGATCTACTACAGATCACGATTAGTGAGTCCGAGAAAGTCGCGATCTGAAGTATCAATTGCCAGTCGACAATGCGACGCGTATATAGTTGTATACCATCAGAGTATTTCACAATTACGCAAACTGTATTAATATGCTAAAGAATGCAATGCAATGCAATGTGTAATGTATGTATAGCTGTTTTTCTTGTAAAAAAATAACTAATGTTATGTACATATATGCGCTTGACTTGTGTATATAATATTATATATTTATCATTTATTTTATTTTAAGAAACTCAAAAGTGATACGTATACCTACTATAATACAGATTTATGGATTACTTTAAGTTTCAATAATCGTAAGCCTATGGGGATTTGGGTAATAATTATAAGAAAGAAATGTATGTAAAATTTATTATCTCATAATACAATATAATCGCACGCATCGTATTGGCGTCATCGGTATGATAAAATAAAGTGAAGTAGGTACATAGTACATTCATAAATGATTATTTAAGATTTAACATTATAACGAGCATGCGCAAAGTGTCATGTGTCGTACAAGTATTGTAGCATCTAGCTAGCTAGAAGCGCCGAGCAGCAATACGATGTGAAAAAAGTTCAGTTCTCTGGTGGCCGGTTTGAGAGGAACTGCCACGAGAGTCTGTCAATTTTGCGCGTGCGCCGATCGACTAGTTAGTGACGACACTACCAAGTACCAACACCCCCAGAAACCGAAAAGAAAGAGGCAATAATGTCGTATTGCGTTCGCGTATTTAAGGCCCAGGTAGGCAATAAAATTCGTATGATTAGAAAGATGAATAAGAAAGAGTACAATAATATTTTCGTTGATAAATCAAAAATATTTCATTATTATTATTTTTATTTTATAATAAATTGACGAATAAGATATTCTCAACCTCTTGTATAAGCAGCTGAGATTCCCACCTCGACCTCGCTCAGAGGTCAACCAAACTCTTAACAAAAAATAATTAAACAATTAATCGGCAAACATTAAACTATGAACTTTCAAATAATTACTTTATCTTTATCTTATATTCGAAATAAATAAATAAATAAATAAAATAACGCATGCCATATAGTTAGAAATTATACGATTTTTATTAAAACCCAGCAAATGAAAATTTATATAATATAGCAATATCAGATTTTAATATTTATTTTCCAATAAGTTTGACTGAATTTCTTTATTTTTATTTTAATATAAATTAATGCGCAGATACTTTCGCATTACATTCTTGCCAGGAATAGATCACAAGACCATCCATAACGCAACAGTATACATGTTGATACATTGTTTAAATATTTAAATTATTTATGTAGCAATATATAAAGATCGATTAATAGAATCGCGTATTTATATATACATCATTATATGTTAAATTGTACAATATCTATTCTCTCCTGTATATATAGGAACAAAAATAACTCCTCTAATATACTTTTAAATAAAAATAGAAGAAAGACGATCGTCGGAGGTAGTTACGTAATAGAGCGAGAAGATACTATTGATTGTTGAGAAAGAAAGAAAAAATATATATTTTATAGGTTATGTTGACCGTCTAAAAACTACGAATCCCTATTAATTATAAATAGAAATAATACCGATAACAAAAAATTATTCAATAAGTTTTTGAATGAAAATCAATAATAACGAATTCAATAAACGAGTCGAAATATTAATATTTCAATAATTTTAATTTATATACACACCTATCTGCTTATCTATAAGTCCCAGAAATTAGACAATATCCACAATCATACAGCTATCGTTATAAATAACATATTTTAATCCTGTATGCCTTATTATTACGATAATCATCTTGTTTTTTTTACACTCAAGCTACTTGATATATTGATAAGATATACTACAATATCATTTAATTTTATTAAATTATTTAACAACTTTAATTAATCTCACTGCTCATATATATCATATATCTACGAATTATTATTATTTATTTATTTATTTTCTTTTCATATCAAATTTTTATCAACAGAGGCTGACAGGCTTCGCTGCTGACATCCAGCAAAGATGTTTCAGCGCAAGTCCGTTGAGTTTTGCAGCTGCTAAAGTTGCCATGTCTAAATTTGACCAAACAACTTACCTGCCTTACGACAAACTCGAAGAAAACATCAAGATTGTTAAGAAACGGTAACTGGAATTTTTTTACTTACCTACTAGATTTTATATCAAGCTATATATTAGATAGGTGATAATATTCAGTATCTAATTTTTTTTTTTTTTTTTTATAACTTTTCTTTCAGACTCAATCGACCTCTTACACTTTCTGAGAAAGTCTTATATTCTCATCTCGATGAACCTCAGACTCAAGATATTGCTCGCGGTACTAGCTACCTCAGATTACGACCTGATCGTGTCGCTATGCAAGATGCTACAGCACAGATGGCTATGCTGCAGTTTATTAGCTCTGGTAAACCAGAATTGTTCATTCGTATCGTTTAAACGATTGAAGAATCTGAAATATTTAAATGAGGGAACAAGAATAACGAATATGAAGCCTTAATTGTCATACAAGTCTTTCAGATTTTATAGTTTCTATAAAACTTTGCCAAAAACTTGAAGTTTTTGTATAAATTGTTAAAAATCATGGAAAAAGCACAAGAAATTGTACGAATTATACTTAAAACTAGTAGGATTCTGTCTTGAAAATCTGTAGTCTTTATTGATTATTGAATAACGATTAGAATCGTAATTCGATAGTATAATCTCAATTTTTAAACTTTAATTCTATTGTATTTTATAACAGGTCTCCCAAAAGTTGCCGTTCCGTCAACAATCCACTGCGATCACTTGATCGAGGCTCAAATAGGCGGTGACAAAGATTTAGCAAGAGCGAAAGACATCAATAAGGAGGTTTATAATTTCCTTAAAACTGCCGGTGCCAAGTATGGAGTTGGTTTCTGGAACCCTGGATCCGGTATCATCCATCAAATCATTCTTGAGAATTATGCTTTCCCTGGTCTCCTGATGATCGGTACAGATTCTCACACACCTAACGGTGGTGGTTTGGGAGGACTTTGCATCGGCGTTGGTGGAGCTGACGCTGTTGATGTAATGGCTAACATTCCGTGGGAATTGAAATGCCCAAATGTTATCGGCGTTAAATTAACTGGCGAACTCAAAGGGTGGACTAGCCCTAAGGACATTATTTTGAAGGTGATATCCTAAAATCTGATAATTTTTCTACCGCTATTCATTGCTTTTTATTCTCCAGGACTGAAATTGAGATTATATCAACTTACGAGGTCAATTTTCACCTACTTTGCTTGAAATTTAGTCTCTGGGATATGAATATTGAATAATTCGATGAAAAAAGACTTAATTTGAATCTAACAACAATGATATCACATTTTCTTATCAGGTCGCTGGAATTCTGACTGTGAAAGGAGGCACTGGAGCTATTGTGGAATACTTTGGACCCGGTGTAGATAGTATTAGCTGTACTGGTATGGCAACAATTTGTAACATGGGTGCTGAAATTGGTGCCACAACTTCTGTATTCCCTTACAACGGACGTATGAAAGATTATCTCAAAGCAACCGAACGTGGATCTATCGCTGAATCGGCTGATCGATACAGAGAAAGTCTTCTAACTGCTGATCCAAACGCTAAATATGACCAGATTATTGAATTAGATCTATCGACACTGGAACCTCATGTAAATGGACCGTTCACCCCAGATCTTGCTCATCCGATTTCTAAATTGGGTGAGTTTGGAATTTGAAAAGAGCAGGAAGCCCAGGGTTTCAGCCTCGATCTTTCAAGCTGAAAGGAAATAACTTAAAATTGAAAGAGTTTAAGAAATGAATCTTGTTAAATATCACTATGAAAATAAGACTTGAATTACTTTCTTGTTAGTAACGATTGGCTGATGTAATTCATTATTACGTAACGTAAAGTAGCTGAATTAGATTGCGGATGAAATCAGCCAAGAAATTTATTACGATCTCCTGATGTTCTCCTGATCATAACGTGATCCACAATCAGTTTGACGACAACGTTTTTTCTTGTTGATGCAGTCAGTTTGACTACAGTGTGATAATACTAGTGCGTCATAAATCAGTGTTAAATAAAGAAGGCTTATTTGCATCTTGATTACTCTGCCACTTTCTGCTGGGCTGTTTTTTTTTTATAACTTCTTAATGTTTTTGCTCTAGGTGAAACTGCCAAGAAAAGCGGATGGCCTAATGAAATCAAGGTCGGTCTCATTGGATCCTGCACAAACAGTTCATACGAGGATATGGGCCGGTGTGCAAACATCGCCAAACAAGCAATGAAACATGGAATCAAAGCGAAGTCAATTTTCAACGTCACTCCTGGATCTGAGCAAATTCGTGCTACCATTGAACGAGATGGAATTGTAATTCACCTTGCTTGATGAAAATTTTTAAAATCCTCTAGCAGCATTGATAATAATTACTCCCTAATTTTATTATTCATTGTATCGAATGTAAAACTAAATTTTGATAATCATTAAGATTTAAATTGTTTCCCAGGCTGGAACTCTCCGGGAATTCGGTGGCACAGTTCTTGCAAATGCTTGCGGTCCGTGTATCGGGCAGTGGGATCGTCAGGATATAAAGAAGGGGGATAAAAACACGATTGTAACATCTTACAACAGGAATTTTACAGCTCGTAACGATGCCAATCCTGCAACTCACGCCTTTGTAACAAGTCCCGAGCTTGTAACTGCCCTCTCTATAGCTGGACGTTTGGACTTCAACCCAGTTACCGATAAACTCAAAGGTGCTGACGGCAAGGAATTCCTACTAGACGATCCATTCGGCGACGAACTTCCTAGCCGTGGATTTGACGCTGGTGAAGAAACCTACGATTCACCTCCCGCTGATGGTAGCGCTGTTAAAGTCGACGTCGATCCTAAATCCCAAAGACTTCAGCTTCTAGATCCATTCGATAAATGGGACGGAAAGGATCTCACTGACCTTGCGGTACTCATTAAAGCTAAGGGCAAATGCACCACTGATCATATATCGGCTGCTGGACCTTGGCTCAAATATCGTGGACATTTGGACAACATTTCAAACAACATGTTCATTGGGTATGGCGCGATAAATGATTTAGGAGTTTGATTTTTAATTTTATTTTATCACCTGTTTTGCTTCAAATTGTTGTAGTTTTATCTTTAGAGATGATGAAAATCTGTTTCTTATTATTGATTTTATTTTTTTCAGAGCCGTAAATGCTGAGAATGGAGAAGTTAACAAAATCAAGAACCAGCTTACGGGTGATTGGGGATCTGTTCCTGACGTTGCTCGTCACTACAAGAAGAATGGCGTTAGATGGGTAACCATTGGCGATGAAAATTACGGTGAAGGTTCTTCCCGCGAACATGCTGCTCTTGAACCTAGACATCTTGGTGGACGCGCTATTATCGTTAAGAGTTTCGCTCGTATTCATGAAACCAATTTGAAAAAGCAGGGTATGCTGCCATTGACTTTTGCCAACGCCAGCGATTATGACAAAATTCAACCTACCGATAAAATCAATCTTCTTGGACTCAAGGACTTGGCTCCTGGCAAGGTAATTTTTCTTTTGATATAATTCGGCTAGAAAATATGTTTTTCAATTATTAGAAATCAAATATCGATTAATTTTCTACCTCCTTTATTACAGCAAGTCGATTTTTTTTTTTTTTTTTTAACTCAAACTAGTCTAATAAATTCATAGTATTTTTAATTCATGAATGAAATTCATTTTTTTCAGCCTCTCAAAGCTGAGATCAAGCACAAGGATGGTAAAGTTGACACAATTACGTTGAACCATACATTCAACGATCAACAAATCGGTTGGTTCAAAGCAGGCTCAGCATTGAATCGCATGAAGGAGGTAGCTCTGGGAAAGTAGATATCGCAGATCTAATAAAGAAGTAAAAAAACAAAAAAAAAAAAAATTGAGATAAAAGGAGAAAAATGAAAAAAAAAAAAAAAAATAGAAAAAAAGTGTAAAAAATAATGCCAAAAACGTAAACAGTTGTAGAGGTGTAGTGGTCTTATACTATGATCACGTAGATGGGGGAATTTTTAAAATTACGTATTGAATACTTACGAAACTACACACAATGCAAATTTTTAAAGTCATGGTAGTGCGCGTTAGGCAATTCATAGTAGAAGAATTGTTACAAAAAAAAAAAAAAAAAAAAAAAAAAAGAGAAAAAAATGAAACCATAAAGAAAAAAAAAATAAAATAAAATAAAAAATCATGCCATTTGAGAGAAATTTTTAACTAAAACGCTAATCGGGCAATAATTTGCGTACTTTTTAAGTATGTGCATCGTACAATAATTAAGAGAACCCACTTTTCGTACAAGAAATATCTTTTGAGATGATGATGATGATCAATAGAATTAAGAAAAGATAATCAATAATTTAATTCCATCATGCTGTTATATCATAATATCGACGATCATTGAGATGCAATTATCGGCAATTGTTGTTAATAAAGGTGGATAACAAAAAGTGAACAACAAATCGCGTCTATGTAAAGTGGGATATCTTGTTTTGCATCATATACATATGTCTGTATAAGAAAAATTGTAAATTAGGCATGTCGGTGTGTAATTTATTCTGGATAAAGTGAAAAAAAAAAAAAAAAGAAAAAGAAAAAGAAAAAGAAAAGGAAAATAAAAGAAAGAAAGAATAAATATTAGGGCCCGTTAGTACCTTATTTAGTTAGTACTTATTATTGTATTAGATATATTATTATTTACTCGGTAATCCTGTATATATACATATATTATATTAATCAATTAAAGCGAGAATTGTCGTTTTTACAGTTCATGCAATATCGATAAATGTATACATACTACTTGTTACGTCAAACTCATTGAAAATACTATTGTTATTGACTGATTAAAAATTGATTTCGATCAAATAATATGTCGCATATTATTGTATTTGCAAAATGATAACGCTGCATGAATCACTCATACCTATAACACACATCTATAATAGTAGTTATTGAAAATAACAAATAAATAACAAATAAAATACTTTAATCGTCTTTTTTGTTTTCTCTCTTTTTTTTTTTTTTTTTTTTTTTTTTCATTTCTTATTTCACCCCATTCAATATTACCGATCATTATATTATTCTGACCAATAATCGCCTGGATTATAAACGATTATAAAGAAAATTTAACAAGAATTTAGAAAAGTCGAGATAATATTAATTATTGATATCAAAATAAATTTGGAAATCGAGTTTTGAAAATTAAAAAAATCACACTTCTATATAACGATCATTCTAATACGCAACATAGGGAACTGATCAGATGCAACAATCTAAAGATCGTTTTTTTTTTTTTATTTTTTTTTTTATTTTTTTTTTTTTTAATAAAACCCAATCATTTGATGTACCAGTTGCCTATATGCAGGCGTTTTCAATCCCCCTATGTTGCGCATATATACACGAATACTATAATATCGTCATGGCAACGTAAAGGGTATAAATTCAAAACATATCGTATTGTGAATGGATAAAGCGATGTTTTGGGCCAGTATATGGTACTAAATCTTATCTTTTTTATTTTATTTTTTATGTATATAGCTATCGATATAATAATTTGGCATGTCAGCTGAAGGCGAATTCTTCATATCAGTAACGGGCTCTATTGAGTACGCAAGTTTCTATGACATCGATAATGTGTATTGTAAATACGGTTACCACTTTGGACAAGATTGGACTGTTGTTAGGGTGAGTAAATAATATTTAATCAACAATAATAACAATCTTATCTAAAATAACTAAAGCATTTTTTTTTTTTTTACAATATGAATAATAAATACA